>OY740775.1:39798180-40155593 GCA_963513935.1 Aphrophora alni
ACACTTCAATTTTAGAACAATTTAAATTTTTCTATACGCATAATATATTATACATTTCTATACCATCCTGTTTTAACCTAAAACAAAATAATTCAATTTGAGAAATAATTAACAAATTCTTAAAGTCAAGTCATGCCTCTAAGTAGCTTACCCACACAAAACGCATCTCGGTGCTTCCAAACAGCTGATAATCACAATAGTGATGCCGGAGGTAAATCGAAGATCCCATCACACCTCTCTCTTCCCCCCCTCCCTCCCTCCACCCTCTCAATCAAAGGTCGTCTGTCGCGCAATCCTAGGTCATTATTACCTTACGCGGAGAGTATTTTATGACGAAATATTAAAATTTACCATTACCAGACAGAAGCACAATTAGCGAATTTCACCTATGTCATCTTATAGTATAGTTGGCTTCATTGTTTTGTATTTTTTAGATAACAATTAGACATGTTCTCAAACAACTTTGTTGTAATTATTTTGTTGATGTTAGAGAGGAAAACCCTCTCGGGTATCATCGCCTTAGAAAATGAAAGAAAAAAATCATAAAATAAAGACATCTAGTCCTCGAATAATCAACTTCTGGATCGGAAAAGAACAAGAGTTCGCCATTGAGACCTGATAGGAAAGATTACAGGGGAAAGGGTGTATATCCAGATAGGGCCCTCGGGATTGCTACGCCCGTAAACCTCTGAGGGTTTAATTTTCTAAATACTCAACGTTTTTAGAAATATAGAAAATACATTTTGTCTACAGTTGTTGACAAAGTGGCATTTTGTTCATTTAAATTAGTTTGAAAAACAGCTGATTTCTCAACAGTTTTACTTTGCCCACTACTTTGCTCACTCCGAATGGCAACCGAATAAAACGAAATTTAGGTTACGTTTATTTGAATTGATTTATAATATACAGGAAATATATTGTATGTAGGTTAGATTAATTCTTTCATGTAAAATAACATAAATAAACAACAAAACAACGTTTTAAAGTTGAAAAAGGAAGTAATTATTCATGAAGATGATTGACAGTGTATGTACACGGAGAGTATTTTTTGTTTGTCGAGTTTTGACATTGGCAATCTCAACAATACACCTAAGTTATTTGTAATGTTCATAAATAACCTCAGTTTTGACGTGAGAACTTCTACTCATTGGAGCACATATTTTATTTGTAGGTATGTTATTATTTGTCACAAAATAACAACTGTAGACAAAGTATAATGTGCAATTCGTGAGCAAAGTGTCTTTTTTAAACTCGATAAAATTGACGCACTCGGCAAGCCTCGTGCGTCAACATTTTTCTCTCGTTTAAAAAAGTGCCACTTTGCTCACTAGTTGCACAAATAACTATTACGTTTCCTTCTTTCATTTTAAAATTTCGTAAACAAAAACTTATAACTTTTCGTTTCAGCCTTAAATACGAATTCCTAAAATAAACTCGAAGGAAGTCCAAATGTATCACCTCTACAACCCAAACGGCTAAACCGATTTTCACTTTCTCTTTTAAAATCTCTTGATAGACGGATTTTCCTTGTTGATACTAGGTGTAACATTTATTGTGGGCAAATGGTTTGAGATAAATATATTTAAACCTCAAAAATTTGCATATAAAAAGATCTTGAAAAAAATATGTTTCTTTTCAATTTCGCTACCTCAATAAGCTATTTTGATGGAGGCAATGAGCTGATTCTTAAAATGTTAAAATACTACCATGGGTTAAGTGATATCTTGTTTTAAAGACCTTACAACCACAAACATTTCGTCATAAAGGTTTTTTTCAATACTTTCTGTTATGGTTTCAAAATGGCGGCTTAAAATATCTGAAACTCAGGTTTAAAGTAAATTAACATTTTACGAAAAAACTCAAATATCAAAATAAGAACATCATAGATATAGGTTTTAAATGATATGTCACATTCGTATATTTTTTAAAATTTCTTGGCTAATAATTTCAGTTAGGTAGTTGTCAGTCAAAAAGTGAAATCAAACCAAGGACACCGTCTTAAATTTATACAAATTAATTTTTTAAATATTTATACATTTAAATAAATCCTAAACTTTCTTAGCTTGCGTCATAAACTCGTCCTAAATGGTATTTGATGAAATTGAATTTTAATTATGGCGATCAAGATTGGTTTTCTTTATTTTAAAATAATTCCTGAACTATAATTTTCTTACACTTGCAACTTTGACTAGTTTAGGTCATTCGTCTAGAGTTAACGATTTAATTATATCCTTAATTAACCCTTTGATAGCAGCTCCATTGTCGATTTGAATTTGTTATCGATATGTCTCGAATCATCAATTTTGAGGAGATGTTTTGTTTGAAAACTTGCGACGTACATTGTACAAAAAACTAGTGACTGACTAAAACTGGATCTTATCGATAAGAGTCCCGTTACGGGCTACCTCAAGAAAGTCGCATGATACTGTATTCTCAGAGTTGTTACGCTAGGGGCGCCACGTGACGGCCGCTCAGTAGAATATTAAGTCGGCACAGTTGAATTAATTTAGGTAGGATGTTATAGTTGTTAGTTAGGTTCAATTTGATTTCTATGTTATTTTACTGTTATTAGGCAGAAAAACTCTCTCGGTTATCATCGCCTTAAAAAAAGAAGGAAAAAAAACATAAAATAAAGACATCTAGTCCTCGAATAATCAACTTCTGGATAGGAAAAGAACAAGAGTTCTCCATTGAGATCTGATAGGAAAGATGAAAATGAAAAATCTAACCCAAAATTACAGGAATAAAGGTGTAGATCCAGATAGGGTCCTTCGGGATTGCTACGCCCGTAGTCATCCCATCTGATTAGTAGATTTCCTGCCAAACCCGCAGCAGGATATCCAACGTAACTTCTCCAACTGCGGCATAGATTCTTGCTCTGAACTCATCGAGAGAAGCCAGTAAGAATGATTTATGAACTTTATCATAGATAAATCCCCATACATAAAATACGAGAAGTTTCAGCTCCAATGAAAGAGGCGACCATACAATCGGCCTACCTCGACCTATCCATGTACCTAGAAGGCGGTTATTGAGAAAATCCCCTACCTCGATCAGGTAGTGCGATAGTCCACCATCTTGCTGGAAGTGTATGCAGTGTTTTTGGCCCTCATTAATCTGTAGGGTTAAATGTTTTCC
Source organism: Aphrophora alni (assembly GCA_963513935.1). NCBI lineage: Eukaryota > Metazoa > Arthropoda > Insecta > Hemiptera > Aphrophoridae > Aphrophora > Aphrophora alni. The sequence goes on from OY740775.1 coordinate 39,801,319, forward strand.
AGTATATCTAGGTACACTATTCTCTTGAAAAGGAAAGAGTCGTAAACTGTGCCCTTGGTTAAGGCATACAAGCCGTTAACTTTTAGGGTATCACGAACATGTTCCAAGGTTTTGTTGTGGATTTAAATTGCGCCAATTCCGACAGTTGCGTGTTTTCACTTGTGGTGAACTTCTTTCACCACCTCCCTTTCTCCCCGGCTATACTTCCATTCTAACAGCCTTACTAGCTGGTTGCCTAAATGGTAAATTGCAGGGGAATTGTTTTGCATCAAATCAGTCTACCACCTCCCTCGATGATGAAAATCAAGCATCAAGGTTAGAGAACAAGTTGTGCACCAGCCGGAAGAGAGATGGGATGTGTTCACGGAAGTGAATGTCTTCTAGTGTACAGATAACCGATATTTCAGGTACCCCCTAAATTGATCATCCACCAAATAATGGCCAATTAGTCCCTTTTGGGATGGGTCAGACGGCCAAGGGTTTTCGGCGGTGGCGTCTTCAAATTCCGTATTAATTTAACACAGTAGTCAGATCATTAACACTTCCAACGTATTGATCACCCGCCACAGACACACCAGTAAAGGTTTGTTTTTCAATTAATGTAGTCAGCATTCTGAGGTTTATGTATTTTTTCTTCTTCTAAGGCAAAAAACTCTTGGTCTCTCGGCAAAAAAATAAATTAAAATAGAGACGGCTAACCCTTGAATACTCTAATAGTGTTAGGAACAAAAGAAAGTCCTTATAGGAAATAGGAAGATCTAACCCAAGACAACATGGAAAAAAAGAAGAATAGTCCCTGCCCATACTCAGCAATGATCTATATAAACCCTGGATGAAAACTAATATTTATATCTTGTGATGTATACAGTAGCCACATTGTGTTAACAATAATGATTTATTGACTATATTAAAACTTCCAAACAACAAAATCATAGAGCCTCTACTTCTACTAGTCATAGAGCGTATTAATGTAATGTTATACTTTGTGCAAATTCGATTTGGGAAGGCCATCATTACAAGAGAAGTCTAAAAAGGTAATCTTTACAGAAGTGCGAGATAGAACCGACCACTCAACTTTAGTAGCAAAACATGGGCTACAAAATAACAACCCATAGAAGCCGCAAATGAGTTGATGTGCTGTTACTGAACACAATCAAATCCCAAATTGGATCTAATCCTAATTGGGCAGGCAACTGGCAGATCAGATCGAGAAATTCAACTTTAACAACCCTATAATTAGGTGGCAGACAAACACAGCATATTGTCATTTTATATGGAATCATTATCGTTATTGCTACTGCTTGTAATAAAGTTCTAAGATGGAGTTGTGGTTGAGTATTACCACTCCACCCTTAACTCTGTTCCCCGTAAAATAATTCGAAAAACTGAAAACTCCCTCAAGTTAAATGAATGGGGTGAAGAGTATATTGCAGGCAAATAAATAAAGGGGTGTATCACATACCAGAACCTGTAGATCTATTGTACCACACTGTTGAAATTAAAATTTTTGGCCATAATTGAAAATAATATTGAACGGATAATAATTTATTAGTTGGCAATTAAAATGGATTGGCATGTGGCCTGCAAGTACTCAGAGACTACCTCCATGACATCTTCAAAACATCTACAATATCACATGGTGATGATGAAGGACTATGAACAGGGCCGGATTTCCCAATAGGCCCGTGCCTATGGGCGCAAGCTCCCAGGAGGCGCACGGCCGAGAAAAAATCACAGTTTTTGTGTCACGTTATCAAAATACTTCATGTAAGTTGTGTATTAAACCTATTTTATAATGTATTACAGAGTTTTTTTAATTTATTTGCTCAAATGACTAAATTGAACAAAACCTAAGTTATTAACATAGCAATGGCCATGCTTTGTTACGGGAATGCTCTGCGGGTTGGATAGTTTTGTTTCAGTCCCACAAACATGAGCTCACTATTTAATACATAAAATTACTAAAAGTGTTTTAAGACGGCATTTTGTTACGCCCAGAACCAAGTAAATTACTCAAAAACTTGCAATGGTAAAATTGCATCGTGGAGTGGTGTTTAAGCAATTAACATATAGGCCTGACATAATTTTTTTAATTAAGGTTTTTGGGAAAGTAACTTTAACCAGACTAGGGGAAAAATTATTGGGTCTAGGAGAGCCAAAATGCTAAATCCGGCCCTGACTATGAAGTGGTTTAGAAATAGTTTGATAGAACTGGTCTCTCCCTTACTTTTTGAGACTTGTTTATAACACACAGTGGTGTACTATGCTTTTTCGGTCTGCATTTTTACAAAAGAAGATTTATTCAGTACAGAAACTGATTGTGGTTTATTTTAACTAGGTGTCCAGTTATCAGAAGTGATTTCTGGATTTTGAGGTGAAGGCTTGGATTTAGCTTTCACTGCAATAGAGTTTGTGCATTTAGAAGAAAGGTCAACTAAGAAGACGAAACATTAACAGATGTACTGTTTTGAACTGCTATTAACGGCTTTATTTGATTTACAAGTATTCAAACCATCTCTCCCAGTTTCTTAGATAATAAACATGAATTTGGGACTGTTGCTAAAGTTACATCTGCATAAGATTTTCCTATAGTAGGAGATAAAGCAGTTCTTCGTTTGAATACTTTCTTAACTTCTTAAAAAGAAAGTTTTTCTTTGATTTCTAGAATTTCCTTTTTTCACTTAGTATTTTGGACACTTTGTTGAACATATGATTTGCCCGAAGATGCTGTAAGGTAAAAAAATATCGCAAATTTGTTTTAAAATTTGAAACTTTAGCTTCAGTGTTTTAATGAATCATATATATATATATATATATATCATGGAGTTTCAATATGAAATTTCTACTGTTACATTTAATATTATCAATATGTTCTAAAAGAGTTATAAACAAACTGTTATCCACATCGCCTAACATGCTTGAGCAAACCATGTTAAAATTGTTTGATGAATGGCAAATTTACTTAACACTTGTTTTGTTTTATAGGACTCATACTCGCATGTTCATATTTATATTTTTTTACTATAAAGTCTCGTTTTGAGGACAACTATCTAGTACATGTCACTCCATCGAAACCTTGTCGAAGAGGATATCTAAAAATTCTATGCTGTTTTTTAGTAGGTTTGGACTCAAGTTGGCGTGAGTGCCAACCCTCGAAGTTGTTTGAATTTATGATTTACTGATTTATTTAACCAATCAGACACATGTCTGTTTATAGCATGTTATGTCATCTTACGTCTATGTTTTATACAACAGTCAACATTCCCGCTATATCACAAATATTTGAATTTATTGTTTTTTACATTAATAAAAGTACTTTGTCCTTTTTTTATAATCTAAACTTTTTCACTGAATGTTTTCTAACCATTGTCTTTATTTATTAAAACTACATTTTATTTACAATTATTATTTATAATAATTACCAACTACAGATTGTTTTTGTTATAAACTACTCTTCAACATTAACTATTATCTACTACAGATTTGATTATTATTGGTTGGAGATATCCCATGCTTACACAACTGACATGGTTGCTGCTGTAAAAAATATTTTTGAACTACAGCATGTGCATGTGTCCTGCTTTGCACACAATTTAAATTTAATTATAGAAGCAGCATTGTTGTATGTGTAAATTGATCCTGTAATCAAGAAAGTAAGATAAATTGTCAAGTACATTACAATAAAGTCAACATAGAAAGACACGTAAAAAACATGATTCTCCACATTAAAACTATCCCATGACATGATACAAAGATTTCTGGAACTTCTGAAAATTGTTAAACCAGATTTTAAATCAAGCACACAGATGCAGAGCACAAGTAAACTTGAAACTTTGAGAAATGTTGGAATCCTTTTAAAACCTTTCTAGTTTGCCACCACCTTAAGGATAAAAAATAATTCCCATGGTAAATTATGTGACAACTAATTTGAATAATTTTAAATCAAATGATGCTGACATTGATGTCCTTAGAGATAGCTTATCAGCAGCAATGACTAAGTGATTTGGGATGGCAGAGCAGAACTCCTGGATCGCCATTTCAACCATATTGGATCCCCGTTTTGAAACCATCCATTTCTAGAACCCTACTGGATGTGCCAAAATTTTTAAATCTGTCTAATGAACGATCTTCTTAAGATTCCATTGCCACTCGACTTCTGGAAAACTCACTAAGAGCTGGTGCATGGAAAAAAAAAAAAAAAGGAAAAAACAAAAGTTATGATTCTTCCAAAGTAACTTTGTATTTGGCTAATCCTACCAGTCTTCTAAAATCAAATCTTTTAGAAGAATGGAAGAAATAAAAAGTGTATTCCCTGAATTATACAAGGAGTATTTGCTGAACATTGCAACATCTGTGCCATGCGAATGCCTCTTCTCAAAGGCAGGTGCTACCATAACTGAGAGAAATCACCTTTCAGAAAAATCATTCAACAAACTCACTTAATATTACAACTTATGACATCAACCTAAATCATAACTTCAAGACCACCTACTGCAAACGTGGAATAGCCATTTGCCGTGAACATGTAGTAAAAAGATGTCCTGACTGCATTTGAAAATCAACCTATTAGCTGATACCAATACTTCATTCAGCGAGTGTTGGCGGCGAAGCGCCGCCTACAGCCTAACGGGACAGAGGGTTGGAGCCAATTGCATAAGGGAAAGTCCAACGGAACGTGTCGCTCCCTGAGTCCGGTTCACACACCCTCCTTTGTCGGCAGTCGCCAGCCTTATATAACACGCACTTTGAAACCAGCGACAAGGATGTGCAATGAGAACGGCTTGTGAACCGGCCCGACCCTTACGTCCCTCCCGCAGTAGGCTGCGCTTCACTGCCAACACTCGCTGAATGAAGTATAGTGTATAGATTGTTGCTTTTTTATATAATTTAATATTCCTTTATTAATATGAATTATTACTAATTAATAGCTTTATGTATATTAAAATCCATAGTTTTTATGTCAATACTATTTTATCACTTTAATTGTATCATACATACCGTAAACCTACTAATTATGATTAAATAACCAAACTTTTCTATATATAATTTTATTTTTAGTAAAGTAATAATATAAAATTTTTTAATATGTAGATATAATCATATATAATTCTTTACTACTTTAAATGCCAAGTATATTTTGTTTTAATAATAATGTTGTCTGTTTTTTTACTACTTACTTAATAAATACAATAAATCTGTTTAGAAGGTAAATTTAGTACCGAGTAAAATTGACATATGTACCAATAAGCACCCAAAAGTTAACAGTACCCTTCTAAGGTTAAGAAATCCAGCAGAGTGTAGGGGATCACCAACATGAGAATAGTAAGAGAAGGGTCCTTCACATACATACAGCTTTGAGGCCCATCACTAACACAAGCAAAGTGAGTGGATATGTTTTAATATATACACACCTACTAGACCCACTAGGACCTAGTTGATGCCAAGAGAGTAGTGTCACTCATTACAAAATTAATAAAAACCTGTTCAACAACTGAAGATCCCTTGATCTACCAGTAAAATTTAACATTTTCTACAAGGCCCAAGACACCAGCTTTTGGGCATTACATTTAGAGGATCAGCTTGTATTACATTGTATGTTCGGGATGGGGCCCATTAACTTGGCAATTGATAACGTACAACTAAAGGGTAGCAATTGATGTTATCATCTGTGCCAATAATCGGTCATTGTTGTTATCTGATGGTGAAAGTTCCTACCAGATGAGATTCAAATATAGCTTTAATATTGTGAACCCACAACAGATTTAAAAAATGAAACTATTTTATAATATATATTCAATCTGAAGATGATTTGTTAAAATTCCTAGTTTTAATCCAGTTTGAAAAAAGAGTACACCACATATCAGCTGTTCACAAATGCATATATAACCTGTTAGTTAACACTTTGAAGCCTAAGCCAGAGTATAGGTCGGGCAGTCGCGACAGCGCTCGACGCCGAAGCCCGAGTATAGATCGGGCTGCGCTAAATAATTCTATATGATCGCGATGTCGGCATATAATCGGGTTTCGGCACTTTTGCTTAGCTAATTGGTTATTTATATTTGCATGTCTTTGATTTTCGAATAGTCTGTGCTGTTGATATGGACTAAATATAAACACTATAAAGCTGATGCTAGGCAACGTAACACGTCTATAAGGAATGTAGCAGACGTTTGTTTAGTTCAAAGTTAGTGACTGAGTAATCAAGATTCGTTATGTTTGTTTGTTATTTTTCTCGAATACTAAATACTTTTTGAGTTATGGTGAACCCAGAATGTTCAGTACCCCTTTGTGTACCTGAATGTTTCAAACTGTATCATACAAAGGCCAATTATGTTTAGTGAAGTGCTGTGTAGCTATTTTTGTTTGTGTGTGTATTTTACCCCTTTTCAAGACTAAGGAGTGTTGACTGTGAGTAAAATATATATTTACATGTATATATATTTAAAAAGGTAATTTCTTTAGGTTTAAAATGATATATAATAAGTCATATATGATAAATATAACAAATACCACAATTTTTTTAAAAAAACATGTCCAAAACCCCCAGGCACAGTAGGAAAGCAGTGTGTTAGAGAGTTAGGCTTCAAAGTGTTAATCTTATAAACACATGTCAGCTGAAAATTTAATTACAGTTTTTATATCAAGTATTTGCACACTGTAAGAATAATTACTAAATCTATTAATAAGGTTAATTTTTATATTTGCCTTTTATTAAACTATTTAAGTTTAATATTATCCCGTCACAGTGAGATAGATGGTTTATTCACCGAATTAAAACTAATAATTGAATCAGTTCTTTACAAATCTGTATTTTTGTACCTTAATCCCTAATGGAAGTTTTAACTCTTGAAATACTATATTAAAACAGTCGCTGGAAGAAATGAATTAGATAGGACTTTAAAAAACAATACAAAAATCAATAATATTTTACGAATTTTAATAAAACATCAATCACAAATTATGCCCATCCTTCCCCAGTAGGTTCAGTAGCAGGCGCTGGAGCAGCAGGTACTGCTGCAGCCACTGGTGGAGCAGGTGCTTGCACTGTAATGCCAGACTGTGCTGCAAGAGCAAGCAATTGCTTCTTCTTTTTCTGTTGTACTTGTGCAGCAATACGATCTAGATCTCGTCTTCCTTGGGATGTTAGTTTACGACCACCTTCTGCGTTCTTCTCAATAAGCTTTAATAGTTCCAAGGATTGGAGGGCCTTTCGAGCAACACTTCCTGCTGAACGGCAAAAATGTGCTGGGCGTACTCCATTACGTTTACGACCTAACCAAAAAAAAAAAAATTTAGATGAGGATACATATGTTAAAAATAAACTTTTTGTTATAAAACACAAAGTTAATAGGTACATCCTACAGAATATGCCAACAAAATTTAAGTTGGCTGAATAAATATTTAAGATGACAAATTGAAATAATAATATTATATCTAATAAATACCATTACTGTATTTAAAATAGTATTTTGTGAAAAATAAGCAAAAATTTTAAACACATACAGATATTTGTTTAGATTTTGTATGGATAGGAGCCACAGACTTACCTTGAAAAGTAGTACAAATAGAGAAACATAATAAATCACTATTCTATCAAAAATTTAACAAACAAAAATGACATCCACATTTGTAAAAAGGCGTTATCCTAAGAAACTTGTTAAGAATTAAATTTGTTTGTCACAAAATACAAATATCATACCTAAGAAGAAACATAATTTGTCCAACTCTTGGTATGTGATTTATCCTCAGGCCTATAGAGATTAAACAACATATTGAATGGAGACTATAAAATTCTACAAGCTTCCAACCATACCAAGAAATTTTTCTCATAACCTTCCCAGAGTCTTGTTTAAACAGCCAACAAATCTAAAACACATGCTAGTTTACCCCAAGCTTCCAGATCCCAACACACCTAAACAACATAACTTTCCCCACAGTTATTTTTCATGCATAGGCAACATCTCCCCCCCCCCCCAACAACTTCAATAGTTCCTCTAGTAAAACAGAATTAAAAATTTAAAATCATCACATAAGTACCACAATAAATGTAATATACCAACTTCATTGCAGGTTCTTCACAGCTCATAAAGTAAAAATCATGGATATAGAGAAACCAACTGCACAACATACAGCAACCTCAACATTACCATTATTGATGACTGCTTCATAAAAAAAATGTAAAATTACTAACTCTATAATCCAACCCCTCAGCACAAAAAAGATGGTAACTGTCTCATCAATGGATCACAAAATCAAGAGAATCATCCATCCTTTGCAACCAGACTACAACAATTTACTCTTCATTTTATACTCTTCACTGATGAGAAAGTGAAGTGTTTATGATATATTTCAGAAATTTAGTGTTTTACTTTATTGTATTTTTCTATTTGTGTACTACTAGGTAATAAACCAAGGACCACTTTTCAATGTAAGCCTGTGTCTCCTACCCAAACAAAAACTAAACATAAAAGGCTATATGCCTTAATTAAACTCTAACCTATATATATATTAAAATAACTCAACAATAATAATTAAGAGACAATGATAATAAAGATGATATTTATTTAACATATATAAGCAATATTGATCTGACTTTACTTGAGTTTTAAGGAAATACTATATTATCTTAAAATAATAAAAAACATACATAAACATACAATAAAAACAGATTTCTTGGTTTATTTACAAATTAAATAGGAATGAACACATATAACTCAACAACAAACATAAATTTAAATAAAAGTTCAATTACTTAATTTTTATCACATACAAATTATATTATACAATAAAAAATATATAAATATAAATATATATAATGATATTTATTATCACTAAAAGCACACTGAAGTTCATTAATAAAAGAAAATTTGATTATAAGTTTTATAGAAATCTCTATGACAGTTGTTGAGATATGCACCGTTCCTACACCTGAGTTATATAAAAATGAGCAACAAAATACAAGTCCTATCTTGGGTTTGGTTTGTGCTGGCTTTTCCCAATTATTAGGGGCAAACAAGAAACACAGTATTGACATATTAACGTTTGAACAAAGTCTCCAAATAATCAACATAAAATTAAAGAAGAAAAAAGTTATAAATCAAGGATGGATGGAATGAAGTGCAATTGTATGAATGGTGAATGTTACGATTTCATTTAGTTCATTAAATGTCTCCAAACACTTCAAATATTGTACAGTTTAATTATAGTATCTTAAGTTAATTTTCAAACATGTTAATTAGATTGTTTTAGGTTTACACGTGATTTGTAATGGCTATCTACTATTAGATTGATCTCAACAAATTAGTTGAGCGTCGTTTTTTGCTCTTCCTTCTTTCTAATTTCTTCCTTGTTCTGTTACGATCAGAATTATATTATACTCTTTCAAAAGTCTTGAGTTATAATGTATCACTTATGTTTGTACGATTGGACTGATTTATAATGACACAAAAGCTTCAATCATGGAATGCATCTTTTCCTTCTGGAATTTTATTATAAACTGGCGTCACTCTCCTTTTAAAAATTTTGCCGCCTTCTACATCTCTGATTGTTGTGAATCTCTGTGATGTATGTATTTGGTGAAAAATGACATGATTTAAATTTCCCTTTTGTTAAATAGTATTTTCCTTTTTAAGGATAATTAGTCTTTAGTCCCAAATAACAGATTTCGTGAGAACAGCTGCATTATATTTAGAGCAATAAAGGATATAATAACTTCTCGGGCAACTTAAAATTATTATCAACTAATTTACATATATCTAAAATAGTTCAAAGATCATAGAGGTTTGGGATTTAACTTAATAGAACTTGTTGTCCAATTAGCGGGCGAGTTTCTTCGTGGGCGTTTGTTTCTTTTGAATGGAACAATCGCATCGACCATATGTCCTAATGATTTCACGTTAGCTTTTGATTTAAAGAAAATTATTGGTACATATTTGGTCTTCTGTTAACAATATTCTAGATATAAAATATTCTGCTTGGTACAATGGTGTTATTTATTTATTTAACTGAATCTTTATTTTCTCGTAGTATTGTACATTATATGGGTAGACAACCTAGAATCTAAATTGGTGGGCATTTTAAAGTTAAAATATTTATTTGTATAGCCATGTCGTGTCCTTTAATAATGTTCCTGTAGAGAATGAATAATTTGGAAAAATTCTGATATAGTTAATAGGTACTGGTCTAAAATATAGCGAAATAATTTTAATTTGTAAATTTTTGATTGAAGTCAGGATATTTCTGCTCTGACTGACATGTTAGTTTAGTGTTGCTCACTAGGTGTCAGGGTAGCTCTAACAGACACTTCTAATAAACGGGCATTTTCGTATTCCTCGACCAGGATCATGCTTTTCTGGGCTTTGTGGTGTTTCTAAATACCAGACTTTTCCATAAACTAACACGGGACAGAGACACGAAATTGATGGCCAATGGCTCAGTTGAAACTTCTGAATAGATGATAGCGGAGCATAAAATATCACCCTTTTCTAGGAAATTGTAGATGTCTCAAAACATACGTTGCAATGTATGTTCAGTAATTACCACGAAGTTGACTTCCTGGAAACTACGTTCGCTTTCTTTGTGTCTTTTAAGAATTCAGATTTAATAAAGTTCCCACGAGAACAGTGTGTAGTATAGTTGTGTATTGTGATATCTCTCAAACTAAAACATTTCACTTTAAAACCTTACTTAGTTTTTATTTTCTCCCTTTTTAAATTTAGATTGTCCTAGTTTCCCAATTTGTTTATTCAGTACTGTAGTACGAAATGATTAATAAAATAAAGAATATTATTTAATTTACAAATTTGTGTTTAATTGTGTATTTTTGTGAGATTACACCTGTTGGTCTGTTGTACTTTAAAAACTTTGATAATACATTAGACAGTAGAGAATAAACACCAATGTTTAATTTATTTCATTTAAATTGACTGTATATGGATTAAAGTAATGTGCTTTATTATAAAGTAGGTTAATGAATATATAATTTAGGTTCACCATTTAAATTTTCTGAACGTGTTCAATATCGTAACAAGAAGCTATTCTGGTGGTTTATAATGCGTTATCAGCCGGCCTATATTATAACTGCACCTGTCCCGATATTGCGGACTTCTCAATCAGAATATCGCAATCGGAGACTTCTCAATTGTGGACATTTTATATGGTCCGAGCAGTGTCCATTATTTGGAAGTTTCTCTGTATTTGAAAATTTATAGGTCTCAATAATTTATAAAGTGAGTTTACAGATTAAAAGTTTTTTTTGTGCAGTTACCTATAGTACTGATAAATACATCAACAACATACATCTTACAAGGCTGTAAAGAGGTCCTGTAACAAGTTCTAACAATAATAAAATACAATAAACAATTAAAAATACTACAGGGCTGTAAAAGGGTCATACAACATAAATAAAATAATAAAATTGGATCAAACACAATAGAAAATTACAGGGTTGTAAAGGGACAGAACTGATAAAATACCTCAACAAAATGGAGATTCAGGTGGATTCTCGTGTTCTACCAGAAATCCAAGAGTAATCATGGAATGACCAAGTATCTGGTTGCATGGTTACTTCACAAGTACCAGGCATCAAAATAAGAATAAATATATATCTGTTAAGGGCGAGTGTTTTAGTTACTGAAAATATCATTAAAAAGGAGTATATAATTTGGTTGTAAACAATATTTGCTTCTTGCCATTCATTATTCCTGGGTTTTAATGTCAGCTAAAACTTGAATAGTTCTCCTTGCAGATACCTCTTGAACAGGATATCTCGTCACAGACTATGACATCACTATAGACACCATTCTATACTTGAGACAAACATGTGATGCATAATATGGATAAACTCACCAAATGTTAAGTTTATAACACAAAATAATTTTTCAGTGCTTCAATCAGATTATTTTGAGTCTGTAGATGCTGTGAATGCAAAAACTCGGAAGATGATCTGCAGCATTACTTCCATCAGTGGAAGATTCATATGGAATGGTGTAGGGATTAGGGTGGGGGAATATATTCAAGGGGATATTTCTATTATATAATTTGACGAATAAAAATTTTAATATATCAATCTGATTAATTTTATACCCACACTTAGGATACACATAAATTAAAAACATATTTCATCAATATATTAATATTAGTTAACATGAAACTAAGGAATAAATACTATTCTAAATTCATCTGTTCCTTTCCTAACACGAAATGATTAACAACTATACCTAGGAGATAAACATAATTTCATTACATACCTCCAAACATTTTAGTAACTGCACCAACACCTACAGGAGAACGGAAGTAAATATGCCTAACGATAGCTGCACATCTTGTGTAGTACCAATCTTGATTGTAAGGTGCAAGCTCCTTGAATCTACCACTTTTGACAACATCTACCCAATCAGGCACTTTCAACTTGCCAGTCCTGTAACAAAAATATATTTATTACCATTGCAAATGTTTTATTAGTATCTAAATTAACCCTAGAACTGCCAACTATAAAATCTACCTTTTTGCGAATATTTTAATCATTTTTAAAAAATGGTAATATTATGCAAAACATAACTAGTTATATATCATTTTCTCAGGAAGGTGAGTAGAATTTATCTACATAATGAAAAAGTGTTAGATGTAAAGGTTTTGTATTTAGCATGTTTGGCATCAAAAAATGAAGTGAAAACACCACAGAAAAGCCTATTTATACCATATAGCAACTTTGATAAAAAAAAAAATTCAGATTTACAAAAGTTTTGTTGTGTAGTTTTGAATAAGTATTGATACAAAATTAATCAATTTATAAAACATACATGTTAAAAAATAAACTTTTATGATGAAAAACACTGAATTAGACACTGCCCAAGGATATAAGCCAAGCTGCTATTGTTGGGACACATGATCTAATTCCAGGAGCACTATCGCCTTCAGAGAATTCTCTAGGTAGTCTGTCAATCGATGCTCTGCTCAGTATTGTGGCTTTGCTTGTCACAGTCATTTGTGTTTTGAAAGTGATTGATTGTGCAAATGATTGCAATATCTTTAGACATTAACATTAAAGCAATTGCGTGAACTTCGGCGGTACAATGAAGGACAAACCAATGTAAATGAAGCTGTTTTTCATTCTCTAAACATACTTGAGGATTTTGCAAACCTTAAAAGAATTAATTCTGCAAGGCAAATGGACATTTCATAATACTGTGTCAAAGTTTAATTTAGTGTATACTTACTGTATACTAGTACTGTGTATAATAAAATTGCTTCATTAACTTTTATTTGTGAAAATTAAGCTTATATAATAAACATATGCACTTGAATTATCATTTCAAGCATTTTGAGAACAAAAAACATGAAAAAAATTCAACTTTTATAATTTGAATTTTTGGATAATTCAAAATTTTCCATGGGTCCCCTCCCCTTCAGCTTCAAATTATTCAAGTTCTACTAAATATCATTTTTCTCAAAAGGGGCATAGAATTTATCTATGTGATGAAACAAATAATAGATGTAAAGGTTTTGGAGTCAGTATGTAACAATGTTTCGTAATGTAGTTGTGAATAAAATGTTGGATAAAAAAATTATTCAATTTATAAAATTTACATGTTGAAAAATCAATTTTTATGATGGAAAAAAAAAAAAAACTTCCTGAAAAGTTAGGATTATTTTTTTAAAATTCACCAAAAATATTATTATTATGGAAAACACAACTTATTAATTATATACCATTGTTTAGAGAAATGTAAGCAAAATTGCACTATGAATTTATAAATTTTCAACTATTATACATTTTCGAATAAAATAATCAAGAATGAAAAAAAAAAAATTGCATTCATATTCAAAAATTTTAACCTAAAAATTACCAACAAACTTGCATAAAAATGTGTTTCGACTATTCAAATACTTATAATAATTGTAGAATTTAGTTGTGAAGATAAATTTGTATAAACACATACGAATAAAATATAATAAGTAATTCACAATAAACTATAAAAGCAAAAAATTCTTAAAACCATAATTTACTGCGCACTAAACTATACTAGACACCGCTTGGCGTAAGATTCCTATGTTACAACTCACTGCAGTAGCAAGGTCACAAGACACGTTTATTGACGACTTTCCATGTGTTGGTCCAGTTCTAAATATTAGTTAGACAGGGGAATGGAATAAAACATTTTAACAGCACTGAAATTCTATTTTCCAATGATATAAAGATTGTCAAAAAAATCGAAATATTACAAATTGATGTTTCATAAACGGATCGAAAAGAAAACTGGAGAATGTGTATATCTCAAAAACAATGACAGCTATGATAATTTGGAATATGTAGTTCGAAAGAGGAAGAAAAATACTATAAAATATTGTCAAATTGTGGTATTTGGACAAGTATTACCATTATCAAAAATTATATAATTAATGAGATGATACTTTGTTGTAATGCTACGAACCGTGAAGTGCTCCTCCCAAGCGGCAAAACACTCCAACTACAACGATTTTTTTTTTATTTTTACCTTTTGCTGTAGGCTATAGAATATTGTTTATTTGATTTTGGAAGATTGAAACATTAGGTTTACAATTATATACAAATTATTTTGAAACTATTAATTTTAGTACTCTATGTGATTTTTATGTTGTAAAAACGTGTTAGAATTCTTGATTTTGTTTAATTTTTATAGATTTGAAATTATAAAAGTTAGAAAGATTTGGAAAACACAGATTGAAACTTATTAGCGGCAAAATACACAAACTTTACAAATTATTTAAATATTACTGTACTGTTTTATGGACATTTGGTTAGATGAATATGAATGTTTGGAACATGATATTATATAAATTATTGCTATATGATGATTCTTAATGGGCAAAAAGTTGAATTTAAAAAAAAAGCGATTTTGTGTTGTTTACCGCTACAGGAACGGAGGTTATCGACACAAAATGTGTCAAATAGCAGTTTGAGAATTAATTGATGAAGATGTATTTGGGGAATAAAATTTAAAATAAAATAATTGCTTTCTGTATATTTGTCTACTTGTTTAAAGGTGAAAAAATCTTACTAAAAAGAACATAAAATATAGACCCCCTAGCTCTCAAATACTAATAGCAGCAGGATTTGAAGAGTTACTTGGTCAACAGCGACATGACAGGAAAGATGAAATAAGAGGGATTTCTAGATGACAAAAGCATAGATCCAGCCAGGATCCCTCAGGATTGCTAACCCGGTACCCACTATGAGAATCCCTAAGGGTAATTTCTATACACAATAAGTAGCCTACATTATATAAATACCTGGTTATTAACAACCTAAAATAATAATTAGTTATTTACAGTTAATTAGTTAGGAAAGATGGAAGAAAGGTGTCTAACCCAAGACTACATGACAAAAGGTGTAGACCCATCTAGGGTATTAGTTGTTAATGTTACATTCTAAAAACTATATCAATTAATAATCCATGGCAATTGTAACTTGCACTCTGCGATTTGAATTTTGAACAGAACAAATATTTGTCCAGCTGAAATTCATTGATAACTTGTGAAAGGAATTCTGACAGAGAAATTTGTGAAAATAATTGTAGGCTGTTTAATTAACCCATTGGCCTAGCCTTTTCCGGAAACTTTGCTTGACCCTAATCTAGCAATTAAAATGGCTGATTTTGTACATTATTAGAAAAATATAAACAACTTTTGATTCGTAACTGTGATTTTAGTTCTGTTTTCACCAATTTAGTCTAAATTAAATTCTCTCTATAACAAATATAACGTACAATAACGATTTTCTATATTTTTATTGACGAAACACAGCACAACGTAAGTATTCACTAAAACAGTAAACAAAAGAAATGTTTATAACCTAATCAGAACACAGAAGTCATCTGTTTATTTGATACGTTGCTTACAAGTGCTGCCAACATCAAGTAATAATACTCTAAAAGTATAATAACAATATCGTATTATAAACTGAATAAATTTAGCTTAACTTATATCACAGGCGTCGTAAGGTTTCACTGGGACTGTACGTGAACACTGCTCATAAAAAAGTGCAATTTAATTACATTTTAATCGTAATTTTCACAATAAAATGCAAAGAAACCATTCTTAGTGGATGCTGCTGTCATCTAACAGATTTAGGAAACTACGTCAAACCTACGCTTAATAAAGAACGTTGTTTTCCGGGACACGGGTAAGTTCCGTATGTCTATTAGTGGGCCGCTCGGGGACTATACGGAACAGTTCCATATGTCTAGGTCAATGGGTTAAGAATAACTGATGTTCATGATAAGCCATGATCCAGGTGGACAACTACCATGACTAAGGACTAGACATACTAAATCGATAAACATATCTGTGAAATCAGGAGGTTATGAAATATTATTTAAGAAGCTGGCTTTACCCCTAGACACCTAAGCCTAAAAGACTTTTTGTGATAATTTCATGTTTTATTACACTTAGCTTAGCTCTGTATCTTTCGTAAGGCTCAGAACAAACAGGTGTTCATTGACAAAAACAAAAAGAACTATTGGAAACTTCAGAAGGCTTTCCTTCAAGTTTCACGATCAATAATTTATGATACTGTTTCTGTTAAGCTTCAGTACATGAAGCTGTGTGCCAACTGGGTTCTAGGAATGCTACAGAAAAACATAAGAAAAAGGGAAAAGAGCTCTGCTCTGTTGATACATATTTCTATGATTAAAATATCGACAAACTTCGACTATGTCTCAACTAGTGATTAGATTTCATTGCAGATTACATTAAAAAATTAAGAAATGTTTCTTTTGTGAGTTAAAATGTTGTTATCTAATAAAAGTGTCCTGTGAAGAACTGTAAAAAAAATGGTTCTTTAAAAAAAATCCCCATGGATACATAAGCTTCTAAAATGCATAAGTTCGAGAATTGATTTGAACAAGAAACAATAACACTCTTAAAATAAGATGTTTTTATGTTTGGCCAACTTTAAATTTGCACAACATTCAAAACTTACTTCTTTAAGAAGGCAGAATAGGCCTTCACAAACTTGTGTTGGTCAACGTCTTTTAGGGTGACAGACGGCATCTGAAAAAGAACAATATAATATTGAAATAAAACTATAATAAAAAAAAAAAAATAGGTTAGTTAATGCAAATACCATATTACATAATTTTACATATTATAAACTTATATATTTACAGTATACAAAATTACAGTGTAGCGTTACAAATTGAATAATTTCATAAGTCTATGTTATATTTTCATTTCTCAAATTTAGCTTCATCAATTTCCACTATTACATATTGCCAACCAATTTTCAATGAATTTTGTTTTGTATAAAAAATCTTGGCGAAAACTATATCAATCTTTAAAATTTGGTCTGAAGTAGTACAGAAGATGTAATATATCAGACCAATGGAACTTTACTTGCTTACTTACAGATATTCGTAATAATATTATAAACCTCAATTATTGTAATAATAGTTAAATATAAAATTAGACAAGAAACATATAAAACTTCTGCGTACGTGCAGTACCTAATTTGAACTTGATCAAATCTATGTTTAACCCTTTCGGTCACGGTGATACATGAGCAACTATAACTAACCACAACCCTGTATTTATACAAAACTAAAAAGGCGTGGCCTAAATATACTTTCTAATAACAAGGCATTAACTAGTGCCTCGTGTCATTCTAATAACTTAAAAAGTTAACACTTAGCTAATACAATATTTTGAACTAATCTTATATCTAACAATACAATTAATACTTTATTAATATAGAACTTTGTATAGGCAATAATTCATTATTTACAGTTAATATTATGGTATTTATAATATAAATAGATTCCCCACGTATCTACTGTGTTTAATTTTGTAACTTCTTCAACAACACAGTTTTTTAATGTTTTCCCTCTATACAATGTTTAGCCATAGCTGATTTATAAGGCCTATTATATTTGAAGTGGGCAAAGTGTTCTTATGCTCTAGTCTTGACATTTCGTTTTGTTTGACATATATATTTCTTTGCACATATATCACAATTTATACAATAAATTCCTGATTTATCTTGTTCCTGAATTTTCCCAAAATGTTACAAAGATTATTCTCGGCTGACATTTCTACATTAATTTTCCATATTTATTTAGTGATTTTTTTTACAATATTTGACATTGGAGGAACAAATGCAGTTTTAAGCCATCGTTGTCGAGGCATAGGCCTACTACCCACAAGAGTACTTCTCATTTCCTTAACGTTATTAAATTTCGCTTACTTTATCTAATAATTTCTTTTGGATAACCATTAAAAATGGCAGCACCATAAATATAATGAAGTTCTTTTTCGTAATATTTTTTAGACAAAGGTAAATTTATTGCTTAGCCTACTACCGGTGAACCATAGAATTGAAAACTGCTCTTTTATGCACTGGTAAATGGTGTGAATCCTTAGATATATATCTATCTAGATATGTGTAGGCTTTCTATAAACACTAAACTATAAACTAGGATCTATTACTTTTTCTAAACACATTTAAATCCAAAAATGGAAGATTATTTTTTTTCAACCTCTTGTCATAAACTGAATGGTTGGGTAAAAATCCATTGATAGTAGGCTATTCACAAATTTTTTCGAGACTTTCATTTTTATCAAACACTGCACTTATATCGTTCACATAGGCTATGCACCCACATTCGTGGTAAATATTTTAAAGAACTTTTGGCATCTATTTCAAACGAACTCATGTAAAAATTAGCAATGAAACTCGACAGGGAGTTTCCCATAGCAGTACCTTCATTTTTAATATAAAACTTCCTACTAAACTGGAAACTATCTCATAAATATAACCTAACCTAATTTCAACTTTTCTAGGTTAAGTTCAAGTAAGTGAATTACATTATGCAAATTGTTTTAACCTTTCACCTACGTGTAAAAATATATACATACAATATTAACGTATCAAAAATACCGGTAACTTTCTTTGTAAACAATTACATGAGTCTGGTAAAATCATATTTAATTGGAAATTAGTGTAGGCATATTTAATAACTGAAAAATATTGGCAATTAAAAAATTGTAAACAAAAGTTGTGTTAAATATGCAGGAGGGTTGTCCAATCGATTTAAGTGCAAAATCTCAGCAATTCGTCTTCAAAATAATGTTTTTTCCATCAATTCAATACTCTTTTTCAACACAAGCGATTTTTTATCTCTCACAATTCATTATTTACTTAACAATCTTTGAAATTGACAAATTTGTAACATATTCAATCGTATAGCCATATTGAAATCACTCGTTGGCCGCATCCGCACTTCATTCAGTTTATACAGGTTGATATTACTACGCTTCTATGATATAAGATTCATAATGACTAGGTATCTGAAACAGACATAGTAAAAGAACTGTAGGTCAAGTAAGGTAAATATATACTGTATATGACCTTCCGTGACCTGTAGTTCTTTAACTAGGTGTGGTTAGATAACCATATATATATATATATAGTTACCGTCCCTGACATCATTGATACTAAATGATATCTAGTTTGGCAGTTCTTAAAACAACTATTTGCAGCAAGGAATAGAAAAAACATAGATAGATTTTACTTAAAATTGATTAAATAGTTGTCGAATTAAACTCAAAATGCCATAAAAGTCATTTAAAATTGCTGTTTTTAGAAAGAAATAATGAATTATGAAAGATAAAAAGTGAAATGCATCTAAAAGAAGGTTATCCAAATGATGGAAAAAAAGTATATTTTGAAGAGGAATTGCAGAGATTTAGCACTTGAATCGATTGGACAGTCATCTTCCAAATTAATCAAAGTCGTAATATCTATAAAAATTATAGACGAAATTTTAAGAAAACTGTTAGGAAACATGGAACATTGTAATTAGACCTAGCCTAGTAGACTATATAGATAATCCAAACTCTAGAAGCACTAAATATTTCAAACAAAGTAATGAATGGCCTGTAATGAAATTTGTCGACAATAGGCCTAGTTGTTACCCTCTTCTCAAGTATATTTTACAATTTACTACAAATACATAAACATGACTACACGTGCTATGCGTAGGCCTAGGATAAGGAGGTTTGCCATTCTACTACAAACACTGAAAGACTCACATATTTATGTTTCTACAACCTGGTTTATAAAACCATAATAGAGCCTCAAATACTATCTACAAAACATAACATAAACTAACTTTAAACTAATATACAGTTACCTTATTCCTTTAACTTTATAAACCTATAAAAACAAAAAAGTAACAGTATTGTCACGTACTAACCTTACTAAAGTAAAAACCGGAAAGAAGGTGGACAAATTAAATGGGATATTCAATACTACAGCCTCCTAAATTGGGCGTATCTTTTCTCGTAGATGGATTGGCCATATTATTTATTTTACTATTATTATGTATTATGTACACATACATGACATTTAATATTTTTTATAAATGTTAAAGAAATATAAATTGGAACAAATTATTATTACTACTCAATTAATAACGGGTGAAGTTAACATTGATCTTGTAAGGAAACTTGACGTTCTCTATCTTTCGTTTCAAATGTTTCTAAACTGTTATGTGTTTCAGCATTCATAATGTGTTGCGGTAATAAAACAATTTTGCCTCAAAGGAAACCGCCAAGTATAATTTCTACTTTTTTATATAACGTTTAATATTATTTTAATTAAACAATTACAAAACTATTACCTATTCCAACTTTTTTTTTTAATGGACAATATTTAATTTCAAAGCACAAAGTAAATTCATCATCGGAATCCTAAAATAATTATAAAACAAGTAACATATTTTTTTTTCTATCAGAGATTTTTTCGTTATTTCAATACAACACAAACAATCTCAATTAATTATTATCACATTTATAAACTCTACAGATATATATTAATATTAAATAATTGACTGACTGTTTTAAATAATTTACAACCCATATTATCACTCACAGTAAAAAGTACAAAAATAACCTTTATAAATCCCAGAATAAAGAAAAATCAAAACATTTATAAAAACTAAAATTGGGTCCCAAAATTAAAAAATGTATAACTTAATGTCTATGAAGTTGAGTAAGATTAGGAGATATTTTAATCTAATATACATGAATGGATAGTTTGTTAGTATTAAAGTATCTAAAACATAACACAAGACCTATTAATTTAAGCATTATTATTCCTTACTTTAATTGAGTTTGTTCTAGAACCTGAATGCAATTAAAATTTAGTAGTTGAAGGTAACCTAAAACAGGTTTATTTATATACATTGACTCTTTATTCTGGGTATTACAAGTAGATATGGATGGGAGGAACAACAAAATAGTAGCTTGAGAGGTTTATATTAGCTGAGTTTTTTTATTTTTTTATCAATGAACCAGCATTTTTGGAAAGATGGCAACCAATACGATTTGTTCGAGTCCCTAGAGGGTTAAAATTTTACAGCTAATTTTGAGAAAATCATAATTTTTTGTATTTGATTATGTTAACAAACCTCAAATTTTTAATTATTGAAAAATTAAAATAAATTTCTCGAGATGTAGCTTATTACATTTAATGTGATTGTATAGCTAATAACTAATTATACAGGATGATAGTTTTATCATGGGTGCTATTGATATCTCATAAACTACAGGTATTGTTCCTTTAAAAAACATTAAATGGTGGACATTCATTACTTTTTCATGAAATTAAAAACTCCGTTTTGTAAACTTTGAAAAATGGTCACCAAGATCCAAAATAGCAGCTAACTTTAAAATTTCTTCTGGAAACCATACACTTATAGTACGGTACTTTTTATTCTTGGTTATATTTTGATATTCTTAACATAATCTTCATTAAAGAAGCTTGATCTTTTGAAAATATTAAGTTTGGAGCATTTTTAGGAGACGATTTTCTGTAATTCCCTTATTTCTCCTAAATGAGGGATTTTTCAAAAAATACCCAAAAATAAAAAAGTCTCAAATTTGGTGTAAAATCCAAAAACACCATAAAAAATAAGGGATTCCATAAGAACTTGTAAAGTTTGCTTCCCAAATTTCAAAATAGAGGCCATTTTTTAAGTTTGAGAAACACGTTTTTAAATTTCATGAAATAGTAATGTAAGGTCCAATTTAAAATTTTTCATTGGATCAATAGTTTATGAGATACCCCAAGATAAACTGATCACTCTGTATAGATAATGGCAAAATAAACATAAATTTATTGATTTAAATGGGTGTTTTATACCAGTAGAAACGAGCATTTTATGTAAAAAATAATAGGTTATGTTAGGGAAGGAGTAAATTTTATGTTACCTATTTACCATTTGAATTATTAAGTTATACAATGAACAATAAAACTATTTCAACAGGCACAGGAAGTTTTATATTATTGGCATGCAACAATACCGTTTGTTGACTTATATTTCACAGCTTTAGAAGACAAAAAATATCATGCAACAAGTGATCTAAATCAATTTTAGAACAGTATAGTCAGTTTCATTACAATTATAAAATTAGAACATTGATTGGAGCAGAGAATAAGCCTGTTTTTCACATAGGAACCAACTGTACATGCACCTAATATAACAACTTCCTGCCTGACAGGACATCCTCTTGTATATTATAATGAAGTAAACATGTAAATATGACATTTATTTAAATCTCAGTGAGTCAAACTAAACTTCATTATGGTAGATCACAAACTGTACTATTCCTATTTTTTGTATATTTTACAGTGTTTCTTTATCTCTACGGCATATTCAGGTAATTTTAATACATTATATTAATAATTTTTAAGGTTTCAATGAAATTCTTTTGTTATAATTTTAGTTTGGTAAAATCATAACCATTTAGCATAGAAACTTGAAATTTTGCATTCATTTTGACACAAATAGAGGAAAATATTAATAAGTGTAAATTTTACTTCTACACTGTGTATCGGAAAACCATGGACAAACTTTGGTACCACGTTATTAAAGTTAAAATGAAGACAAAAGTTATTATAAACATATGTCTAAATTGTTGATGTTTTTTGAACATTCAAAATTTTTCAATGTTGAATATTTTGAAAAGTTTTAACTTTACAAAAAATGTACAAGAAACAAAATATTTTACTTTTTTAACAATAAATACAATCATATTTTTTATTATTTTTTCTAGATCAGAGTTTTAGATACAAAATAAATAAATAACATAATTTCTTGGTAATTGACTTCCATGCTCAGGAGTTTATGATATAGTTACAGTATTTCTTATTATTATTGGATGTATTATATGTTTATATCTTATGTTACGAGTGCATTATTATTTTAAAAAGAAAATATTATATATTTGTTTTCTAATCATTTTATACAAAAAATTCAGACTATATAATTAAATTTTAAAAGATACTGCTTCACAATACATCTAAGGAAAATAATTATGCAAAAAAGAGAAAAAAAAACTTTTAAATTAAATAAGAACTATCAGTTAAAAAACAAAACATAAATAAACTCAAACCATTGCAAAAAGAAAATGTAGGTACCTCATTTAATTGTCATTAATAATGTGTACTTAGAACATTTATAATATTGTACTTAATTTTTGTTTGTTTTTCCATTTTTAAAGATATTTATGTTAAGATATTTTGTTTTTATACTAATTAATCTTTATGCTCCCATTTTGAGACTCTTTATTAAAATAGTGATACTAGACTTTTTTCTTGTAATGGTAAGAATACAATGGAAGTAAAGTCTTTAATATATGAAAATACTAGTATTTAAACATTAAATATGTAACATAAACAATAACATAAAAAATATGTATACAAATATGAACTCAATATCTCATATATTTCTATAGTTGTTCTTTTTTTATGATAAACACATACAGAAAATGAAGTGTTCTTTTTTCCCTTAAACCAAGAAACTTGATTTCAAAGTTTGTCCCAACCCTGTACGTTAAGCAAAACTTGTGGAAAACTCATAAGAAGAAGAATTTAAACACTCAAATTTCTATAATCCATAAAACCAGTAACTAGTATTGTTGGTTGTAAAAAAAAGATGTTTTTAATTTTTATTGCATTTTAAATTTGTTAAAAATTCAAAAATAAATATTAATATTTAATATTTTGAGGAAAACACATTGTTTAAAATTCTAGTAGGGTATCAAGTTAAAAGTCTACATTTGTAGAAGAAATTATATACTGTACACTATGCCATTACAGTGTATTTTAACACTATGAAAACTGATAATGTTGTGTCGTCTTATCTATTTTCATCTTGGTTAGCCTTTAAAATAAATTACTATCATATAAATTTGTTAAAAAGTTATATCTGATTAAATGGAGAAAGAAATTTTTGTATCTTGTGTTTTGGGGTTGTAATGGTGAAGACGTTGTTGACTATATCAAGTAATTATTTCCATTATTAATAAATAACAAAACATTGTATGATATTGCACACTAAACTGATTTAATCTTTTTCTTTTCTCAAATATACATACCGGTAGTATGATGGGTCGAAAAATCAATACCGAGTTGCAGATATTTCCATTTTTGAGGTCCTCTGAGTCCAAAAAGTAGTTTTTAGAATGGTGTCTGTTTGTTTAAAATCTGTCGTATACAATGTACAGTGCTCTACAGCCCTAAGGTGTGAACTGATTTTAATCAAATTTGGTATGTGAACATATTTTTACCATATATTTTTTATATCTGAAAATTTGAAAGGAGCTGAAATAAGAAACACAAAATTACGATTTTCTCAAAATCAGCTCTACTGATTTTGGTCAAATTTTGCTCAAGCATAGCCTCTATGGACCAAAACAAAACGTAGTAGCTATCATCACTACAAAAATGGCGGTAGTGAGTTATACGTAAAAATTTTAAAAATCGGTCATGCTGGGTTGTTAAAATACTTAATTCCTCAAAATTAGTTCTGTTGATTTCATTCAAATTTAAGTAAAATGTAAAGATTAATGACACAAATCGATGTGTAAAAATGCCAGTTAAAAAAATATTACAGTTCAAGAATAATTAACAAATATGAACAATTAAAAGTTTGATTTTAATCAAATATGGTTTAAGATGAAGACCTGTTTATGGTGCAAATAAAACAAGTTTAGGTCTTACTTAAATATATAAATATATTTTTTAAGACAGTATTTGTGGTTTATTTTCACTTTTTGACTGACAACTACTGTATCGTCACTTTTGGTACTTTTGGTAATTAATTTTGATCAGTTCTTACATGGTTTTAATAGGCGAGTAAAAAGTATACTATTTTTGCACCATTTATTTATTATTGTTAGTTTCAATAAAAAAGGTTAGTATCATAATTAATTTTGAACTGTACTTGAACTATAGTGGTGCAGTTACATTTTCTTGCACACATTTTTTAAATAACAAATTTAGTATCAAATTCGTGTTCAGAGTCTTCAAATAAATGGATTATAGAAAGTCGTTAAAATTAAAAGAAAAAACTAGATGAAAGTTTCTCAGCTTTTTTCTTTTTAGGGTGATAAGAAGGATTTAAATGGAAAAAGTGAAAATTCAGGTTTTGTAGTGTACTTTTCAACCACAGAATAGTGAAACTTTTATGATAATGTTCAGGTTTAGAATGACAATAGACAATGTTTTGTGTCAATTTGTATGCTTATTTGAAATTAAAGTTGATACGTTATTACTTTTTAAATTTGGATTAACTTTTACAATTTTTAAAATGTTCTTAAAAAGAAGGATTATGTTTTGAAATATAATGATCCATTTTAAACAGAATCATAAAGTCTACATTGTAATAATAAAATGTAACAGGGTCTTGAATTTAATTTTATTTATTTTTGTTCGTTAAGAAAAAAGAAAAGAAGTTATTAATTAATTATTTTAAAATTTGCTCAGCTAATAGGGCACCAGATGATATCTCATCAATTTAGAAAAGTGAAGTTAATTATAAAAAATATCTCAGGGTCTAAGTTCTTTTAAAAGTGTACTCAACAGTGAATCTTCTGGTAAAATGAATAAATCTTGGTTATGCTGAAACTTAACATGGTTAAGTTTCAGCATAACCAAGATGGTGGTAACATCACTGATGGTGATGAGACGACTTATAAATATGAATGGGGGCTAAAACCGAAGGTCAGCCTCTGGATATACAAGGCGATTGTTTGACCTCAACTGACGTATGGTTCCCTGGTATGGTGGACAAAAGCGGCACACCCCATAGCAGGCAGCAAACTTGCAGTGGCTGGGATACATTCTGGTCACAGGTGCCTTTAAGATCAGACCAACAGTTGCCTAAGAGATATTGTTAAGCTTGCTGCCACTAGACATTTTCACAATGTTGGAAGCTGACTGGCTGCCTACAGGCTACATAACCATAGTGAATGGAGTGGGAGCTACAGTTATGGGGCACTTAAAAAAAAAGGTATTGAAGAACTCTGTGTTGAAAATGCCATCTAATGGCATGGAAACCGAGTTTGTCTTCACTCGTCCTTTCAAAGTTCTCTCAAACACAAGAGAGGACTAGAAAGATGGAAAGCTACCAAAATATCCAGGACAGCTTGTTTGGTATACAGACGGATCACTACATGATCAACAGTCTGGATATGGAGGATACTGCAAACCACTGAAGCAACTGGAAATCACTGGTAGCCTAGTTAGGTATTATGCAGTATTTCAAGCTGAGATTTGTGTAATCTCAGTATGTATAGATCAAAGATTAGAAGAAGGCCTTAAAGGTTAAGACATTATAATACTCTCAGATAGCCAAGCGGCAATCAAAGCCCTCAGTTTCATAAAAATATCATCCAAATTAGGATTCTCTCCGATCCCTATACGTCCTGTCAACTGTTAACATGGTACACCTGGGCAATGTGATATTGAGGGAAATGAGTGGATGGATCTGTTTGCCAAAAGGGGGACTGCTGTCTGCCTTGTGGACCAGAATCTGATTGCGGGATCAGTCATTCAATGGTAAGAAGAGCGGTAACAAAATGGGCTAGAGAAGAGGATGTCAAACGATCGAGATCATTTTCTGGACAGATACTGGCAAAACATCTTCTCTCGGGACCAGATCCTAGCTGAGTAAGGTGCTGGTTCTGTATAACAGGAAGTCCCTGAGATAGGTCATAGTCATGCTTACCGGACAAGTTTCATCTATTTGTCGTCTTTGCAGTTCTGTACCTGAGACCGCAGCACTCATATTATTTGATTGTGTGCCCCTAGAGTCCAAAAGAAGGAGAATCTTTGGACCTCAGCAACCAGATATAAATTTTGATAAGAACACCCTAAGCAAAATCCAAGAGCTTGTCAGAGGCACTGGGGTTGGTGTATGATGAACATAGGGGAGCACAATAGGCTTATAGCTGATAAGCCGGAAGCCACTGGAGCTTCAGTAATATTCTCCAATAAAAAAATAATAAAAAAGTGGAGATGAAGACATCCTCTACACATAATGAGGTAGAAGATTTAGAAATCTGGGTAGGTTGAAGAATATAACCCCCTTACACCTTATCTTGTTAGCTAAGCTGGTAGGGTAACAAACAGGACACTGCCACCTGAGAAAACACATACATGGAATGGTTATAATCACTCAGAAACCTCCATAGTCTTCAAGAGGAAATGGCAGAGAATCTGATCTTCAAATGACCTGGAAAGGACGAGATCTTTGGTACTTTAATAAAGGGACAAACAATCCTAAAAATACAAACTTGTCAGGAAGGTCTACTTGTCATCATGGAGATTAAACGACTTCCTGAAGTGGTCTAGGGGCATGTATTATCTATTTGGTATCACAAGAGGCTCGTGCAGATTATGTGCAAAAGGATAAACAACCAAACTGAAGAAAAAAAACCCTTTAATAGTAGGACACACCAAACTTATGTATTTTTTTCTTGTTGCCATCATTTCCTTATAAAAAAGGAAGAAAATAACATAAAACAAAGACCTCTAACCCACAAATATTCTAATTGAGTCAGGGTCAAAAGATAACAAAAGTTGGAAAAGAGAGATAGGTAAGATGAAAGACAGGGATCTAACCCACAACTACATAAAAATATATGTAGTAAGCTTTAGTCCCTGTACATTACTATACTTGAGCCCCTGAAGGCAGACTGCACTGTATATCAATCCCCAAACAGGCAGCAAGCCAAATACAGTTGGTATGAATATTGTAGATTAATTCAAATTAAATATTTTTGTTGGATTTCATTCTTATTTTTATTATCAATAACATTACTTCTTAATGTAAGAACAAAAACATTGTAACAAGAAAAAAAAATCATCAACTTCAATTTTATGAGAAGAAAATTTTTGTGTAGCCTAGTAATCACAAACTCTAGATTAAAAATAACTATTTAACTCACTGTCTAACTATGGTTGATTTTCCTCTAAAACTTTTTTATAAAACTTAGCACATATAAGTTTTTTTTTCTCTTTTACTAGTTAATTAAATGTGTGCCAATAACTTTGTTTTTACAGATCTTACATTTGTAAGATATAATGTGTTATAATGCTTGTTATAACACATTTTGTACCAACTAACAGTCAGAACTAACTAACTAGTTACCATTTATGATAATAAATATAATAATAACTACCTAAGTAATGGAATTTAAACCACATAACCTACACATATATATTTGTTTTTGTTTAAAGGTGAAAAACCTCTCGGTCATCACTGCTTTATAAAAGAAATAAGAAAGAAAGAGTACCTATTAACTAAAAGACCTCTTGCCCTCAAATACTGTAACAGTGTCAGGGTGGGAAAGAACAAAAATTGGCCAAGAGAAACCTGATGGGAAAGATCTCACTCAAGACTATATGAAAAAAGATGTAGATCCAGCTAGGGTCCCTCAAGATTGCCATTTACTATAAATGAGTTCCTGAGAGTAAACTACAAATTAGCTATAAACCTTTTAGTAATCACTATTATATACATTTTTTCCTTGTTTAAAGGGAAAGAGCTCTTGGTCATCATCACCTTATAAAAGGAAAGAACATAAAATAAAGACCTCCAGCCCTTGAATACTCTAATAACACCAGGTTCCAAAAAGAACAAGGGTTATAAAGAAAGACATGATAGGGAACATGAAAGAGAAGAATCTGGGACCCTTAGGATTACCAAGTCTGTACTCACTATAGTCAGCCCCTGGGGAGGGGGGGGGGTACATTTAAATTTGGGATGTAAGATTTAAACAAGCTTTACGTGAGGATGCACTATTTTAGTTCCATTTGATGTGTTTTGTGAAAAATTTGTTGATTGTTGATGAAGTAAATAGAAAAATTATTTGTCTATTTAATTTATTACTATTGTTTTAGTCTATTTCACTTCAAATGATTTTGTTATATTCAACAATTGTGTACCATTCATGTCAGTATAGCATCATAACCTTGGTGATACAATCTTAACTGTGAATACAATCAAATCAGACGTCCTTGAACCATCATTTTATTCCCATCAAATAAAATATGGGAAATATAGGTTAGTTATTTTAATTAGCACTGTAAAATTTAATGACACTTTAATGAATATGAAATTTAGTCATATTTCATACATCTATTTTCAATAGATAACAATTTTATTTTGTATAACATTCCATTCTGGTAACCCAATAAATTCATGGTAAATGTTAATTTTATGATAAACCATAATAAATCAATTTTTATTTTTCCATAATTTTAATTTTGAATTGTTTAACAGAGGTCAGTCACACTCAAAAATTATATGGTTGATCACAGTGTATCAAAATGATACATTTGATACATTTACTGAAACTTCATAATTACAATCTTTAAATGTTTTAATAAATTAATCTGTCTTATAACATGTTTAAAGTCAACAAATAAAGTTAAAATAAAAACGATATATTTTTTTAAATATTAAAATTAGTATTTTTATTTTAAAATGGCTAACCGGAAAGTCGCAGTATATTAAGTTGATAAGTAAACTTAAAAGCGGCAATAAATTATGTTTTTCCACTAAATGAAAATTAGAACTGTTTCAAAATACAAACAATAATCAAAATAAATGACAATCCTGACTAAAAAATTTAATCTCTGAAAATGGAAAAATATTTATGTTCGTACTATATCTGTTATATTCTAGGACAGGTTGTAATGTATCATATTGATAAAAAGAGTCAAGATCACAATTCATAATGTTTTCCTCAGTTAATTCAATTCATGCACTGAACTGTGAATGAAAGGGAGGTAGAATCATAATGGGATGGAGAGTATCACCAGCCTGCGCCCTAAAATATTATGGCACAAAGTTTTGTGCTTATATCAATTTCATATACTGCGATCGACTGCAAACATTTTAAGAGTTGTTGCTTTTAAAGTGTTCTATTCTTTAGTGCTTACCCACTAAAAGGACACTATAAATATATATTTGTTAATTTTTACTGTCTAATTTAGAATTACTAAGAGTATAGTGTTGGTACTAAAATGTCAATAATGGTTTATATTATATGTTGATAATTTATATTTTAAGCCACTAGGGATATATTTAGAGCATTTGGAAGATATCTATCTGTCTTTTTGTATCATGTATTAATTGCAAAAACCAGTGGACTGATTGACTGAAAAATTTTATAATTGATAATAATACAACAAAACCTAGCTGAGGTTAGAAGGAAAGTAAATATATGAAAGTTTAAATAATGAGAAACCATTTTTTCAAATAGTTTGAAAGAAAATATTTGTAAAACTAGAATTGATTTAGTGTAGAACATTACGTTTTACTACAGTTAATATAAAAATAATAATGGTTAGACTCAAATACCAAAGTAGCCATATTTGTTGTCAATTGAACAGATGATAATTTAATGACATAATTTTAAACCCAGAAGCCAGAGTATAGAGTTGATAATCCCTTTTGTACAAAATATTTATTAAATTAAAATAAATGAACAAACTATTTCAAATACTATTATTTAATTCTAAATTAAAATTTGAATACCATACACAACTTAAATAAAATAATACATTAATATAAAAGTTAGTTGTGTTTAACCAAGCCTTCAACCCAGAAGATGGCCACTAAGCAACAACCAATAACAGCAAAGATGGCGGAGGAATCCATTGCGGGAGCAGACCACATGACCTCTGTTGAAATTCTTGATAACTGGAAATCAAGACATGACTGATCCTACTGTTTGAAACACTGGACACTGGGAAGTTTAAAAAGTTACCGCAATGGGTTTCAGAGTAATGCTACGATCTCAGAAGGGCATAAGTTTGTCCCTATCCTTTTTGGGAAAATTCAGTGTTGAAAAATAAAATATTGAAAGATTTAAAGAGTAGAAACATAATATATTAGATAATCTAATGGATTATAAACTCAACTGAATTTCATTCTTTTGCAAAATTTACTGAATGTATTTGAGACTTTCTAATTTGAAATATTCCAAATTTTAACTTATAAATTGCGATAATATTTGAAATTCATAAACCAGCACGAGTGCTCCTCCCCAAGATTTTTGTATTCAAAGACTATTAAACTTTAAATTGTTGGATCTCTTAGTGTCTACCAGAACCTAGTCAAGGCAAAATGAAATAAAAAATTTCTTTTTAATTATGAACAAACAAACTAACATTAACTAGTACAATCATATATATATATATATATATATATATATATATATAACCTTATAATGTTGTAATTAATTGAAATTGAATGTCGGAATTAAAATCAATTTCAGCGTAAACTGTATTCTTGTCTTTAATTCTTTAGATTAGAAAATTTAACTTTAAAAAGAAATAACTGAAAAATATTTTTAACGCTGGATTAATAATTAAAAATTGATTCTGCTCCATTGTGCCAGAAGTGCATAATTCAATTCATTACTGACATAGTTTTCTGAATACGACGACCTATGATATTCTCTGTCAAAGTTAAATTTAAAAAATAATAATAATAAATTAAAATAAAATAACAATACAAGTTATTCAATTATTATAATATATTTATAATAAAGCTTTTGCGGGAAAGGTAGGCTATATACTTTTCCTACAGTTACCTAACAATGTACATGTTCTCTCACTGATTTGAGAAAGCAAAGTGGCCAATTCGCTCATCAGTGAGACAATGTTAACATTGTCTCACTCTAATTACTTTGTCTCACTCCAGATTTGCAACGTGAAGGCACGAAATAGTGAGCGCGTAACATGTAGACAAGGTCGTATGCGCGCGAAATACGTTGGCAGCACTGGCTGTAAATCAGCTGGTCAGCTGTTATACTGTTGTATTTGTCACAACACTTCCGGTCACGGCAGAAGCCACCATTTCATTGATTTGCCATTTTTAAGTGACTTTTTTTTAACTGTTTGCTTGTGTTATTTGTCTTTCTATAAGTAATTCTTTGGTTAACAATTCTTTTAGGGTGTTTGTGTTCATTTTTAAGGAGATTATTTTTTGTTTTATAATTTTGTTTCTGATTTATTAATGCTACTTTCACATTAAATGTCATATTAAAAGTTCACTTCTGTGTAAAAATATGTTACGTTTCTTTACCAATTTATTTGTTTTATGGTAACTGTAGGAAAAATATAATGTGCAACTCGAGTGCAAAGTGCAATCGCCTCACTCGAGAAACCATTCCTCACTCGCCTACGGCTCGTGAGTAAGGATTTCTCTCGAGTGAGGCAATTGCTCACTAGTTGCACAAATAACTATTTTCTCTTGAGTTCAAACTTGGCAATCCTGATAGACCTTAATTTTATTGGATCTACACTTTTTTCATGTAATTTTGGGTTAGATCCCTCTATTTCCTCATTCCTTTCAGGTTTATCTTGACTAAATTTTGTTCTCTTCCGATTCTGATGCTATTAGAGTATTCGAGGGCTTAGGGGACCTCATTTAATATTATTTTCTTCCTTATTATTGACCATGATGACAGAAAACGTTTTTCACCTTTAAATAAGAAAAACTTCTTTTTTTTCCTTTCTATTTATGTCCTTTCCATACTAAAACATGCTGGTATCTTAATTAGTTTCTTATGTTTATAAATTTCTAGAAGTCATTAAACATTAAAAAAACCTTGTTAACTTTTCATTTTAGACATACTTGATAACATCTTTAATAAAATCAGTTGTTGTATGGGTTATATTTATATTGTTTCTACAGTTGTGGTTGGGCCTATTTTCATACAGTTTTTGTTGATCTATTTCTTAGGTGATCAAGTACTCTATAAAACCTCATTTTCAATTTTTATTTTTAGAGCTAAACCAGAATATGATAGTAAAGAGGTACTTTTCAATATATATGTTTCATAAGAAATACACTTTGAAATAAATAAAACATAATAATATTATTATGTTTTGAAAACCTGGTACAGTATTTCCAAGATTATCGCAACTCTGGATAAATATTTGACTTTGTGTTTTTTTTTTAACACTTCTACTTGAAAATATAATGACATCAATAATCCTTGAATTACACTATTGGTTTTAATCCATGAGAAACTTCTTTAGTGTAATATAACCATCTACTTTACACATACTGTAATAACAAACTTGGGTAATAGTTTAACTGTAATAGTTTAGTAATAGTTGGGTAATAGTTTTAAAATGTGAATAATTTAAAACAAATTAATATATGACAAAAAAAGAACAAAATGTAGTGCAATTGTCTTTGCAAACAATTATCAAGTGACTGAAGTACCGAATTTCTAGGTTTTAAGATATAGATTAAAAATTAAATTGGATAAATCATATTAATGTATTGTCTACAAAACTAAACTCCTGAATCTACATCTTACAAAAATTATCAAATTATTGCTCTTTACCAGTTTCAAGAATAACATATGGTTTTTTTTTACTGTCATATGCAATAATACTAAGGTGGAATTTAGTGTAGTGTCCAGGTCTACCCCAGAATGTTTCGTTATGCTGGTATAATTTTAAAAAGTTTTTATTTTTCGGGGAATTCTTGTTTGTCCTTCTTAGCTTTGATTGCTTAGGTCTAGTTTTAGACTTCAGTTCTTTTCTTAGATCATATAATTTAGTTATAATTTCCCATATGGTCCTAGGTTACTAGGCTATGTTGGTGTTTTATCTTTTTTGTTCTAGTTTCACATTTGATAACTAAAGAGTTGAATTATACTCTCGAAACGTCGTGTATTAATTTTATATACACAAATGACCGCAAATGTCCGATTAAACCACATTAATAATAAAAATATTGTGGTTCCTTATTCCTGTATAAATGTTTAATGTTTTTGTATTAGTGTTGTATCTTCTGGTTGCTGAATAAATAAGCAGTTATTTTTCTTTACAAAATGTTACTTGTTATTATTTTAAATTATATTAATTACTGTAGTATAACTACTAGACCACATGTTTATAATTTATACCTATTTTTAAAATGTCTAGAGATTTACTCACCTCGTTAAAAGCTACCACGGTTTCAAAACCCTAGCTTTCATCATCAGGCTGCACAATTAGTCAACTTTCTTGATGAAGATCGTCATAAAGTTTACAAGATGTCAACACAAACATATATAATTATTATCAATTCTTACATTTTTTTAGGTTTGTCTACAATCCTATTTTGAACTTAAAATTACCAGTTTCAACAATCCAATTTTCATCATGAGATTTCTTCCATCAGCTAATATAAGCTTCCTTACTATGTATAAAACATGACACATGTTAAAACAAACAAAAGTTTTATCACTATGAATGTATTTAACATATGTCGTGTTTCGTATTATGTTTTATACATAGTAACGAAGCTTATTAGCTGATGAAGAAATCTGATAATGACAATTTCATTGTCACAACCGGTAATTTTAAGTTCAAAATAGGATTGTAGACAGACCTTTAAAAATATAAAAATAGATAATATATATAATTCATAATGCAATTTTGGTGGCCTACAATTGTCATCTTGTTAGAACATACAGGTAGTTTTTATATTTTGGCCAAAATAACATTGCAGTGGAACTTGTAATACTGGTCACGTTTAGACATAATACCAGATCAGAGAACAATATAAGAGAGGAGGTCTAGATAAAATAACCTGTCAGTATTTTAGTGACCCTTATACAAATAGTACTGCAATCTTATTTTGGCCAAAATATGACCTATGCTCATCTATGTTTAGTTATAATAAAATTGTGTTTTGGTATGTTGTAAATGTGTTTATAAACTTTGTGAAGACCTCCATCAAGGGAATTGGCTAATTGTCCAGCTTGATGATTCAACCCTAGGGTTTTGAAATAGTGGATTTTTTACGAGGTGAGTGTTAGACCATTAGACAGGGTAAAAATATGTATGGACTATATATAAATACATATTTATAATATAATTATAAAGTACATATAAATTATATATCTTGATCTCCTTGTTTTGTTAATTACAGTAAACATAGTCTTGAATGAGCCAGAATCATCAGAAAGAGTAGCAGTTGCTTATATGGCCAACTCTGATTCAAGACATCAAGACTATCTATGTACTGCAGGATCACAATGTATTCCTCTAGCTCAATGTAAACTGATCAGTCAGCTGATGGACAAATCCTGTCTAGCTGCTAACAAGTAAGTGTCTGAAGATAAATAGATCTGTTATTAAGAGACATGTTATATGTTAAAATATGACACTATAGTATTATTAGACCAGGTGCGCACAAGATTAAACAAAGTTAATCACAAAAAATTAAACACGAAGTTTTAAGTATACATATAAATATTCATAGTGACTTGAAAGTTATAATCAGACATATTTTCCCTGTGATATGATTGTTGTAAAATTGAATAAATGCACACCATTTATTTATTTATATCCTTTTGTTGTTTAAGGCAAGAAACATTTTGGTCATCATTGCCTTATAAAAAAAAGGTATAGAAGAACATAAAATAAAGACCCTTAGCCCATGAATGCTCTAATAGTATCAGAGTTAGAAAAGAACAAGAGTTGGAGACCTCATAAAAGATGAAAAGAGAGATCTAACCCACGACTACATGACAAATTATAGATTCGGCTGGGTTACCTTGGTGTTCCTAAGCTCATACTCACTAAAGTGTGATCCTCTGAAGGTCACAAAACATTTAAATTGATGTAATTGTACACATGTACAGAACTGCACATTTGTGATATTTTAATGTTCCACAAATGAAGTGCTTTTATTGTGAAAAATAAAAAATAGCCAAATGAATTAAAACACTTCATTCGGCAATTTTTTATAGTAATAAACAACTCAAATACATATTAAAGAGAAGAGTGCACACTAAATTATAATACATTATTTGGTATTCACATTAATTTTGTTAATAATGGGGTTCTTATTTAAATCAATTTATTGTTCATTATGAATAAATTATCTATAATAAAAAGTAGCATTTTCAATATAGCATAATGTAACAATTCAAAAATTAGCTGATGGTGAAGTTACTTTTATGTTATTAATTTGTTAATTTGCTCGACTATAGGGCGCCAGGTTTGCTTTAGCATACCAATTTAGAAAAAAGAATGAATTTAATTATTTATAAGATCTCTGGGGTCGTAAGTTCTTTTTACAGTGTACTTACAGTGGATTTTGGTTTTAAATGAGAACACTTTGGCTGAAATGTTACAAAGAAAACATTTATTAAACATTCAAAGAAACATCCTACAAATTATTATTAACAACAAAAAAAATCATATTATAAGTACTAGTTATCCTTTTTAGTTTCAATAACAAATTATGAATTTATATTTCCTTTATTTCTTTCTTTCAAATTAATTAATTTTATCTTTAAAAATGCTTCTACCAATAAAATTGTTGCAACAGGAATTTAATCTATGAATTTTTTAGTAACTTTGTAGTTCTAAAAGAAAAATGAAAAGATTCTATTTTCATTATTTAAAAACTTCATTTTACTATTATCTCTTCTAGTAATAATCTACTAAATTTTCTTTAAATAGATAAACATTTACAAAACAATTAATTTAAAACATAATACAGGTTACTAATCAAACAGGTAATATATAGCGTCTATACCACAACGCCGATCTAAATAAAAAACATTGTCTGTGTCCAAATGGAAAACTGATGTCCTACACGTTGAAGTTCTACGGCTTGTAGAGGATTCTCCCTCGTTCAGAAGTTGTTTTCTCCAGTTGTTGAGAATATTCATAACTCGCGTACATAAACTATTGTCTTTTACGTTCCCACGTTATTGTCTTTGAAACACGCTAAACATGGATTCTTAGATACTTTCGATCTCTATTTGAGATAAAAAATCAAATGTACATTGTTCTAATAGAACCTAGAAACTCTTTCTACGATCTTATTTCTCCAAACACTGGATTATTACTTGAAAAACACAACCTGTCCATTTTAAGCAGTAAACTCAACTTTTAGAAAACACATCTTGTCCCTTCAATCGCTGGACATCGAATTTTTAGAAACAACCTGTCACTCCTAACGCTGGACTTAGACTGACTTTACCATGAGGCAAATTCCTACTTCCTAAAGCGTTCTTTCCGGTTACTGTTCACACATTTTACCGCACTGCCGTAAAATACAAATAATTTACATTTTATAATAAACAAACTAAATTACATTAAAATTAAACATAATAATTCATACTGTTGTCTTGAAAATCCATTTTTCTTTTATAAATGACGTGACTAAATTTAAATTATTATTTGAATCTCTTATCTCTTTGGCTTAACCGCGTCTTTTAAATGAGTCTATATTAAAATCTGACTTTTCACATTGTCACAAAACCCCACAAGGTTTGTATTTCAATACAGGTATTGGAATACAAAGCTTTTATATATATAAATTTCAAATCGAGAAAAAAATACTAATGGATGTTCAAGACATTTCATTTCAGAAGCTAAGGACCTCATGAAAGAAAATAAGTATCCCTAGTATACTTAATTTAAGAAAGATTCTCTTTTCTTATAAAAACTAAAAAAATCTATTTGCTAAAATCCTATTTCATTATTTTAATTTGTTAGCGTTATATTAACTCATTGCAAAAAAAAAATATTATACGAATCAATTAGTGCTAAGTCTTATCTCTATTTATACAATAAAACCCATCATCAGTTTCCTTTCCAACCTTGTTGGCTGAAACTTTCCATCAACATTTTTTTGTTGACAGGATCCCGTCACTCAAAGCTTATCTCCCAGACAGCCGTCTATATACTTTTTCTCGTCTCATCCTCTTTGCCAAGACGACATTTCTACATCCTTTGAAAATCTACCTTTGACTCTAGATATTCATCTGAATAATTCCTTCAACTTAATACAATTAAAATTTAAAACTTCTCATTATCATTAACACCATTACAAAATTATTTACTTATTACTCAACATTACTTCAATTTACTTTAAAAACTTTTCAATTATCATCTTATATTATTATTCATTTTAGTTTAAATCCAATAACTATTTATTCTTACTTAAATTCTTAATTACTCTTTGTCTCGCTGGGATAACATGTTAACTACTGATTTTACAATTACAAAAAACTCTTTTCTTCAACTAAAATTTAAAAATATAACATCATTATTACAAAAAAATATAAATTTACTTACAAAACTCATCTATTTATTTCAAAATTACCTCTTTACAATTGTTTCATCTTTCAGTATCCTATCTTAAAATTATTTCCATCTTATCTTTCATATTTTAATAATTCAAGTTGCATTAATCCCCAAACAAAATTCTTCATAAAATAAAAAAAAAACTCCTTATTATTTACCTATATATTATTTCATAAATAATCTCCTTATTTCAACGTAGCTTCCTTCAAAAATCATAATAATCGTCGTTTATCCGCAGAATTCCTTAAATCTCCCTTTATTTCATTAAAATCGTCGCATATTTCCTTTATTTCATTAAAATCGTCGTATATTTCCTTTATTTCATTAAAATCGTCGTATATTTCCTTTATTTCATCGCAGTACTCAAAAAACCTCTTAAAAACTAAAATTTACCATTAATGCAACCTAACTACTCTTTTTATAAAAGTTTCTTAACAGAACAACTTCATTTTAAATACCACTTTACTCAACAATTCTGTAAAGTCATCATCTTCATATAAAACTCAAAAATCTCTCATTTAAACTACTTCTTATTAAAATCTTCTTAATCATCTATTACTTGTATACAAAAACTTCAAAAAATAAAAAAAATTATCATTGCTTTCCCAGCTAACACCTTATTTCATCAAAATCTTTAGACACCTTTATCAAATAACTTCTCACAATCATCTATTGTTTTAAATTCAAACCTTATTTATTAAAAAACGTTAATTCTTTTATTTTATTTATAAATTTCATCAAAATCTCTTTATCATTATTAATTTATTACTGCTTCCTTTAAAAAACAAAAACTTAACCTCCTTTACTCATCATTTAACATCAAAAAAAAAAACTTAAAAACTTTATTATTATCTGTCTTGGCAAAACTCACATAAATTCTCAAACTTTACACAACTATTCTTCATATTTTCAAACCATAAATCACTTAAAACTAACAATTTTTTATCATTTTATTATTAAATAATTCTTAATATTTAAAACATCAAAACATACAACTTATCGTTTTACAATTTAACATCTAATTACCTACTCTAATCAGTTAATTAACATTTTTACAGTTTTATAAAACTTTTCGTTTTATTTTAAAAAAAAAAGAAACTCTCCTTCCTGTCACGTCCGATTTATTTCTAGTCTTTGTTTCTTAAACAAACCCCCTCCTTTCACCATGTAAGCATTGTCCTATTGTCCCTTGACGACTTCCCTCAACATCTGTTTCTACTTGTTAGAATAGACCCAAAAAAAAAACTTTTCCTATATCTATGAAAGTTTATGACACTTACAAACATAAGTCATTGTTTATGTTTTTTGCCCAAAATTACATGTGACAGAACTTTAAACAACTACGTTGGATTTTTTGATAAGTTTTCCAATTAACTCTAAATCACTACCTTCTAGAAATGATATCTTAGGCCTTGATCATATCACTTCTCGAACATAGCTACATCCTGCCTCGAAAGACAGTTCGCCTACCAAACTTTATATTTTATAACATAATCAAGAACTCTATGTTCTCTCTTAAACTTCTTCTACTAAATTTCTGTATTTCTCAACACAAAATAAGAACTCTTTGTTCTTTAAACTTCTCAAAATTGTCAAAGTTTTAACTATATTTCATTTACATAAGTCGTATGACAAATTTTTTGTTTTTTGTTTATTTTTTATTTTATTTTTCAAAACTCGGCCGGGGTTTATCATTGTAACAGCAATTGAATTATACTCCTCTATCCCAATGATAAAGCCCTGCCGAACGTCGATTAATAAAACCCTCCAACGTTCCATTTTTATTTTGTTTTTTATTTATACCTTTTTTATTTGTTTTTTTTTTATGAATTTTTTATTTATTTTATGCATTTTTCTTCCTAACCTCTGTAATACCAAAAATGGTAATTTTAACCTAAATAACCAAAAAATGGTTATATTGAGATTTGAATATTTAAAGTAACCCGGGAAACGTTAAAGTTGAATAAGGGAGGGGGTTTTAGAAGTCAAAAAGATGACTCAAAAATATAGATTATTAAAACTAGGGTAATAAAAGAATTAAATATAGGTTTCCAAAATAATAATGTCATGTATAAAAAATTAGTTATAAGTTGTAATAAATATTTAGGTAATATTTATATTGTTAGGTAAAATAATTTGAACCGTGTCAGTGTTGCTAGGTGTGAGAATAATTCTCGCATACGTTGCAGATTAAATAGGACGCTTGGTTGGGAAGCTGGACAAAGAGACATGTGGTTAAGAGTCTTAAGGGGACAGTTGAGTAAGTCAGACGTGTTTTCAATTCAAAGAAACTTTTTCAAAAAGTAGTGAATATGTGATAAAAGAGTCAAGAGGGAGTCTGGCGTGATCAGATGTATTTTTATATATATAAACTTTTGTAATATGTAGTGAAAACGTTTAGCAGTCTAGTGAAACGTTCAAGTTAGTCAGACGTTGTCTTGTGTAGAGAATTTTTATAAAATGTGTTAAATACGTTAAAAGTAGCCTTAAGATCAATCTAAAATTGATCTAAGTGACACTCGTTCGAACTTTAATCATGATACTAACAGACATTGAGTTATTTGAACAATAAAATAATGAATTCCGTACAGCAAAATGAATCGACCATGTCAGCGACTCGACACGAGACGAGATGTATTGTCTACAAGACGGAAACAAGGAATTGTGATTTTAACTAAAAAAAACGTGCCTGGTATACACGTTAAGACTTTATTTCTAAAATCATTTTTGTCTATAATAGGATAA
This sequence comes from Aphrophora alni, assembly GCA_963513935.1. Taxonomy (NCBI): domain Eukaryota; kingdom Metazoa; phylum Arthropoda; class Insecta; order Hemiptera; family Aphrophoridae; genus Aphrophora; species Aphrophora alni. The sequence goes on from OY740775.1 coordinate 39,842,513, forward strand.
TAATTTTTTAATGTTTAGTTATAAGTTTAATTGAAAATCTGGAGTTTAATATTGAGACAATGTCTTATATTGTAAAACATGAAATTACTAAAGTAGAATCCTCTTTTTAAAATAGATAAATTAATGAAACTTTATCTAATTTGCAGAACTAAATTACTAATTACACTAATTCAATTAAATGAACAAAAAATCTTTTTACTTTTTCTTTTGAGTTGCAACTAAAAAATAAATTTCATGAATAAAATTCAATTTGATTTTTTTATAAAGAAATATGAGGATGTATTAAGCTATGATTTCTGAATATGAATGTTTAATAATATTTGATGATAACCTTGTATAAATGTTTTAATATTTGCATTTCAATAAAACATGTTAAGTTTCAGCACAACACTTAAGATTTCTTTATTTCATCAAGAACCACTGAAGTACACTTTTAAAAGGACTTGCGACCCTGAGAGATTTTAATCATAATAACAATTAACTTCTTTCTTTTCTAAATTGGTAAGCTAACGCTTCCTGGCGCCCATAAAAAGCTTGGCAAAAGTTTATAAATAATAATAAAAATAAAATCATTTTTTTATATTTTTTTAATAAAAATAAGTACTCTTCAAGTACGACAAAGGCACATTTTTTATAACTATTACAAGTGTCGCTCAACTCGGGGCTGTATTCTTATATTGAAAAATATAAGAATATAAGTCGAAAAAACAGTGGTTTCTTGGTGGATTAGAAATTCTTATCAAAAAGGTAAGAATATTCATAGTCAACATAAGAATAAGAATGTTCTCTCTAAAAATTTTTTTAATAATAAGTAGATAAGTAATTTTAAAATAACCAATTCTAAATTTAAAGTTCAAATAATAATAATAATTAAAATGGAGGGAGATAATAATAATAAGTTAATAACTAATGTAGAGAGGATTAATGCAGAAGGTGAAGCAATAAAACGGGAAGTTGAAAAGTATTTTTTAAACGTAAATAAAGAGTGTAGTGTAAATTTAGCAGCAAAGAGTAGTGATGGGAGAGTTTGTAACCTATGGTGGATAACAATGAGTAGGGAAGAATTAGAAAAACAATGGCATGTAAGGTTAGGACAAAATTTAATAGAAAGGGAATCTGAATTTAAAAAAGAAATAAAAAACATGATATTAGCTGGGTTTGAAGCGAGAAATGAAAGTTATAAAAAAATGAAGGATAGGCTATTAGAAGAAGCACCTCCCGTAACTATGGTAGCTGTAAGAGTGATAACCAATAAAGCAGAAAAAGATGATTATTATTGTAAATTTGATAATATAAAGAATGAGTTTTTTAGTAATAATAATAAAGTAAACAATGAGGTAGATAATGATGAAAATTTAAAAGTTAAGAAAAATGGTGGGGTTAGTGATTTTGATGGAATAAATAAAGTTTTAAGTGATTCAGTAAATAATAATAGTAATTTGGTAAAAGAAGATCAAAATTTAAAGAAAATGGAGGGTACTAATAATAATAATGATAATCTAAGGGCTGAACAGGTTAGAGTAATTGAACAGGGTAAAGTAGATAAGGGTGTAATAAATAATGATCAGGGTAAAGAAATTATCAAAATGTTAGAATTACTTTTGAAAGAATCAGAAAAGATGATGAATAAATTGGATAACTTTAATCAGGAATCAAAACAAGAAAATTTAGAATCAAGACAAGAAAAATTAAAAATTGAGACAATGGTTAAGCCTAATATGAGTAAGAATGAGTGTGTTGTGAATGATAGTTTAAGTCAGATTAAGTCCAAGATGTTGGGGGAAATAGAAAAGTTTGGGCAAAGTATGAACAGTAAATTTGAGATAGAAAAATTAAAAATTAAAATAATGAATAGGCCTAAGATATGTCAGAATGAATCTTTTGAAAACAATGAGTTAAAACAGTTAACAGGTAATGTTGAAATTAAGAAAAATGATGGGGTTACCAATTTTGATGGGGTTAGAGAGAGTATAAGTGATTTAAATAACAAGGGTAAAATTAAAGTAAATGAATGTGTGATTAAGATAAATGATGTAATAATAAAAGAGTCAGCTGTTTGTGTAAGAAGGCAAAACTTTTGTAGCACTGTAAGCTTTGAAAACTACGTAATGTTGAAATTTACAAGTATTTTTAAAATTCAAGAGAAAAAAATTAAAAGTTTTAGTGAACAGTATAATGTTGAATGTGAATATAAAAATGGGTGTGTGAAAGAGATTTTTGTAAAAGCAAAGGAGTATGATAAGGTTAGGAATGCTAAGCTGACAGATGACAGAAATAGGTCAGTAGATTCTAAAATGTTTGAGAGAAAGAGAAATGTAGATATGTCTGTAAGGGAGAAAGAGAAAGGTGTTTTGTCAATACTCCGAGACAATAACAAAGGGGAATCTTTTGTTAGGAAAGGGTCTGTTGTGATGACTATAGTAGACAAACTGTCCATGTGGACAGAAGTATTTAACGTTGTAATTAAGTTAAGAAAGCAGGCTATATTTTACAAAATGTTTCACCAATCGGGGAACCATCGCAAAAAATGTATAATTTATAATTGAGTCATAATAAATTGAAATTTGGAATGAATAAATAAATGTAAGGACATTTTATAAACACACGGACTTGATTTTTAAAATAATTAATAAAAAGTAGTTAAGATTTTGTTAATAAGTAAGTTTAAGTTTGATAATGAATGATTAAGAGTTATGAATATTAATAATTTGTGTGTACTAATGAATTTTGTAAGCTAAGACAAAAATATAGAAAATAATTATTAGCCAAGCGTAAAATATTAAGAGTTTAGTTTTAGAAAACGTTTAGGTATTTGTAAAGTAAAGACGCTGGATTATAGCAGTAAACAACTTTATATGTTTATTAAGATCTTAATATTTAGAAAACGTGACGAAAACAGATTAGCTAGATGAGAGGATCATTGGAGCTGCAAGATTGTTAGTAAATAACTCTGTATGTTTATACTAAGATAAATATTGACTTTACGTGTTAAGATAAAGCAGATTAGTTCGAAGCGAGGATTCAGAGTAACGTTGAAGAAATAGTATTCAATATTAAGTAGGTGGATTCAATATTAAATATTCAATAAAATGTGACGAGAGAGAGTTGAGATTCATTTGCAGATCGTATTGGAACCAAAAGGGTTTCATGTCTTATCAGTAGACAGATAAGGATTGTCTCATATCGAGGGGACTTGTTTATGCTTAAACCAGGCCTAGAATTCCTTTGCATGACATTAAGACGAGATACAGCGTGTGACAGAATTATTGTTCTGAAAATAAAAAACTTTTGACGTATAATTCTAATTTAACTTGTGTTTTCAAATAAAATTTACTTAAATAAAGGATAATTGGCTTTAAATAAAGTAAACAAGAACAAAAGTAGATTACTTAAATAACTTTAATAGTATTGAAGGTAAAATTTCTAAGGAAAGAACTTAGAATAAATTTTAAAAATAAAATTTCTTTTTGAATTTGAATAATAACATCTAGAAAGGATTACATAAACAGAAAATCGACGATGCTAATAATAAGACTGGTAAAATAAACATTTTTTCAACTTCGGATGATACGATTTAAATGAAATTTTTTATGAATTTTAAAATTTTCTTCGTATAAGTGCATTTAGGTAAATTAATGAACAAATGGGAGGAGGCAGGGTAACGGTAGTCGAAAACATGTCTTATTCTTAGAAATAAGGCATGTAGACAACATTAAAGGTGTATTGTGGTTGTAAGGTTGTGAGGTGGGCTTTATTCTGAACTGAGTAGGAATTTTGCATTTCAACCTTCTCACATCTGAAGATCATAATGCAGACTTCAATGTAAGTGTCTAAAGTTGTAATCAGAAGGATACAAAGTGTAATTAAGTCGACAAGAAGTGTCGTGGAAATTGGAGATAATAGGAGAATATACAAGGGACTACTAAATAATTGAAATTTGGATAAAAAAGTAAATTTTGGAAAATGATGAGTTAAAATTTGTAAAAGTTTTGAAATTAAAATGTTTTAAGTAAAATTGAAAGTATTTTTGATAAGATGATGGAGAATTTGTAACAACGGTAAAGACAAAAATAATTTGATATAATATTACATAGAATTTCCATGTAATGATACTTTAGACAGATGATAGAAGAAAGATAAAGTGTAGTGTATACAGAACTGATCAATCTGTATATATACAAAATAAAACCGGACGTGACATTATTAGGGAGTAATTTAGTAAGAAAGATAGTAATTTTTAAAATGTATATAATAGATTAAGAGTAATAATGCTTGGCTTATATAAAAAAAAAAAAAAAAAAAAAAAAAAAAAAAAAAAAAAAAAAAAAAGGTATTTGATATTTGTTTACAATAGTTAAGAATAATAAAATAAGTAATTATATGCAAAATATTGTTAGATTTAAATAATTTGAGATTTGAAAGGTAACTTGTAAAGGAATTGAGTGGTTTTCAAGAGGCATTGCTAAGATGATAATAATATTGAAGTTTTTTGTTTTTTAATAATGAAATGGTAATAAAATGAATAATGGAGTTAAAGATGATAAAGTTTTTGTTTTTTAAAGAAGGAGATATAATTAATAAATAATAATAAGAGAGATTTTGATGAAATGTATAAATAAAATAAATAATTAACGATTTTTTAATAAATAATGTTTGAATTTAAAACAATAGATGATGTTAAGCAGTTATTTGATAAAGGTGTCTAAAGATTTTGATGAAATAAGGTGTTAGCTGGGAAAGCAATGATAATTTTTTTTATTTTTTTATTTTTGAAGTTTTTGTATACAAGTAATAGATGATTAAGAAGATTTTAATAAGAAGTAGTTTAAATGAGAGATTTTTGAGTTTTATATGAAGATGATGACTTTACAGAATTGTTGAGTAAAGTAGTACTTAAAAAGAAGTTGTTCTGTTAATAAACTTTTATAAAAAAGATAGTTAGGTTGCATTAATGGTAATTTTTTAGTTTTTAAGAGGTTTTTTGAATACTGCGATGAAATGAAGGAAATATGCGACGATTTTATTGAAATGAAGGAAATATACGGCGATTTTAATGAAACAAGAGGAGATTTAAGGAAGTCTACGAAATACGGCGATTATTATGATTTTTAAAGGAAGCTACGTTGAAATAAGGAGATTATTTATGAAATAATATATGGGTAAATAATAAGGAGTCTTTTTATGATGAAGAATTTTGTTTGGGGATTAATGCAACTTGAATTATTAAAATATGAAAGATAAGATGGAAATAATTTTAAGATAAGGTACTAAAAGATGATACAATTGTAAAGAGGTAATTTTGAAATAGATGAGATGAGTTTATAAGTGATTTTTTTTTTGTAATAATGATGTTATATTTTTTTGAATTTTAGTTGAAGAGAGGAGTTTTTGGTAATTGTAAAATCAGTAGTTAACATGTTGTCCCAGCGAGACAAAGAGTAATTAAGAATTTAAGTAAGAATAAATAATTATTGGATTTAAACTAAAATAATATAAGATTAAAATTGAAGAGTTTAAAGTAAATTAAAATGATTTTGAGTAATAAGTAAATAATTTTGTAATGATATTAAATAAAAATGAGAAGTTTTAATTTTGGATTGTATTAAAGTGAAAGAAATATTCAGATGAATAGTTAGGATCTTGGCAAAGAGATAGAGATATTTTTTTCTTTTTAGCAATCAGGAGTAGACACTCTGACGCAAGATAAAAGTTGAGTGATGGACAGCTTAATGATAAGAAGTTGATGAAGGTTTTTTGATGATGGATAAGACTTGGGTATAAGTGGTTTGATTGATTAGAATATGCAACTAGGTAGATTTAGTGAATCAATAGATTATAAGATGTTTAATGTAATTAAAGAGAGAAGATTTCTTATTTTAAAGTTTTGTTTTTTTTAAAAAAGGAATATGAATATTCTTAGTTTGCTGAAACTTTTTTAATTTTGGAAATCTATAGGGACCGAATTTGAAAGTTTTTTTTTTGAAGTTAAAATTTTTTTTGTTAAATAAAAGAGAAATCTGTGTTTCAATATTATATATTGAATCACAGCTTTGATGGGGTATTTGTAATACCAAAAATGGTAATTTTAACCTAAATAACCAAAAAATGGTTATATTGAGATTTGAATATTTAAAGTAACCCGGGAAACGTTAAAGTTGAATAAGGGAGGGGGTTTTAGAAGTCAAAAAGATGACTCAAAAATATAGATTATTAAAACTAGGGTAATAAAAGAATTAAATATAGGTTTCCAAAATAATAATGTCATGTATAAAAAATTAGTTATAAGTTGTAATAAATATTTAGGTAATATTTATATTGTTAGGTAAAATAATTTGAACCGTGTCAGTGTTGCTAGGTGTGAGAATAATTCTCGCATACGTTGCAGATTAAATAGGACGCTTGGTTGGGAAGCTGGACAAAGAGACATGTGGTTAAGAGTCTTAAGGGGACAGTTGAGTAAGTCAGACGTGTTTTCAATTCAAAGAAACTTTTTCAAAAAGTAGTGAATATGTGATAAAAGAGTCAAGAGGGAGTCTGGCGTGATCAGATGTATTTTTATATATATAAACTTTTGTAATATGTAGTGAAAACGTTTAGCAGTCTAGTGAAACGTTCAAGTTAGTCAGACGTTGTCTTGTGTAGAGAATTTTTATAAAATGTGTTAAATACGTTAAAAGTAGCCTTAAGATCAATCTAAAATTGATCTAAGTGACACTCGTTCGAACTTTAATCATGATACTAACAGACATTGAGTTATTTGAACAATAAAATAATGAATTCCGTACAGCAAAATGAATCGACCATGTCAGCGACTCGACACGAGACGAGATGTATTGTCTACAAGACGGAAACAAGGAATTGTGATTTTAACTAAAAAAAACGTGCCTGGTATACACGTTAAGACTTTATTTCTAAAATCATTTTTGTCTATAATAGGATAATAATTTTTTAATGTTTAGTTATAAGTTTAATTGAAAATCTGGAGTTTAATATTGAGACAATGTCTTATATTGTAAAACATGAAATTACTAAAGTAGAATCCTCTTTTTAAAATAGATAAATTAATGAAACTTTATCTAATTTGCAGAACTAAATTACTAATTACACTAATTCAATTAAATGAACAAAAAATCTTTTTACTTTTTCTTTTGAGTTGCAACTAAAAAATAAATTTCATGAATAAAATTCAATTTGATTTTTTTATAAAGAAATATGAGGATGTATTAAGCTATGATTTCTGAATATGAATGTTTAATAATATTTGATGATAACCTTGTATAAATGTTTTAATATTTGCATTTCAATAAAACATGTTAAGTTTCAGCACAACACTTAAGATTTCTTTATTTCATCAAGAACCACTGAAGTACACTTTTAAAAGGACTTGCGACCCTGAGAGATTTTAATCATAATAACAATTAACTTCTTTCTTTTCTAAATTGGTAAGCTAACGCTTCCTGGCGCCCATAAAAAGCTTGGCAAAAGTTTATAAATAATAATAAAAATAAAATCATTTTTTTATATTTTTTTAATAAAAATAAGTACTCTTCAAGTACGACAAAGGCACATTTTTTATAACTATTACACCTCTCCTACATAGGTTCTTCTAACCGTCTACTTTATACCGTGCATACTTCTAATTGCTCTTTAGACTCTTACACAGAGTAACATGTTGTGACGTTGAAATGTGCAGTGGTTGAATACAATATCCCTACTTGATTCAAGATAAAGCCCAAAACACATCCCTATTTCACAACACGCCCTCTTATGCAGTCTCAGAATGCCTTATTCTTACGAATAAAACATTCTATTTTGACTACACAAACGCCTACCTCCTCCCAATTGTTCATGTACTCCTTAAATGCATCTACACGAAGAAAATTTTAAAATTCATAAAAAATTTCATTTAAATTGTATCATCCGAAGTTGAAAAAATGTTTATTTTACCAATCTTATTACTAGCATCGTCGATTTTTTGTTTATGTATTCCTTTCTAGATGTTATTATTCAAATTCAAAAAGAAATTTTATTTTTAAAACTTATTCTAAGTTTTTTACTTAGAAACTTTACTTTTAATTCTATTAAAGTTATTTAAGTAATCTACTTTCGTTCTTATTTACTTTATTTAAAACCAATTTTCCTTTATTTAAGTGGTTTTTTATTTGAAAACGCAAGTTAACTTTGAATTATACGTCAAAAGCTTTTTATTTTCCTAGACAGCATTTTGGTAACACCCTATATTTCGTCTCAATGTCATGCATAGGAATTTATACCTGACTAAGGAATAAACAATCTCCCCTAGCTGTATAAAGCAATATATCTGTCTACTGATAAGAAGTGAACCTTTTAGCTCCAACTAGATTCTATTTCTCTCGTCATTATTGAATATTTTATTGAATCCACCTACTTAATATTGAATATTGTTTCTTCAACACTACTCTGAATCCTTGCTTCGAACTAATCTGCTTTATCTTAACACGTAAAGTCAATATTTATCTTAGTATAAACAACGCTCGGTTATTCACTAACAATCTTGCAGCTCCAATGATCCTCTCATCTAACATTTTCAAATATTCTAGTTTGCCTTAAAAGTTTTCTTATATTACACAATTTATTTTTTAAAATGTTCTGTTTTCTAATCAAATTATTTATTTAACGTTAAAATTTATTATTATCAATTCTTTAATTATTTATGAAATATATTTCCTTAATTGAGTGACATTGTATGTCCCTTTAATTACTTCAGAGTCTATTGTACTAATTACATATGCATTTTCTAATTTAATTTTTAAAACTTTAAACGGACCTTGATACAATAAGAAAAATTTCTTTATTTCTCTCCTCAAATTTGATGACAGATAGTGATTTTTAACCAAAACTAAATCTCCTACCTCAAATTTTGTTGGTTTTAGTTTTTTATCATGATATTTTTTCCGCTGATTTGCTTTTAACTTCAAACGTCTTCTCGCTAAAACTATTTTTTCTTCAAAATCTATTATTTTTCCCGGAGGAAATTTGCATAGTTGGTTATAAATGCGCGGACACTCCTTTTTAAACATAATTTCATACGGACTATCATTGATGGATTCGTGTATGGATTGATTCATACAATTTTCTATAAATTTTACATAAAGCGGCCATTTTGTGTGTTTATTGTGTACATAAGTCCTAAACATTCGACCTAGTTCTCTCATGCAACTCTCACTGGGATTAGATTGAGGATGGTATACTGATGTGTGCCTAACTTGAATATTATTATTTATTAATTTTTCTTTCCAAATTCGTGATTGAAACTGACTACCGTGGTCACTTAAAATTATTTTTGGTTTCCCTATTTCCTTTACATATTCATTAACTATTTTATTTGCCAAAACTGTCCCAATTGCTCTCTTTATAGTATATAATTTTATAAATTTCGAAAAAACATCCAGTACTACAAATATATATTTAACCCCACCACTTCCAGTCGGTAATTCTCCAAATAAATCCACTGCTACCAAATCTAACACATTTTCGGGTAAGATGTTCACCATTAATCCTTCATTTTTTATATTTGATACTTTAGTTTTTTGACATAAATCGCATGGCCTAATTTGTAATTTTATTTGTTTTTCTAAATTTGGGAATTCGTATAGTCCTTTTAATATTTTATAACACTTTCCCGCACCAATATGTCCGTATCTTTCATGACAATCATTAATTACAATTTCTATTAAAGATTTTGTTAAACAAATTTTGTGAATTCCATTTTTCTTTGACTTTTTAAATAAAACACCATTATAGATAACATAACATTCTCTTAACTTATTAAATTTAACAGATTGGTCTTCTAATAATTTAATAATTCTTATACAATATTCATCTTGACTTTGTTCCACATTTAATCGTTTAAAGGCATTTCTCAAAATTCTATCTTGCTTTGCTAAATTTTTTTCAATTTGTGTTTGAAAAATTTTAATTAAATGTTCATCTCCTGTCTTGATGACTTCATTGTGATCCGTTCGCGAAATAACATCTGCTACAATATTTTCCTTCCCTGGACAATACTCAATTTCTAAGTTATACTCCTGTAAAAACAATATCCATCTCAGAAGTCTACCATGTGTTAACTTACAGTTCTTTAAAAAGGTCAAGGCTTTGTGGTCCGAACGTATAGTCGTTTTATTTCCTAACACATAATTTCTAAACTTTTTACATGCGAAGACTATACTCAATAATTCTTTCTCTGTGACAGTGTAATTAACCTCACTATTTTGTAAAGTTCTGCTTGCGAACGCAATGACCAGATGTTCATTATTTATGTCCACTTGATACAATACTGCTGCTAAAGCTTTATCCGAAGCATCTGTGTTTAAATAGAAGGGCTCTTGGAAATTAGGGTGTTGTAAAATTATCGTTTCTAAGAAAACCTGTTTTATTTTTTCAAATGTATTTCTGTCTTCCTCTGTCCAATTCCAAATTTTGTTATTGTTCCCTAAAAGATGTGTGAATTTACTAGTTAACTCTGCATAATTTTGTTGAAACTTCCTGTAATAATTACATAAGCCTAAAAAACTTTGTAATTGTTTGATATTTTTTGGTGTGGGAAAATCTTGTATTATTTTAATTTTTTCTTGGTCTGGCTCTATTCCTATATCTGATATATTGTATCCTAAAAACTTTATACCTTTTTTGCAAAAAACAGACTTTTTTATTTTAATAGTTACATTATATGTTTTAAGTCTTTCAAATAACTTTCGCAAATGTCTCATATGCTCTTCAAACGATTTTGACGCTATACATACATCATCTACATAAACTGTTGTGAATTCCAAAACTTCAGGCCCTAATACCATACTTAATCCTTTTTTAAATAATGAAGTACTAACATTTAAACCAAAAGGGAGTCTTTTGAACTGTAAATTTCTACCATTGAATACAAAAGCAACATATTGTCTAGATTGTTCATCTAATTCTATCTGCCAAAATCCACTAACCAAATCTATACTAGAAATATATTTAACTCCTTCAAACCTTTGCAATATATCATCTATCTGTTCAGGTGCTTCTCGATCTGGTATTATTATTTGATTTGCTTGCCTAGCATCTAAACATAGTCTTATGGACGAATCTTTCTTAATTACACATACTAATGGGTTCGAAAATGGGCTATTTGAATCTTCTATTATATCATTGTCAATCATTTTTTGAATTTCCTTAGCTACAGCTTCCTTTTTTGAATGTGGTATTGCATAAGATTTATTTATAAATTTACTATCTTCCTTTACATTTAATTTAGCTTTATAATTTAACATTTTTCCTGGCTGATCCGAAAATACTTCTTTAAAATCATTTAATACAGTTTTTAATTCTCGTTTTTCACTATCTAAATTTAAGTTACTTTCTTCTAAAATTTTCTCTACAATTTGTGTCCATTCTACATCTTCATAGTTATTTTCATAATATTTTGAATCAAAATCTTGAAAAAAGTTTGTAGCTACATCATTAATTTGCAATTCTTCATAGTCAAAATCTGTCTCATCATAACAATTTATTTCTGCTTTAGTCCTACACAATTTTAATTTATAACATTCTACTTGCGAAATTTGTTTTCTAAACTTTGTTTGAATTATTTTATCCTCCACATTAAATTTAATCTTTTCTTCATCAAAATCAATTTGAGCTTTCTTTTGTTTTAAAAAATCACATCCTATAATCATTTCAATATTCAGACCTCTAACAATTAAAAAATTTACTGCAACTACATCTTTTCCAATTTCTACATCTATAAAAGCTTGTTTTGTAATCCTCTTGCTACGCACACCTGTTACTCCTACAATTGTTAAGTTACATACTGGTAATTCCAAAATTTTATCATTATTAGCAATTAGTTTCTTATAAATTTCTTCATTCATAACTGTAATTTCAGAACCTGTATCTATTAAACATTTAAATTCTTCTTTATTAATTTTCACATCAATCTCAATTAATTCTCCTTTTATAGGCTGTATGCTTACATTATTATAATTTTCTTCATTTAACAATTCTTCTCTAATGTCTACATCAATGTTATTATTTTCTTTTGTTATTATAGATGAAATTGTATTTTTAGAATTTACTATTTTAGGCCTATTTTGATTTTTAGACAACAATGCTCGGGCCCTATTTATTGTTGTCCATTTTGGTTTTCCTGTGGTCTATTACCATTTCCCTTATTTCCCTGATCATATCTTTTCTGTTGGAAATTTGGCCTAAACCCTTGATTCATGCTATTACCATTTGCCCTATTAAAATTTTGTTGATTTGTTAACATGGGCCTATTATTGTTATTTTGCATATTAGGTGGTGGAAATCTAGTAAAATTATTTGGTCCCCTAAATCTATTCTCTCCCCTTGTCTCTTGAAAATGGGGTGGTGCCCTAAATCGAAATCCTTCCTGTCCTAATTGCTGTGGTTGAAAATTTTTATACATGGGTCTGTCCATATTCATCCCATTGTCCCCCTGTCTTGTCCTATCTGGTCTTAATAACTTTTGACTTTCTTGCCAACTTAAGATTAACTTTTCTAGGTCATTAACATTTTTAGGCCTAGCTGCTAACATCATTAACTCTAGTTTTTCAGGCATTTTTCTACTTATATGTCTTATAAATGTATCCATAGACATCGGTGGATCTAAAAATTGTGTCTTATTATATAAGCTCATCACATATCTAAATACTTCTTCTATCGGTCCCCTAAAATAGCTCCCTACCAATAATTTAGTTTTCAATTGTTCCTGTTTCTCTTCAGACCAAAATCTATCTAGAAATGCTACCCTAAATTCTTCAAAACTACCCCACTCATTTTTGTGTGCTTCAAACCATAACTCTGCTTCACCTTTAAAGTATTTCCTTAAACAACCTAGCTTTATCTTCCATTGTCCCCCATTTATTTTGTTAAATGTCTCTATAGCTTCTATAAACACCTTCGGGTGCGGTTCTAACCTTTCATTTTGAAACTCTGGGATTATAGTCTCATTAATTATATTCGCACTTGTATAAGTACCCTGACTTATGCTACCCTGTTCGACAAAATTCTCCCTTATTTTTTGCATAAACTCTCCTTCGAATTTTAAATTTAGACTATTAATCTGGTCCTCTACATTGTTTTTTAACTCTAAAATTTCTTGTTTTTCTAGATTCTTCTGTTTTCCTACTTCTAAGTCTAACAAGGTTATTTTTTCGTCTGTTTTCCCTAGCTGCATCTCAAACTTATCTACTCTATTGTTTACATCACTCTTAACCTCTAAAATTTCTTTACAAATTTTGTTTTCAACAACCTTTAGATTATTTTTAGCTTCTATTTGATTACTCAACAACTTTACTTCCGTTTCAGATTTAACATTATCAATTTCCTTAACTATACTACATATTTTATCAGACATATCTATTTCAACTTTAACAATTTTTTCATCAAAATTATTTTCTATATCTAACCTAGTTTGCTTAATTTCTTGTCTTAGGCCCTGTTCTACATTTACATAACCTTCTTTAAATTCAGCCCTAGTTTCATCAAATTTTTTGTACATTTCTTCTTTTAAATCTAAATTATCTTGTCTTAACTCTAACTTGCTTTGTTTTAAATCATTGTCTATTTTATCCAGTTTAACATTATTTTGTTCAAGTCTAATATTAAAAACCTCCAGTTTAGCATTGATTTCTATCTTGTTTTGATCAAACTTGTTACTTATTTCTTTTAATTCTAAACTACCTTGATCAATTTTATTGTTTAAAACTACATTATTTTGTTTTGTTTCTAAGCTATTTTGTTCCATTTTTTCCATCATTACTTTTAACATACTCTTAATCTCTAAATCCTGATCATTATTTTCCCCACTCTTACCTACCCTAACCTCTTCGGTTACACTAACCTGCTCAATTACCCTAACCTCTTCAGCTCTTAATTCCCTATCTGAATTTTCTTCTACAATTTCTACCCCTAGTGTTTCTACTAATTTTTTATTCATATCTTCACACTGCTGTTTACTATTTAGAATCCCATCACTGCTATATCCCTTAAAATCTGAACCTGAATTACTATTTCCGTTCACACTTGAACATCTACTACTGCTATTATCTAAATCTACATCCTGGTCTAAAATATTTTGTGCAAATTGTTCATTTGTTTGCTCATTACTTTGTAATTCCTTCTGTAAATTATCAAAAATATCCCCCGTAAATTCCAATGACTCTATATTATTTAAAGAATTTTGATTTCCTAACCCTACCTGTTCATCATTATTATTAACATTTACAATTTCTAACTCCATTTTTACCTTACTATATTTAACACAAAAAATTTTTAAAAAGAATCTTTCTTATTTTATTTAGAGAGTCCTTACCTTGATTAAATGTTCGCATTACCAAAATCACTGTTTATTTCGACTAAAAAGGCCCACAGTTGCGGCGACATTTGTAACAATTCAAAAATTAGCTGATGGTGAAGTTACTTTTATGTTATTAATTTGTTAATTTGCTCGACTATAGGGCGCCAGGTTTGCTTTAGCATACCAATTTAGAAAAAAGAATGAATTTAATTATTTATAAGATCTCTGGGGTCGTAAGTTCTTTTTACAGTGTACTTACAGTGGATTTTGGTTTTAAATGAGAACACTTTGGCTGAAATGTTACAAAGAAAACATTTATTAAACATTCAAAGAAACATCCTACAAATTATTATTAACAACAAAAAAAATCATATTATAAGTACTAGTTATCCTTTTTAGTTTCAATAACAAATTATGAATTTATATTTCCTTTATTTCTTTCTTTCAAATTAATTAATTTTATCTTTAAAAATGCTTCTACCAATAAAATTGTTGCAACAGGAATTTAATCTATGAATTTTTTAGTAACTTTGTAGTTCTAAAAGAAAAATGAAAAGATTCTATTTTCATTATTTAAAAACTTCATTTTACTATTATCTCTTCTAGTAATAATCTACTAAATTTTCTTTAAATAGATAAACATTTACAAAACAATTAATTTAAAACATAATACAGGTTACTAATCAAACAGGTAATATATAGCGTCTATACCACAACGCCGATCTAAATAAAAAACATTGTCTGTGTCCAAATGGAAAACTGATGTCCTACACGTTGAAGTTCTACGGCTTGTAGAGGATTCTCCCTCGTTCAGAAGTTGTTTTCTCCAGTTGTTGAGAATATTCATAACTCGCGTACATAAACTATTGTCTTTTACGTTCCCACGTTATTGTCTTTGAAACACGCTAAACATGGATTCTTAGATACTTTCGATCTCTATTTGAGATAAAAAATCAAATGTACATTGTTCTAATAGAACCTAGAAACTCTTTCTACGATCTTATTTCTCCAAACACTGGATTATTACTTGAAAAACACAACCTGTCCATTTTAAGCAGTAAACTCAACTTTTAGAAAACACATCTTGTCCCTTCAATCGCTGGACATCGAATTTTTAGAAACAACCTGTCACTCCTAACGCTGGACTTAGACTGACTTTACCATGAGGCAAATTCCTACTTCCTAAAGCGTTCTTTCCGGTTACTGTTCACACATTTTACCGCACTGCCGTAAAATACAAATAATTTACATTTTATAATAAACAAACTAAATTACATTAAAATTAAACATAATAATTCATACTGTTGTCTTGAAAATCCATTTTTCTTTTATAAATGACGTGACTAAATTTAAATTATTATTTGAATCTCTTATCTCTTTGGCTTAACCGCGTCTTTTAAATGAGTCTATATTAAAATCTGACTTTTCACATTGTCACAATAACTTATCTAAAAGTTACTGATAGGCACTTACAGGTAGTAGAGACTGCTTTCATTTAGGGTTTTAGTATTTTATTTTGAAGCAATTCATAAAAACTTTTTTTCTAATCCGATAGAACTGATTTTGAAAAAGTTATTTATGTATTAAGAGCATAAAGTAGATCTTTATTTCAAGAGAGAAAAGGTTATTGCACTATGTGTAGAGGAGCATGGCAACTTATAAGAGAGATAAAGACACTACTCTTGAATTACATAGAAAATTTGTCCTATAACTGCAGTACTGATAGGGTCCATTTGTCTGTGCGCGCGGCTTGCTATGGCGCGGCAGGGAAGAGGGGAGTGATTATTGCTCATTTCCAAAAACATGTGGTCCCGCGTGGCGCCGGACGTAGATTATTTACCTGTCTTCAATGTAGCTTCAAGTTGTTTGTAAACATCATGTTTCTATATGCACTACAAATCTTGTAAACTGTAATTATGTGTCGCGAAAGGTAGACAAACATAGTTGGGTGAGCGAGCCCTACTTTTACAGAACGGCTAGTAGCGTTAGAGCCGCGCGCACAGACAAATGGTCCCATCAGTATATATATTCTATTCCCTTCAATTTTTATTATTTTAGATTATTTGAGAGCTATACACAATATAGATTGGCATGTTACAGAACAATAAAATTGTAACAATATTGTGTGTATAGAGCATTATTGGTGGAGTGTTTGACCACTCAAAATCATCCTCCATCCATGTCAAAATCATATTCCGATATTGTATTAAACAACTAGGCCTATAAATACATTCAAGGTTAGCTGAGTCTGTTTATTGTTCAATGAGCAGGCAACATATCAATAATAAACATGAATTTACTTCTGTTGTTAACACATTACTCAGAGCTTCAAATAAAATAATGTCTAAAATGAAGTTAATTTTTTAATTACAGCTATGTTTTGGGTTATCAAGTAATTTACATTTAAAATTAAAATCTCAGTGTTTGGAACACCATCTAATGATGGAGTCCTATATATTACACACAAAGCTCATCTGTATATTTATATAACAGACTAATGTCCACTAATATCCAAGAGTCTTTGCTTCAGGCGCCACATCATGTTTTCTGTGTTATTGATTAATTAAAAAAAGCATCTCAAGATTCTCATGTTTTTGCATTCTATTCTAGTGCATAATTGCATATCTCTTTATTTCTTCTGAGACTGTATTCATCCTGAGAATCCATGAAGATCATCATTTCGTACGAAACATGTTGTATTAACCATACTCTGCAGAACCTTATTTTGGAACTTATAAATAATTTTTATATTTGTTTTCTTAGTACAGCCCCATAGCTGTATCCCATAAGTGCAAATTGGTTTAATATTTGCTTATATACAAAGTATTTCAGTTCTGAAAGTCTTGTACAAGTATCGTTCAAAGATAATAGTGTAGCACTTTGGATTTAGTCTAGTTTCAAACAGTTCCACACTTTGAAAAGTTTTTAAAATACATTTTAAAAAAAGGTAATTTTGAATAAATATGTAGTTTTTAACATAAATGATAAAGTTTGATTGATTCTTCAACAATTTGCAGTGGAGTTCAGTTTTTATCCATAACGGTCACTTTTAGCCTTATACAGTGTTCAGACACTGCAAGTGGTGAAATAATATGAAGTCCACACTCCTTAAAATGTTAATTATGTTTGTGGTTACACTTTCCAATTTCCCATAAACATCAAAACTATTGATTTCATAGCCATAAAATGTGTTAATCACTGATCTGTAGTAGAACTAGCAATTTATTAAAAATTAATATTATTAGAAAGTAAGTTGCTGAAAGTAGAAGTACTAATGAGTTGGTAAATTACAGTTTGTAAAATTTGCTAATAATAGTCATGCACTACTCATCTCTTTCACTTATTCCCATACAAAACATCAGATAATACAAATTTAACACAAATCAAAACAAAAATTTAAATGACATTACAATAGAAGAAGGGAATACCTAGCATACAATGTTTAAACAATAATAATTAATGCTGATATAGATAGAACATAAATTTCTTTTGTTGTTTTTTTTTGTATCCGCTCTCTCATCGACCTTGTCCTCAGTACTAATACTGTATATGCTGATCACCAAACTCATGTAGATCCTAGATAAAAGTAAATAATGAAAAATTGTGCCAAAAGTCATTTTATTAATAATATTATATTGGTGACATACATTTGAATTATGAAACCCAGTTTACACAAATAGTTTGACAAAAAATTCTGAGTTTATTAAATCTTTTATATTGATTTTTAAAAAATTAAGTACACTTGGAAGTTATGATGTTTAAAACTGCAGAATTTGTGGATAATTGTACACCAGACACGGGACAGTTATTCACAAAATTTTAAAATTAGAAAATCAGCCGTCATTTTGTTGTTTCCTACTGAATTTTTTAGTTGATGAGCTTGATCAACAAAATATAAATTCTCAGGCTGAAGATTGGAATGAATCAAGATCTTTGTGAGTTTGATAGTTTTCATCAGGGTTCATCTACTGATATTTTCTAATGATGAATGAATTTTAAATTTAATGAAGTTTGATTTGATATTTAATAATATTTGAATACAGTACCTAACTCAAGTTATTTGATTAGGTTAAGAGATTTAACATGTGGGTACCGAGGAGAAGATCCAATGGTGTGCTGTCCTCGAGCGGGATTAAAGAAAGAACAACGACCTCTTCTAAACCAGAACGCCTGCGGTCAACCAATTCTTTATAATTGGTGGAGCAACCAATACAATGGACTTGGTTCAATGCCTTGGGTCGTAAGGATTGGATTCAGAAGTAAAATTATTATATGTTAAATATTAATCAAAGGTTATATGAAGTTAAACAGTCTAAATTTAACATAAAAGTGTATGAAAACAAAGACAGGAATTATGAGAGAACAAATCAAATGATATTGCTTTTTTATAAGGGTTTAGTCTGGTATTAAATACATGATACTACAGTACAATGGCAGCCAAGCATAACTTTATAATTTCTAGTTTTTACTTTTTCAGATTTAAAGAGAGTTAAGATATAAAGATGGGTAAAAACTAATGTTGAGTTTTTCATAGTAATATAAATTTTGAGCTTTCATAAGTTCAAAAAGTGGTTTTTATAATAAATATATGTCTATAGTTCATACAGCTCAAACAGCTGAACTGATTTTGTTAATATTTGGTATATGGGCAAATTATCCATCACAGTTTTTATTATTTCAAAATTTGTGAGTAAATGCCGTAAAAGATTAAAATGATAAATTATATTTTTTTGAAGAGGTTTTAATAATTATTTTCATTGAATTATTCTGAATGTATAGGCTCCTAATGGTACGAACAAAGTATATTAGTTGTTAACTCAATAAACATGATGATTTAAGATCATTTGTGTGTTAAAAATCAATACACGATGTTTCAGGAATAAGAATCAATTCCCGTTATCAAGTGACTAAAAACTTAAAGAAACATGAAACTAGAAATTAAGCCTATGTAAGAAATAAAATAAAATATGAATACCACCAACCTTAATATCTAAGCATGCATCCCAGAGTTAAAACTGAGAAGTAAAAAAAACACACAATCGTGGTAACACACAACTAACGTCAAATACGTGTTGTTGTATCACTTCTTTAGTTTTTAGTCACTTGATAACGGGAATTGATTCTTATTCCCGAAACGTCGTGTTTTGATTTTTAACACACAAATGATGGCAAATGTCTGAAAAATGCATAATAATAAAATTGAACTTCCATCATTAACAAATAATTTCAAACAGAGAATGATTTAAGAGTTATTGATCAAAAAATAACAATGAACCAGTCTTCTCTTAGAAGGTGGAGTGGTATATCTTTACCCTTAAGGCTAAACATCCCAGGATTAGGTACAAATTCTGCCACCACGGCGCAGCACCAAAATGGAGTCATTTTGTATTAATGTTTATTGGTGGAATTTTCGTCCGATTTTTATTTGAAAAACTGATTTGTAAACAGAATAATATTACAATTTACGCTACGTAAGCCTAATTTTAATTAAGTTATTGGTTAAAAAAATAATAATAAGATCTTCATGTTAAAAAAAGAAATATGCAAATCGCAGGTAGTCATTTTGTAGACAATAATTTTTAATTAATTTTACACTTTTAATATTTAAAATCGCCCGAGTGGTTAAATCGGTATCATGTTTTATACATTTAAAATAATTCCTCTTAGGGGTATGAGGGCGCGGGAGACACGAAACACTTGCAGGGCCGAGGTGACTCACTGTGGCCCCCCCCACCACGTCGCCCGTCTTACAATCTTTGTGCTGGATGACTACTTTCCCGCCCTTCCACTCATGTGCTCTCGGTTATTAGTTACCGTGATTCTTCTTAGGGATTTGTTTCGTCGTCTGTTTATAATTTTTATTGGGAACGTTATTTTGTTAAACTTTTATGTTCTCCATGGATTGCCCAGGAACAACCAAATCTAAAAAAACAGATTCCTCTTGAGGGATTCACTGGCGAAATATCAAGGGCCAAATAGCCTAAACGATGGAACATAGATCCTTGTAAAAATGTTTCGTATATTAAATAGAAAGTCATTTGATCTGTTCAGTTATCGTCTAAAGCTAGATTCGTGGAATCTATCAAGTATCAATTCGTGGAAGTGTCCGCTTCGCACAATAACAGTATCTGTCTGGACTTTGTTAGTCTTTTGTATAAGTCAGGTCAAATATAAATATACAAATATTATATAGTTTAATTTGTGTTCATTAATTTAAAAATTTTATTAAAGTATTGTTTAGTTTACTTGTGTTTAATCTCTCTCTCTCTCTCTCTCTCTCTCTCTCTCTCTCTCTCTCTCTCTCCTCTCTCTCTCTCTCTCTCTCTCTCTCTCTCTGACTATCACTTGTACCCTTCTGGGGATATACGTCCTGGAGATACCTTGTGGGATCTCGGTAAATATAAAAGGTAGAAGTCTGATTTTTTTATAGTGTATTGCTTAATAAATAAGTATTACTCCTAATACGTTATCTCTCGAAAATTTTGATTTTGATTTTTGAAAAAATATGTGTTTTTGGGGATGTAACGGTTACGAGAGACAGAAACTTGTGGGCATGTAAGGGACAAGCTTTTCTGGGGATGTGATTATTTTGTTAGAGAGAAGCTTTGCGAGGATGTGAGAGAGTGATTTACGGGGATGTATTATTTGTCCCACGTTTACATCTTATTGCATGTCATTATGTTTATATTTGTTGTTATTCGTTAAGTGATTGATTAAATTAAATTATGTTTCATATTTGTTAAATAAATTGTTATTTATAAAGTAAATTGTAGTAAATGAAAATAACATTACTAACAAATTTACAAACTTTTTGATAAGTCAAGTTTTAAATTATTACTTCGGAAACAAAACTAATAATGTATAACAAAAACGCCTGGTTGATACAAGGACGCTTCAAATGAATGTTAAATGAAAATAATCCTGAAAAACTCAATAACAATATTTGTGTGAATTCTTTGTAATTAATTATTGTGTTTCGTTTTACATCCACCATTTTAGAGCATTTTAAAATTAAGAATCAAGACACCGCGATACTCGAACATACAATTTTATCCGTTCAACAATTCCCAAAATATACACAATTTAATAAACCCGTGTACATTAGCGTTTGAATTTTATTGAAATGCGATGACACGCCTTTATTAAATCATTTGTATCTCGAAAACTACTGAACGGATTTGAAATATCAAAACATTTTTGAATTCACAATTAAATTCCATCAACAGTTGTTAACACAAGTTATACATGATTAACCATGCCTTGTTGCATAACAACCCCATAATAACTAAAAACAAACAATAAAAAGAATCCAGTATATTATTGAACTATAGACTATATTTATGTGTATAAATAAACATATATAAACATGATATATGTTATAATTGTGTAACATATTTATAAAATTTTCCATTCTAAACCTTGAAATAACATCTCAACCTTCTATTGTCATTGCCAATTGAACTGTATAATATTTAATTGTATAAAGTTAAAATAACATCACAACATTTCCTTCGAAGACATCACATTTTTGAATCAGAGAATTTGTACATTCTATTACCACTTGTGAAGAATAACTGGGAATAAAAAACATTTCATATAACATTTAAAAATATAAATGAAATACATTTTCATTTTCATTGGATGTTTAGAAATAAGGAGTGCAAGTAGGATGGGTTGAATTAAAATTAATGCAATTTTATAATAAGTTGTACTAAGTAAAATGTAATGATCGTTGAATTTACTCTAAAACAATTAATATTTTTAATAAAACTGTACATTGTTTCTGGGAAGAATATGAACAGTAATATATTACTATTCCAAAAACCCAAAACTATTCCATATTATGGATTTGTAATACATCTTTTATTTCATTTCAGTTTGTAACCAAAGTTTCCAATATAAATTAGTCTCCTAGATAAATTACTACGTAACCATTCGTTATTGATTAATTCATACATAAAATATGTAACAAAATTTTTAATAAAGATAATTTTCCTCTTTAAAACTAGTGATATATATTGTTTAAAAATTTGAGACAAATTTATATCTGATATACAAACACTTTTCGACGTAGTCAAAACAGATTAATAGTTTTTACATTTCATATAAAAGGTAGAACTCTTTAAATGGAGTAATTATTTAGAATGGCGAATAACTTATGTAATTTATAATATATATTGCACACATTCAAATAACGCAAAGAAGCAACAAGTATACAACCACATCTAAGAAATTGAAATGGACAAACGGACTGAACTCTAAGTTTATGAAGGGTGCTGCCATCAGCTAGTATAAGTTCTGCTAATTGTTAAGCAGCTATTTCTAGTTGTTAGGAGTGCTCTGCAACTGCTAACGTTCGTTAGCTGCTTGGAATTAGCTGCTTTGCTAATTAGCACCACATCACTACAGGAGGGGCCTCGCGTTATAGCGGCTGGGCAGTATGGCGGTGCGCCACGCGGAAGGGGGGCGCGGGACGTGAGAGAAATAATGATAGTATATTTAAAACACGATTCCGATAGGACCATTTGACCGATTTCATATCTGAAAACGGCAAAATTCATTTAAAATTATTATTTAAAAAATGACTACCTGCGATTAAAAATAATGATAATAATAATAATATTTTTGCTCAACAACTTTTTTATAAAAAAATCTAAAAAAGTTTCACCTTCGTAGCGTAAATATTTTATTGATATTATTTACAAAATAACTTACAAAACAAAAATCGGACAATAATTACGCAAATTATCAGTAATGCAATTTTGCCGCAGAGGTGCTACTATCTAGCGGGCCAGAAACACAACTTTTTCAGGGATGTTTAGCCTTAAGGTGTGGTCACTGTTACAGCCAACTTGACTGTTGCATTTAATTTTTCTAATAGATTATTAGGCTATATTTTTTAAGCTAGGAAAAAGTACAAAACATAAATGTTCAAAATATTTAAAAAACACAAAATAAAAACTCCTTTATATTACTCAGTGTGAACTAAGGTGTCTGCAGAATATTCTGCTTAAAACATTTGGGGTTTACTACAAAAACAGCAGATTACTAAGAAAACACAATTTTGACCATTGCCATTAACGCATTGTCGTTATGACTAATTTCACAAAATGGTTCCTAGTTTTCCGCCTATATAGCAATTCTGTGTTATGCTATCTATTACTTAGTAACTATATTTATTATTACGCTTTCAAATATATGCCCACGGAATATTCTGTATTGCAGAAAATTAGAACTGGCAGAATATTCTGTAGAACTCATTTAAAAGGTTAAATTGGCTCAAACAATTTTAATGAAATTTATAGAATTATGATTCAAACCAATATACTAGCAGTGGGTAAAAGAAAATTAAGGATCACGGATAAACTGACAAAAATTGACTCCCACTAGATTCATGGTTTAAAAAAAATCATGAATTATAATTTTCTTCTAACAGTAGTATAGGTACTGGTTTGGTTTGTAACTTTTTAGAATTAATCAAAATTTGATAGATAGTGCTTGAACAAATTTTAAATATCTAACTTTTAAAATTTGTGCATAGTATTTCATTAAAATTTTTTGACCTCTCCTCAATTGGTATTTTTAGGGAGATGGCGACCATAAGTTTTTGTTTACTTAGTCTTTGTTTTTGTATATACATGCATAAGAAAGTTTATACACTGTTTTTGCATAATTTATTACCAATATTTAAAAAAAACATCGTGAAAGAATAAATTTATAATAGATAAAGATATCTCCTTAGAGTTTTAGGGTACGTCTTAGAAATTTCAAAGTCGCTAATATATTAAATAAGTGAAAAGATTCTAAATCTCCGCTTTGGGTAGGTCATGAATGGTAAATTAGTTTTTATCCACAATAAATTATGTACAAAAAAGGTCACTACTCACAATTATTTGGAAAAGGGAGAAGAGGCTACAAGTTATTAGTCTATTATCATCTATTATAAATTAATCAAATATTCTCAGCTTACTTTAAGTATGTATTTATTTATTTACTTTCCTTGGCAGTATAGCCCTGGATGGGCTTTGTCTCCTTCACAATTCCTCCCTACACTGTACTTTCTCCCACCATCTTCCAGTATGTGTAATCCTCACGTCTTTTTCTATATATGCTGTATCTATCTTTTTCTTGGCTTCCACATCTCCTTCTTCCCTTTCCACTTTCTCATCTAACATTTTATTTAGTATTCACTCTTTGCTCATACGTTCCACATGTCCTAACCATGCCAGCTCCTGGGACTTTACAAATGTCACTATATATTTCTCCTGGAAAAAATCTTCAATTCATTTGTTTATTCTTATTCTCCATTTTTCTTTCTCTTTTACATATACTATCATTTTACTGGAACATATAAATCTATTTTAAGTTTTCCGTATACTACAGGATGCATGTAAAATGGTTTTGTGTTAAGAAAAAAATTATGACGCTGCAGCTAATGTTTCTTCCTTATCGCTGGAACTAGAGTTGTTTCCTTCTCATTGCTGCAGCTACAGTCGCCCATGAAGAAGACACTAAGAAGATTGTGGCCAGATAGATGAGATATGATAGACTTAGGAGGAAGGAAGTAAGTGGAGAAGCCCTATTGGTAACACAAGAACGCTTCCCTATTTAGAGTGGTTAAAAAAATTGGAAAGCAGGACAGGATAGGTAGAAGAGTAAAACTCCCTCAGCACTAGGTCTGCATTGAAGGGGATAACTGGGGTATGTGAGGTCGTCACTCCTCAAACACTCAAAGTGGCCACCCCTAGAGGGGAATTATGATTTGATTATTAATCCCAATATTGATTTGGAAATAGATTTGTAATAGGCAATGATCTGAAATGACTTCTATTATTTTTTCTTGTTGTTAAAAAGTAAAAACCGGTCTGTAATCATTTTATTCTTTAAAAATAGATGTAAAGAACATAATATAAAAACCCTTTAGCCCTTGAATATTTTAATCGTGTCAGGGTTAGAAGAGAACTACAGTTGGTCAAGAGAAACATGACAGGAAAGATGAGAGGGATCTCTGACCCAAGACAATATGAAAAAGTTGTAGATTCAACCACGCTCCCTCAGGATTGCCAAGACTGTACTTATTATAAATGAGCCCCTGAAAGGCTGACTTTTATTAAAAAGTAATATGTAATTTGCCAATTTTCTTATTTAATTTAAAGATATTGAAAAATGACAATAACCTTTTTTAAATATTATTTGCAGATAAACAAAGTGGAGCGATGACTTACCCTTGCTGTGGATCAATTATTTCTCAACAAGTGATACTCACTTCGGCACACTGTGCACTTGCACAAAATGCTCGACAGACCATGTAAGTTTAACAATGTTTTATAACCATGCATAAAAATAACAATGTTTTATATAAAAATTAATTGAAACAAAGCAAAAATTATTTTTGATTTAAGAAGAGCTGTTTTACTATATGTAATATTTTCAGTTTTACCAAACATTTTCAGTTTGGTGATCTTAAATGGAATAGGGTATACGTTTCACTCAAGGCAACAAACAGGAAACATATTTTGTTTTTTTAAAAATAAAATGAATAAAGAACAAAGTAAATAAAGAAAATAATTAGTACAAAATGAACAGAGAAATTTATTATATGTATGTTAATATTTAAAACAGGTATAAATTTAATTATGAGAAAATTGCAATGTTAACGATTTGAACACAAAGAACGAAAGCTGTTACTAACCGGTAGCATTTCAACCCAAACTTTAAATTCAAAGGGAAAGTACGTTCAGTGGATTAATATGTTTCCAGAGGCAATGTGGATATATAGAAAGAAAGTGTTTTCTCGAGAAGCTAAGAGTTTTTTAAAAGTACTGTTATATAATAATGTGAATTAGTTTCTATTGGTTAAAAAATAAACTTTCAAAAGTGAAAAGTCGTGATCATGTAAATATATAAAATAATGAGATATATGTTTTAATTTTTAATTTGACTTTGAAACATAAAGAATTTAAGAAATTGCTCAGCTAAGGGTGTCAGGAAGCTTAAAGCTTACCAATTTTGAAAAAAATAGAGAAAATTTAATTTACAGTCTCTCGAGGTCAAAGGTTCTTTTTGCAATGGGTGATGATTAAGAGATTCAAAGTCTTTTTCTGCTGAAATTGTACACAAAATATTTATTAAAATGATATTTCATATTACAAATAAAATCAGAAATATAAATGATAATAAATATTCTACTATTAAATAACGGTTCAAAAAATCTTTCATCTGAGTCGACTTCTTTATATTGATAACAAAAAGTTACTTTTTATGTATTTCTTGCTTTGCATTTTAATGTTGCAACAAAAAGAATTTAAGTTATTTAAAGAGAAATATTCTGTGTCTCAAAAGGAGACTTATTTATATATATATATATAAAAAAATACTTATTTTGAATTTATCTTGACAAATATAAAAACACAAATACATCTAGCGAAATCATACTCTATTCATAATACACATAATTAAAATGATAAGTTGTTTGTCTATACCACAACATCTGTAAAAAAAAAATATTCGTAGAGGTGAATCCTGGTGTCCTGTGATTCCATGGATGTCTCCAAACCGCAGTTCCTCCAATGCTCGTGCAGACTCCAACTTCTGATACACAATGACATGAAAATCCCTTATAAGGATTTGACAAAATGTTCATTATGTTTTAAAACAGTTCTGCATTGTTCATTTAGAAAATTATAAAAAAACTTGGACGTAACACTTCTCTAATTGTTCTGAACAAAACACTTTTTATGTTGATTCACGCAATACGTCTTAATTATTTCAAAAGTTCTCTGTCCACTCTTATTAAGGTTGATTATATTGTTAAAAAATTACTAAAAAAGACAAATTTCATTGTCCTCTGAATAGTTCTCTCACCACTCTACTAACACAGCATATTTCAATTAATTAAGTTAATACATGTACTTATATAAAAATATGCTAAAACATTGATTATAAATTCATTCTAAACCTATTTATTTTACAATATTATTTTCTTGGATGTTTTTAGTTAAAAATTTACAGCTTTTAAATTAATTTACAGCATTTCCCACAAGCTCCAACAACCAATCAAAATCTTTGACCTATTTGTGCTTGGTCCAATCACATGTCTTCTTTAAAACTATACAACACTCAAATATTCCACATATTACAAATACAGTATGGTGCAATAGACAATGTGCATTACGTAAGCCGGAAAACGCGAATAAAAAGAACAAATAACTGTGTTTTAAACAAAAACTAAATAATTTGAATAGAATGTTTTGAACTTATGATGAAGTAAACAATAAATTCTTACGTTCATAAAAGTGAAATAGAAAACTAAAAAAGTTTAATTATAAAACGGGAGACGATATTTCAGTGAAACGATGCCATGTGACTTCAACCCGGAAAAGAAATGTTTTTAATTAAAAGTTCTAAGTAAAACGGTCAATTTAACTTTTAGGAGTGAATGCATGTCTGGTATAACATGCCTAACCTATTTTCTATATAAACTTAGAAATATAATTATAATTGAAACTTGTGATTTATTGTTGAAATTTGAATATTGTGTCTATAGAATCGCCTCATGTTTTTGTAAGGAGAGATGATGTGTTATTGGAATATACTTTTATAAATCTTTTATATATATAATTCTATCTTTACAGGTTATATTTGATTTGTATGAATTCTGATGTTATATTATGTTTATCAATAATAAAATGTACATTTCAGATAAAAGGATTCTGTACTTTATTTAATATTCTACATAGTACACTTTTTTCAAAAGAACTTACTACCTAAGAGATACTTTACACTCTCTTCAAGAGTTATAATATTTTATAATAATTTATATATTTTTTTGTAATAAAATTACAAAATGGCGCCCAACTTTATCAAATAATCATTACAAAATTACCTTAATAAATAAATTTTAATTATTTAAATTGTCGCACCAACGTGTGGCATTTCAAATCTCCTTAGAAATTGAATTATTTCACATATAAATGCGTTGTTTACACTTTTCAAATTTTATAACCCTTTCCTTTAGCAACCACCAAAAGAGTTTTTATTAAGTCTGAAAAACCTAATTTGTTTAACTATTAGTTATGTAAACAGTTTACACTTTACTTTAATTCTTCGATGCATATATTATACAAGTTAGATAAAATCTCAGGTAATATAACATTGTAATGTTTCCGGCAATTTAGTGCTAGTTAAAAAGGCACAATGGTGCCTCGGGGCCCATTGGGGAGAGATAGGGAAAATAGGGAATTAATTGAAGCGAGGAAAATTGATTCTACAATTTTTCGATCTGCCTGACCTTACTCATATGCCATCGATTCGTCCCATCTAATTTATAACTATTGCCTAATTAAACTATATAGTCACGTGACCTCCAAATTTTATGAAATCAAATGGTTTGCACAAGTTTAAATCAATCGGCCTAACTGACCATTGCATTGGTTTTTCTTATGAAATTAATTATTATTGATATAATTTTGGGGTGCGCGTCAGGGGAATTCACTAGGGGTCGTCCGACCCATTTCCCAAATTCAATTAAGTGGTCATTTCACCGATAGTAAACCACATGTTGAATTGAGATATAACAGACAGCTAAATTGACTGTCTCATTTCTAGAGCGTGCACTAAGTGTGTCTGCTGTAGGCCTGCGCTGCACACTCCTACTTTTCGGAAGGAGGGGGAAAATAGTTTCCCCCTAGTGTATGATAAATGCCTGGGGGTCGCCGGCTAGGCAACTCATAATACCCGCGTGAAATATGAGTACCACATGTTATGTAAATAATAATAACTTTTAAAAATTCTTAAAAATTCGGAAATGTCTACAAGTGCAGAAGTATTGTTTCTTCAAACCAAAGAGCTGAATTGGTTTTTGTGGTGTTTTCACTATATTTTCCTTAGTCTAGTTGTACAGAGGCCCAATTTTTGTTTCAAACCACAAAAACTTTTACATAAATTTGTAAAGAACCCCTACTATATTAAATTTTCTACAATAAGAACTGCATGATGTAAATTCATATTTTATTGTGTAGTTTACATTGATACAATTTCCATGACTATTAACATCCTATATATATGACATGACATGAATATATATTTAGCACTAATTTTTTTGATTTGTTATTTTTTTCCACTTGTTGTTTAAAGGCGAAAAATCTCTTGGTGATTATCACCTTATAAAAAAAAGAAGATGAAATAAAGACTCTTAACCTCGAATAATCTAATAGCACCATGATCAGAAGAAAACAAGAATTGAATCTAACCCTACATGAAGAAAAGTGTAGATCCAGCTAGACCCTTGGGGTTGCCACTTCCATACTCACTATAGTGAGCCCATAAGTGCCTTTGATTTTTTAAATTTTTTACCTGAAGATACAATAATATCAGTAATTATTCAATATATTCTTGTCTTGTTATTTAACAGTTGTAGTTCTAGATATTATGAATGCATTTCTCTTATTATGTTAGCTAAATTTGTTCTTATTTTCAGATCGTCAGTTCGAGTTGGTGAGTGGGATACAACAACTAATCCTGACTGTGCCAAGTCCTTTTGCTCCCTTCCAGTCAAAGATATCGCTATAAGTCATGTAATTGTTCATCCAGGGTATGAACCTAAAACATTCCGTCACAATATTGCCCTTCTTGTACTTAGAGAGAATCTTAATTTTTCTTGTAAGTTAAGCTATTTGGGTTTTTAAAACTTAGTTATAATATAGACCCCTACAGTTTTAAACACTTTAAATTGTTAAAAGTAACATTTGATTTATAAATGATAAAAATATTAAGATAATTCTTTAGTTTTGAGCTACTACTTACACTTTATTTAGACCAATTTCAAAATGATGTCTGTCATTCTATAACTGGAAAGTCACGCCCTGGTCACATGGAACAATCTATACTACAAATGAAATAAAAAGACATAACAATTCATAGTTACCATAATTTTCATAGTTCAAAATAGCAAAATAATAACTGTTAATAGTATTAACACGTTCGCTACCAGCTGCCGCATATATGCGGCAGCCTGGTCACTCTCACAGCCCACGAAAAAAATTCATGAACTTCCCTGTAGACTGGTCCTAATGGTTATGACCGTCGCCACAGACCACGAATAAAATTGGTTCAAAATTAGTATGTCCAGTGACGTCAGCGATAGTCCTAGCTACAGACTAAGCGCCGCATATATGTGGCGGACTATCCTGTAGACCGTGCCTAAACGATCTAACCTTCAAAATAGACTGTTGCGAAGAAATTTTTCATTTAGTATCAAGAAATCACCGCCGCAGATCTGCGGCGGCAGTCTATTTTAATGAGCCCAGCCGCCGCAGATCTGCGGCGTTGGGCTAGGAGTAGGACACGCCCGCAGCAAAATTGCGGCGGCAATCTGTGGTTACGATTTTTTTTAACATTATGGTAGTGAACGTGTTAATAATTGAAAACAAGTTGATGGGTCTCATCATGGTACTTACCCAGCCCCATCATATAATGAATACAAGCAAAACCTCTAAATGTAATACATTTAGTATCCGTTATAAGCAGTCGATGAGTTCCGATAAAGTACGGTGTAAAGCGAAATTGCATATAATGAGAACTATTTATAGCCTAAAGCGATAGTAGCAAATAGAACATCATATATACTGTACTACAGCTTAGTATTGATATTGATCAAGTAGGCTTACGTTGAAAAGGATTTTAGTAGTTAAAAACAGTTTTGTATAACTTGGTGCAATTCGGCTCAAATACAAAACTTTTTTCATTTTTTAAAAACCATGTAAACACGAAATCTTGTAAAATGTGACCATGTATAACGGTCTGTTGTTGGTTTCTTTGACCTTGTAGGAAGTGTTAAATTGGACTATCTATGACTATTGCTAACTATATGACTATCAAATTTTGGATATTTTTTGAATATTTTTGAATATTATTTGGAGGCCAGGGTTCAAAATTATATTTATGACAATAACTTTGCTATTTGTCATCATAGAGAAGTGGAGTTGGTAGCATTACATTCAGAATTAAAATCTGTAAATTTTTATTTAATTTAGTCTGTTATAAATTGAATAACTCAAGAGATAACTGTTTTCAATTTGATTTTATTGACATTTAAATAGGGTTCTATATGAGCTCACTATAGACCCATATACCAAATTTCATTTTCATATCTAACGTTTTTGTAGT
This sequence comes from Aphrophora alni, assembly GCA_963513935.1. Lineage (NCBI taxonomy): Eukaryota > Metazoa > Arthropoda > Insecta > Hemiptera > Aphrophoridae > Aphrophora > Aphrophora alni. The sequence continues at coordinate 39,874,023 of OY740775.1, forward strand.
TGCTATCGTCCTTAAGTACAGACAACAACAACGATTGACGCCATGCCGAAAATAATTTTTTCAGACAGACTTCTGAGGGCATAAATGTAAAGATCAGTAAAAAAAAAAAAAATGAGGTCTAAATTTTTCTTGATTCCAAACTCACCCAATACAATTTGTAATTAGAAAAGGTGTTTAGATTTACTACAAATTTAAAAGTTTGATATGGAATTGTTCCATGGAATGATTAATTTTTAGCTCAAATATTGTAAAAGTTTGGGGTGAAAATGGTACCAATTTTGATGAAACTTATAAAATCCATGTTTTTTAAGCAGCTGACATTAAATTGGATGACAATTTTGTATGTTTCTGAAACTAGTTTTGTAATAATGTGAAAAATTAGAATCAGAGTTATCACATATTTAAAAGTGCGCGATGAAAGTACAGGGGAGGGGGAAGCTATTGAAACAATATTCAGTCTTCAGTAAATTCATTTATAGGAACAAAATAGATTTTCAAGACTAAAAAATAAATAACCATGTTTAATATTAGTGTGACATAAGTAATTACAAGTGTTTATTACAAGTGTTTATTTATATTACAAGTCTTTACATGTATTTAATAATTTGTGCGAAAAGGTAGGGGTGTGTGAACGATTGATAACTGCCAAAATGTGACCGGAAAGAACACTTTCGGAAGTGAGACATCTCGTGGCGAGTATTCAATCTAAGTCGAGCAGTTGAAGAGTTCAGACATTTTTCTAAGTCTGGCAATTGAGGTGAAAAGACGTTTTCTGTTTTCAGAGCGGTCAGAAACTTTTTGTAGAATGTAGTGCTAAAGTATAGAAAATCGGTTATTCAAGCATAGACATGTATTAGTGAATGATGTTTGCTTATGAATTGACTTTTTGTTTAATAAAAAGACTGAGAAACGCATATTTTATATAGGTGATGTAATATTTGCACGTGTTTAACAAAAACGAACAATGAACTTTCGAGATAGACATAAGTTTTTATGAAAATAAAGAACTGTGTACTTTGTGCCAAAAGACGTTTTAAAAAGTATTATCGATGTGTGTGACCAAAATTATGTCAACAAGATCTCTCATCATGTGCAGACAATGGCCGAGTACCAGCACAAAAGCCTACATCTCAACGAACAGGAGGACTGGATGACAATTCAACAAAGGACCTGAACCCAGTGTTAAAGAACACTAAAAATATCAAGTATTGTTAAAACATTTATGATAACTATTTGTTTTATGTATTTATGTAGGATTTTGTAATTTTGATAATTTTTAAATCATTATTTCATTGTTTTGAAATCAAAGATATTTCATGAATTCAACATCTAGTTGAATAAAGTAAATTCAATATGAAAGATTTACAGATAATACTAAACTGTTTGTTTCACTAAATAATTTTCAGAAGTTGCAACTTAAAATTTAAAGTAAAGTCAAGAATTCTTTTGTCTGAAATTAAAACCTTCTTAAAAGGGAAATATAACAAATTTAAATAGGATGTATAATTTATAATTTTATATTTGAATTATTCATGTATGTGTACGATTTTATTTAATAAATGTTTTTTGTTAATATTTCAGTCAAAGTGTTCTCATTACAATACCAGATTTCACTGTGAGTACACTTTTAAAAGAACTTTCGACCCCAGAGATCATATAAGTAATTAGATTCATTTTTTTTCTAAATTGATGTTAACACATCTGGCGCCCTAAACTGCTGTGCAAATTAGTTAAAATAAACTTTAAATTCATTTTTTATATGGTAATAACGAAATATAAGAACCCTTCAGGTTCATGTAATTTTTACTTTTAAAATAGCTTCATTTATATCTCTGAAGGCAAATTTTTAAAACATCACAAATGTCGAACCAACGTGGTGCTGTATTCTTATATTGAGAAATATATGAATATAAGTCGAATAAACAGTGAAATTGGTGTAATGAGAATAGTTAAAATAAAGGTAAGGACATTTTTTATAAAATAGGAAATATTCTCTTTAAAATTTTCTTTTGTGTTAAATATAATAAAATTAATAATATAAACAAAACTAAAATGGATTTAGAAATAAGAAATAGTAATAATAGTGAACAGGTAGGGTTAGAAAGTGAAACTTCTTTAGATAATATAGAACAGTTGGAATATAGGGATATTTTAGAGAACTTAGGGCAAACATCGCAAAATAATGAACAGACAACACAAAGTAATTAAGAAATGTGTTATCAACAGGCACAGAATATGTTAGACCAAAATTTAGATAATAGTAGTAATAATAGTAGTAGACGTTCGAGTATGAACGAAAATAGTAGTTCAGGTTCAGATCTTAATGGGTTTAGTAGTGATGGGATTCAAAATAGCAGAAAACAATGTGAAGGTATGAATGAAAAAATGGTAGGAATATTAGGAGTAAATTTGGAAAATGGAAATTTAGATGAGGAATTAAGAGATGAAGAAGTTAGGGTATTTGAACAGGTTAGGTTAGATAGAGATGATAAAGTAATGAGAATGTTGGAAGTAATGATGAAAGAGATGAATGGTAAATTTAATCAAAATAGTTTAGAAATAAAACAAAATAATGTGGATTTAAATAATAAGTTTGATCAAAATAGTTTAGAGTTAAAACAAGAATTTAATACTAAATTTGAACAAAATAATTTAGAATTAAAAGAAATAAATAATAAGTTTGACCAAAATAGTCTAGAATTGAAGCAGGAAATAAATAGTAAGTTTGAAGACTTTAATAATAAATTGGAACAGAGTAGTTTAGAGTTGAATACCAAATTTGATCAAAATAAGCTAGAAATTAATGCTAAACTGGAAATTTTTAATGTTAAACTTGAACAAAATAATGTTAAATTGGATAAAATAGACAATGACTTAAAACAAAGCAAGTTAGAGTTAAGACAGGATAATTTAGATTTAAAAGAAGAAATGTATAAAAAATTTGAAGAAAGTAGGGCAGAATTAAAAGAAGATTATGTAAAAGTAGAACAGTTCTTAAGACAAGAAATTAAGCAAGCTAGGACAGAGATAGAAAATAATTTTGATGAGAAAATTGTTAAAGTTGAATTAGATATGTCAGATAAAATATGTAGTGTAGTTAAGGAAATTGATAACGTAAAATCTGAAACTGAAGTAAAGTTGTTAAGTAATCAGATAGAAGCTAAAAATAATCTAAAGATTGTTGAAAACAAAATTTGTAAAGAAATTTTAGAAGTTAAGAATGATGTAAACAATAGAGTAGATAAGTTTGAGATGCAGTTAGGGAAAACAGATGAAAAAATAACCTTATTGGACTTAGAGGTAGGAAAACAAAAGAATTTGGAAAAACAAGAAATTTTAGAACTAAAAAACAATGTAGAGGACCAGATTAATTGCCTAACCTTAAAATTCGAAGGAGAATTTATGCAGAATATAAGAGAGAATTTTGTAGAACAGGGTAGCATAAGTAAGGGTACTTATACTAGTACAAATATTATCAATGACACTATAATCCCAGAATTTCAAAATGAGAGGTTAGAACCGCATCCAAAAGTATTTATTGAAGCTATTGAAACATTTAACAAAATAAATGGGGGACAATGGAAGATAAAGTTAGGTTGTTTAAGAAAATATTTTAAGGGTGAAGCAGAATTATGGTTTGAAGCACACAAGAATGAGTGGGGTAGTTTTGGAGAATTTAAGGTAGCATTTTTAGATAGATTTTGGTCAGAAGAGAAACAAGAGCAACTAAAGACTAAATTATTGATAGGAAGTTATTTTAGGGGACCGATAGAAGAAGTATTTAAATATGTAATGAGACTATATAATAAGACACAATTTTTAGATCCGCCTATGTCTATGGACACTTTTATAAGACACATAAGTAGGAAAATGCCAGAGAAATTAGAATTAATGATGTTAGCAGCAAGACCTAAAAATGTTAACGACTTAGAAAAGTTAATATTAAGCTGGCAAGAAAGCCAAAAGTTGTTAGGACCAGATAGGACAAGACAGGGAGACAATAGGATGAATATGGACAGACCCATATATAAAAATTTTCAACCAACACAAATAGGACAGGAAGGGTTTCGATTTAGGGCACCACCCAATTTTCAAGAGACAAGAGGAAAGAATAGATTTAGGGGACCTAATAACTTTAATAGATTTCCACCACCTAATATGTATAATAATAATAATAGGCCAATGTTAACGAACCAACAAAATTTCACAAGAGTAAATGGAAATGGTATGAATCAAGGTTTCAGACCAAACTTCCAACAAAAACAACATGACCAGGGAAATAGGGGAAATAATAATAGACCGCAGGGAAACCAAAATGGACAACAATAAATAGGGCCCAAGCTTTGTTGTCTAAGAATCAAGATAGGCCTAAAATAGTAGATTCTAAAAATAAAATTTCATCATTAATAACTAAGGACAATAACAATATTGATTTAGACATTAGAGAAGAATTATTAAATGAAGAAAATTTTAATAATGTAAACATACAGCCTATAAAAGGAGAGTTAATCGAAATTGAGGTAAAAATTAATAAAGAAGAATTTAAATGTTTAATAGATACAGGTTCTGAAATTACTGTAATGAATGAGGAAATTTATAAGAAACTAATTACAAATAATAATAAAATTTTGGAATTACCAGTGTGTAATTTAACAATTGTAGGAGTAACAGGTGTGCGTAGCAAAAGGATAACAAAACAAGCTTTTATAGATGTAGAAATTGGAAAAGATGTAGTTGCAGTAAACTTTTTAATTGTTAGAGGTCTAAATATTGAGATGATTATAGGATGTGACTTTTTAAAACAAAAGAAAGCCCAAATAGATTTTCATGAAGAAAGGATTAAATTTAATATAGAGGATAAAATAATTCAAACAAAGTTTAAAAAACAAATTTCGCAAGTAGAATGTTATAAATTAAAATTGTGTAGGACTAAGGCAGAAATAAATTGTTATGATGAGACAAATTTTGATTATGAAGAATTGCAAATTAATGATGTAGCTACTAACTTTTTTCAAGATTTTGATTCAAAATATTATAAAAATAATTATGAAGAGATTGAATGGACACAAATTGTAGAGAAAATTTTAGAAGAAAGTAATTTAAACTTAGATAAAGAAAAACAAGAATTAAAAGCTGTATTAAATGATTTTAAAGAAGTATTTTCGGATAAGCCAGGAAAAATGTTAAACTATAAAGCTAAACTAAATGTAAAGGAAGATAGTAAATTTATAAATAAATCATATGCTATACCACATTCAAAAAAGGAAGCTGTAGCTAAGGAAATTCAAAAAATGATAGATTATGACATAATAGAAGATTCAAATAGCCCATTTTCAAATCCATTAGTATGTGTAATTAAGAAAGATTCGTCAGTAAGATTATGCTTAGATGCTAGACAAGCAAATGAAATTATAATACCAGACTGGGAGGCGCCGGAACAAATAGATGACATACTACAACGGTTTGAAGGTGTAAAATATATTTCTAGCATAGATTTGGTTAGTGGATTTTGGCAAATAGAATTAGATGAACAATCTAGAAAATATGTTGCATTTGTATTTAATGGCAGGAATTTACAATTCAAAAGACTTCCTTTTGGTTTAAATGTTAGTACTTCATTGTTTAAAAAGGGTTTAAGCATAGTATTGGGACCTGAAGTTTTAGAATTTACAACAGTTTATGTAGATGATGTATGTATAGCGTCAAAATCGTTTGAAGAACATATGAGACATTTGCGAAAAATATTTGAAAGACTTAGAATACATAACATTACCATCAAAATTTAAAAATCTGTTTTTTGCAAAAAAGGTATAAAATTTTTAGGATACAATATATCAGATATAGGAATTGAGCCCGATTATGAAAAAATTAAAATAATACAAGACTTCCCCACACCAAAAAATATCAAACAATTACAAAGTTTTTTAGGCTTGTGCAATTATTACAGGAAATTTCAACAAAATTATGCAGAACTAACTAGTAAATTTACACACCTTTTAAGAAATAATAATAAAATTTGGAATTGGACAGAGGAAGACAGACATACATTTGAAAGAATAAAACAGGTTTTCTTAGAGACGATAATTTTACAACACCCAAATTTCCAAGAACCTTTCTATTTAAACACAGACGCCTCTGATAAAGCCTTAGGCGCCGTATTGTACCAAATAGACAAAAACAATGAACATCTGGTAATAGCATTTGCGAGTAGAACTTTACAGAACAGTGAGGTCAATTATACCGTAACGGAGAAAGAATTATTGAGTATAGTCTTCGCATGTAAGAAATTTAGAAATTATGTGTTAGGAAACAAAACGACTATACGCTCAGACCATAAGGCATTGACCTTTTTAAAGAACTGTAAATTAACACATGGTAGGCTTCTGAGGTGGATATTATTCTTACAAGAATATAATTTAGAAATTGAATATTGTCCAGGGAAAGAAAATATTGTAGCAGATGTTATTTCACGAACGGATCACAATGAGGTCATTAAGACAGGAGATAAACATTTAATTAAAATTTTTCAAACACAAATTGATAAAAACTTAGCAAAACAAGATAGATTTTTAAGGAAAGCCTTTAAACGTTTGGAATTGGAACAAAGTCAAGATGAATATTGTACAAGAATTATTAGATTATTAAAAGACAAATCTGTTAAATTAGATAAATTAAGAGAATGTTATGTTGTTTATAATGGTGTTTTGTTTAAAAAATCAAAAAGAAATGGTATTCACAAGATTTGTTTAACGAAATCTTTAATAGAAATTATAATTAATGATTGTCATGAAAAATATGGACATATCGGTGCAGGGAAGTGTTATAAATTAATAAAAGAACTATATGAATTTCCAAATTTAGAAAAACAAATAAAATCACAAATTAGGCCATGTGATTTATGTCAAAAAACTAAAGTGTCAAATAAAAAATGAATGTTTAATGATAAACATATTACCTGAAAATGTGTTGGACTTGTGTAGCAGTGGATTTATTCGGCGAGTTACCGACAGGAACTGGTGGGGTTAAATATATATTTGTAGTTCTAGATGTTTTTTCGAAATTCATAAAATTATATACAGTAAAGAGGGCAATTGGGACAGTTTTGGCAAATAAAATAGTTAATGAGTATGCAAAGAAAGTAGGAAAACCGAAAATAGCTCTAAGTGATCATGGCAGTCAATTTCAATCGCGTGTTTGGAAAGAAAAATTAGTAAATAATGGTATTCAAGTTAGGCACACATCTGTATACCATCCTCAATTTAATCCTAGTGAGCGTTGCATGAGAGAATGTTTAGGACTTATGTACACAATAAACACACAAAATGGCCGCTTTATGTAAAATTTATAGAGAACTGTATAAATCAATCTATACATGAATCTATCAATGACAGCCCATATGAAATAATGTTTAAAAAGGAGTGTCCTCGTATTTATAACCAACTATGTAAATTTCCTCCAGGAAAAATAATAGATTTTGAAGAAAAAATAGTTTTAGCAAGAAGACGTTTGAAATTAAAAGCAAGTCAGCGGAAAAAATTTCATGATAAAAAACTAAAACCTGTAAAATTTGAGATAGGAGATTTAGTTTTAGTTAAAAATCACTATCTTTCATCAAATCTAAGGAGAGAAATAAAGAAATTTTTCTTATTATATCAAGGTCCGTTTAAAGTTTTGAAGATTAAATTAGAAAATGCGTATGTAATAGGTACAATTGATACTGACATAATTAAAGGGACATACAACGTCACTCAATTGAGGAAATATATTTCGTAAATATTGGAAGAATAAATAATTAAAGAATTAGTAACAATAGATTTTAATAATAAATAAATAATTTGTATAGAAAACAGAAGATTTAAAAAAAAAATAAATAAATAAAATAAATTATGTAATGTAAGAAAACTTTTTAGAGCAAACTAAACTGGTTGAAAATGTTAGATGAAAAGATCATCGGAGATGCAAGATTTGTTAGTAAATAACTCTGTATATTTATAAAAGGAATAAATATTAAGGTTACGTGTCAAGATAAAATGTTGATTAGAAGGAAGGGTCTAGTGAATCTATAGGAAGTAATAATATTTAGTGTTGAAGAAATGAGATTTAATATTGAATAAGGACGTTAATATTAAATATTTAATAATGTGAAGAGAGTTGAATCTGGTTGGAGCTAAAAGGTTTCCACGTCTTATCAGTAGACAGATATATTGCGTCATACAACTAGGGGAGATTGTTTATTCCTTAGTCAGGTATAAATTACTTGCATCAACGTTAAGGCTGAGATACAGTGTGTTAGAAAAATACTGTCCTAGAAAATAAAAAACTTTTGATTCGTAATTATGAAATAACTAGTGTTCTTAAATAAAAATGTTTAAATGAAAAATAGTTGGTATTAAGTAGAGTATTTAGAATAAAAGATTGATTACTTGAATAACTTTTACAGAATAAAATGTAAATTCCTAAATAAAAAAACTTAGAATAATTTAAAATAAAATTTTCTTTTCGAATTTGGATAATAGATGACAGGAAAGGAATGCACAAGCAATAAATCTGCGATGCTAGGAATACAATTGGTAAAGAGGACAATATTTCAACTTCTGGTGAACCGATTTTAATGAAATTTTTTATAAATTTAAATTTTTTTCTTCGAATACATGCATTTAAAAACATGAACATTTTGGGAGGTTGGAAAGGAGTTTATGTAAGTAGAAAACATGTTTTATTCTTAGGAAAAAAGCATGTAGACAGCATTGAAGGTGTGTTATGGTTGAAAGGTGTGATTGGGGCTTTATTCTGAACAAAGTAGGTATTTTGCATTTCAACCTTCTCACATCTGAAGATCATAATGCATACTTCAATGTAAGTGTCTAGAGTGTGATCAGAAGGACACATGTAAAATATTAGACCATCAGAAGGTTTGGGAGGTTGGTTAAGGAGTTTGTGTTGTCAAAAGAAATTGTTTTATTCGCAAGAATGAAGCAATTTCGGGACTGCACGAAAAGCGTGTTATGGGTTTGAAGTGTGTGGTGGGCGGTATTTCGAATCGAGTAGAGGTATCGCATTTCAACCACTGCATATTTTAAGGTCATAGCATGTTGTTTCGTGTTAGAGTTCAGAGTGTGATCATAAGGACACATGTCAAATTTTAGAGCAGTTAGAAGGACTGTAGTGGGGAAAAGTAAGGAGGAGAAATGCATAATAAAAAAAAAACTTCATGAAAAATAAAATAAAAAAGGAATAACAAATAAAATAAAATAGAAAACGGAACAAGGGTGGTTTTATTAATTGAAGTTCGGCCGGGGTATCTGACAGCAATTAAAGCAAATTGTCTAATTGAAGTCAGGTATCCGGGCCGAGTTTTGAAAAATAAAATAAAGAAAAATAAAAAATAAATAAAAATATACAAAAAACAAAAATAGAAAATTGTCATAAGACTCATGTAAATGAAATATAGTTAAAAATTTGACAATTTTGAGAGGTTTAGGAACAAAGAGTTCTTGTTTGTATTAAGAAATACAACAATATTGTAGAAGAAGTTTAAGAGGGAACCAGGAGTTCTTGATTATATTGTGAAAAATAAGATTTGGTAGGCGAACTGTCTTTCGAGATAGGATGTAGCTATGTTCGAAAAATGATACGACGAAGGACCTAAATTATCATTTGGAGAATATAGTGACTTAGGGTTAATTGGAAAACCTATCAAAAAATCCAACGTAGTTGTTTAAAGTTCTGTCACATGTAATTTTGGGCAAAAAACGTAAACAATGACTTCTGTTTGTAAGTGTCATAAACTTTCATAGATATAGGAAAAGTTTTTTTTTGTCTATTCTAACAAGTAGTAACAGATGTGAGGGAAGTAGTCAAGGAACAATAGGACAATCCTTTCATGGTGAAAGAAGGGGATTTTGTTGAAAACAAAGCTTAGTAATAAAACCGGACGTGACAGAAAAGGAGTTTTTATGAAATAAAACGAATAATTTTGTAAAAAAGTAAATATATTAGCTGATTAGAATATGTAACTAGATGTTAAGTTGTAAAATGATAATTTGAATGTTCGATGTTAATAAATAATAAGGATTAGTTGATAATATGAAGTAGTAATTGTTAGTTTTAAGTGACTAAGGGTTTGAAGAAAATTAATTAATGAAAAGTTTGAGAAATGGATGTAAGAATTTGCCAAGACAAATATAATAGAATTTTTATGTTTTTTTTTTATTTTAAATAATGAATAAAAGAGGTTAAGTTTTGGTTTTTAAAGGAAAAAAGTAGTAAAATAATAATAATTAGAGAGATTTTAATGAATTTTATAGAAAAGATAAATAAGTAACGTTTTTTAAATAAATAATAATGAAATTTGAAATAATAGATGATTTTAAGAAGTTATTTGATAAAGGTGTTTGATGATTTTGATGAAATAAGGTGTTTAGCTGGGAAACAATGTAAGATTTTTTTGAAGTTTTTGTATTTAAGTAATAGATGACTCAGGAGATTTTAATGTGAAGTAGTTTAAATGAGGGATTTTTTGAGTTTTTATATGACGATGATGACTTTACAGAAATGTTAAGTAAAGTAGTATTTAAAATATGAAGTTGTTCTGTTGAGAAGCTTTTATAAAAAGGATAGTTAGTTGCATTGATGGTAAATTTTAGTTTTTAAGAGGTTTTTTGAGTACTGCGATGATATAAAGAAGGAATACGACGATTTTTATGAAATAAGAGGAGATTTAGGGAATTCTACGAAATACGACGATTATTATGATTTTTAAAGGAAGCTACGATGAAATAATGAGATTATTTATACAATGATATGTAGGTAACCCGCGGGACTGCATAAGTAAATAATGGAGAAATTTTTATTTAGGGAATTAATGCAACTTAATTATTGAAATATGAAAGATTTAAGATAGAAGGAATTTTTAAGATAAGGTACTAAAAGATAATACAATTGTAAAGAAGTAATTTTGAAATAGATAAGATGAGTTTTGTAAGTTAATTTGTAGATGATAATGATGTCACATATTTTTGAGTTTTGGTAGAAGTAAAGAGTTTTTAGTAATTGTTAAAATCAGTAGTGAACATTTTATCCCAGCAAAACAAAGAATAATTGAGAATTTGATAAAGAATAAATAATTATTGGATTTAAACTAAAATAAATAACAATGTAAGATTATAATTGAAAAGTTTTAATGTAAATTGAAGTGATTTTAAGTAATAAGTAAATAGTTTTGTAATGATGTTAAATAATAATGAGAAGTTTTAATTTTGATTGTATTGAGTTGAAAGAAATATTCAGATGAATAGTTAGAGATAAAAGTAGAATTTCAGTAAGGATGTAGAATGTTGCGCCTTGCAAAGAGATAACGTGAGAAAGAAAATAAATGTCTGATGACAGGAAAAGGATACAGACGGATGTCTACGAGATAAGGTTTGAGTGGCATATCCTGTCAACAAAAAGTATTGATGGGAAAGCTTTTAATCAATGGATGTTGAAATAAAAGCGGATGATGGGTTTTCTTTAATAAATAGAGATAAGGTTTAGCGCTAATGGATTTATTTTAATATCGATGAGTTATGATAACTAAAGAAATGGTTAGTGTAATAAAATAGGGTATTTAGTAAGTAAATTTTTTTATTTTTTTTTATATGAAAAGAGAATCTTTCCTACAATAAATACACCTGAGGTATTTATTTTTTCTTTATGTCCTTAACTTCTGAAATAAAAAGTTTTGAAAATCTATTGAAAATTTTTTTTGAATTGAAATTTATATGTATAAAAAGATTTGTACTACAATACGTGTATTGTAATACAAACCTTGTGGGGTTTTTGTAATAATGTGAAAAATTAGAATCAGAGTTATCACATATTTAAAAGTGCGCGATGAAAGTACAGGGGAGGGGGAAGCTATTGAAACAATATTCAGTCTTCAGTAAATTCATTTATAGGAACAAAATAGATTTTCAAGACTAAAAAATAAATAACCATGTTTAATATTAGTGTAACATAAGTAATTACAAGTGTTTATTTTCTTTACATGTATTTAATAATTTGTGCGAAAAGGTAGGGGTGTGTGAACGATTGATAACTGCCAAAATGTGACCGGAAAGAACACTTTCGGAAGTGAGACATCTCGTGGCGAGTATTCAGTCTAAGTCGAGCAGTTGAAGAGTTCAGACATTTTTCTAAGTCTGGCAATTGAGGTGAAAAGACGTTTTCTGTTTTCAGAGCGGTCAGAAACTTTTTGTAGAATGTAGTGCTAAAGTATAGAAAATCGGTTATTCAAGCATAGACATGTATTAGTGAATGATGTTTGCTTATGAATTGACTTTTTGTTTAATAAAAAGACTGAGAAACGCATATTTTATATAGGTGATGTAATATTTGCACGTGTTTAACAAAAACGAACAATGAACTTTCGAGATAGACATAAGTTTTTATGAAAATAAAGAACTGTGTACTTTGTGCCAAAAGACGTTTTAAAAAGTATTATCGATGTGTGTGACCAAAATTATGTCAACAAGATCTCTCATCATGTGCAGACAATGGCCGAGTACCAGCACAAAAGCCTACATCTCAACGAACAGGAGGACTGGATGACAATTCAACAAAGGACCTGAACCCAGTGTTAAAGAACACTAAAAATATCAAGTATTGTTAAAACATTTATGATAACTATTTGTTTTATGTATTTATGTAGGATTTTGTAATTTTGATAATTTTTAAATCATTATTTCATTGTTTTGAAATCAAAGATATTTCATGAATTCAACATCTAGTTGAATAAAGTAAATTCAATATGAAAGATTTACAGATAATACTAAACTGTTTGTTTCACTAAATAATTTTCAGAAGTTGCAACTTAAAATTTAAAGTAAAGTCAAGAATTCTTTTGTCTGAAATTAAAACCTTCTTAAAAGGGAAATATAACAAATTTAAATAGGATGTATAATTTATAATTTTATATTTGAATTATTCATGTATGTGTACGATTTTATTTAATAAATGTTTTTTGTTAATATTTCAGTCAAAGTGTTCTCATTACAATACCAGATTTCACTGTGAGTACACTTTTAAAAGAACTTTCGACCCCAGAGATCATATAAGTAATTAGATTCATTTTTTTTTCTAAATTGATGTTAACACATCTGGCGCCCTAAACTGCTGTGCAAATTAGTTAAAGTAAACTTTAAATTCATTTTTTATATGGTAATAACGAAATATAAGAACCCTTCAGGTTTATGTAATTTTTACTTTTAAAATAGCTTCATTTATATCTCTGAAGGCAAATTTTTAAAACATCACAGTTTTTTTTTTGTTGTTTAAAGGGGAAACACCTCCCTGTTGTAATCGCCTAATTAAAGAAGTAAGGAAAGGACATAAAATAAAGACCACTACAACTCGAATACTCTAATAGTGTCAGGGTTGGAAGAAAACAAGAGTTAGTAAAAAAAACCTGGCAGGAAAGATGAGAGTTTGGGATATAACGTAAGACAACATAGAAAAATGTAGCAATCCAGTTAGTCCCTCGGGATTGCCATGTGATTACTTACCTCTGAGCAATACTGAAACTAGTATACCCTACACAATCCCAAATCCCAATTTTTTATAGACTGATTTAATGAAATTTATAATATTTTAGTTTTTTAATTGCTGAGTTTCATTTAAAATCTATTTTCTTCTTTTTTTAAACATAAAGACATGTACTGGTTACATTGTGTATTTTATTTTATTAATAGAAGAATCTCTAGTAAATAAGAAATCGAAAGACCGATACCAAATACCAATTCATAGTTAATCTCAGAAACAACATTTAATAACAATTTGTTGAACTGATCCATAAAAAATATGTTTACATTCAGACAGATTATCTCTAAATTAATTTTACCATAAGTTATTTTTACATTCCTAAACAAAAGCTTATAAAATTTTATTCCTTAACAGCATTGACATGGTTAAAGAATATGATGATGATATTAAATGCAGAAAATGGCTTTCACAAATACTCTGTTTAAAATCTCCATAAAAAAAAAAAAAGTTGTAGGCTCAAAAATGGATTCTGAAGAGATTGAAATTAATTAAAAAAAATTTTTCTATATGAATTTAAGATCCGAGGGCAAACATTTATTACCCATCTTAAACTGAACAATGTCCAATTATATGAAGATTGAATCCTAAACGATTTTTTAATAACGTTTCAATCCAACATTCCTAAAATCTTTATTTGTGTCATAAAGTTGAACAAATTATATATTTTTTTTAATTCAACCAATATTATTTGTTGTAAAAAAAAGGAAGTAAAGAACATAAAAAACACTCCTAGTTTTCGAATACCCTAATAGTGCCTGGGTCGGATAACATGAAAAAGAGGGATTTAATAAAAACTAGAAAAAAAAATTCAGCTAGGTTTGCCATGGTTGTCCTTACTATGAACCCCGAAAAGTAATATTCAATCAACTGTTTGATGACACTTTGTTTTTTATGCTTCTTACCATTTTAAAACTGAAAAATTTGTCATCATTCATTTATACTCTGAGCAGTACTTTGGAAGTACAGTAACACGAATGTAGTATTGATGTAAAGCAAGTACTTTCACAGTAGCATGAATATTTAAGTATACTCGATTCAGGCTTACTTGACAATGCCAATCTTGTTTTAGAGTAATTTTCATCAGTGTTATGCTACAAATTATGACAAATCATTCTGTTTTTGTTTTAGTAACTGCACAACCAGTGTGTTTGCGTCAAACCTCCGTAGTTATGGCAGGACTTAAAGGGAGACTTGTTGGGTGGGGAAAAACTCCAGGACAAAGTGGTATACACTATTATTTATTTTTCTTTACCTTTTATTTTGAATTGTATTTTCATATGTTTGCTTTTTATGTTTTATAAAAGTTAAAAAAAAATAAAATAAAAATAAACTATTAAACTAAAGAAGACTGTATATATTCTTTAGGTTAGTTGATTTCGAAACAATTCAATAACTTAGTGTTTACATTCTGAATGTTTTATTTTTTATAAAAAGTTGGGCGCAATTTTGAAATGTTTATTACAAAAACAAAAATGAATTCAATTATAAAAAAATTACTCTTGAAGAGAGTATAAAGTTTCAGTGCACTTTGCAGAATATTAAGTAAAATACAGAATCCTTTTATATGAAATCCACATTTTATTATTAATAAACATCTCTTAACATAAAATTTCATACGAATCAAAATATTACCCGAAAAGACAAAATTACACTTAACATCCTACACATTATATTAATCAAAATTATGTTTTATTAAAACTTTATTTGTTATTTTTATTATGGTTGCAACCTAATTTTAAAATGAAATATGTAATTATACATAAGCTAATATTTTTTATCTTTCACAATTATTTTTATAAAATATTCATTCTTTTTTTAAAATTTAAATTTAAAATATCTAATTCAAAAAATTAAACAATGAAAATATTTTAATTATAAAAGATTTCAATAATCATATTCAAATAAAACATTTTCTTTCTTTGAAAAAAAAACATGTGACGATTCTACAAACATTTTATTCAACTTTCAACAATAAATTACAAATTTTAACTATTTTCATTTTAAAATTTCTATAAAAAATAGTTTAAGCATGTTATACCAGACATGCACTTATTCACAGAAGTTAAATTGAATGCTTTACATAAATTTTTAATTATTTCACTTCTTTTCCGGGTTTAAACCACATGGCGTCATTCTATCAAAATCTCGTCTCTCATTTTTAAAAATTTTATTTTATTTTATTATATTTTTTATTTTTATTTTTTATTTTTACATACAGCCATTAAACATTAAATAATGCAATAGGCATTGTCAAAGTTCTACTTTACAATTAAATAATATTAATTATAATTTGTACAAACAAGCTACACAATTTGATATAACATACAAATAATTTATAAAAACACATGTTTCTGGTTTCAATCTGAATACAATTATTGCATTATATAATATAACAAAATACACTAAAAGTTAAAATATTAGACCATTCAGCCTCCAATTTAGTTATTTAAGGGATGTTTATGCCACTGAATTCCCTAATATCATAAAATGGATTCATAATAAGCCATTTATGAAGTTTATTTTTAAAATCTTTAATTGGCAGTTCTTTTAACCTTTGTGGCAGACCATTGAAAAGCTGTAATCCCAGAACATAGAAACTGTTTGTAGACTTAGTCAGATGACAGTAGGGAACATCAATAAGACAGCTATTTCTTGTATTATAGCAATGAACACTAGACCTATAGAGGTCTTCCGCTGTATTGATTTTAATATGTGTCAGTAAATCAAAGAGATACAGATTAATTACGGTCATAATCTTTAGTCTAATAAAAATGGGGCGACAATTTTTTCTATAACCAGCATTAGCCAATAGTCTAACAGCTTTCTTTTGAACCTTTAGTATTTTCACAATGTTATTTGAATTTCCCCAAAGGTAGAGGCCATATCTAATTGAACTCTGGAAGTAGGAAAAATATATTTCTCTTACCAATTTATATGGCAGCTGAGATCTTATATTTCTAATGAGGAATACAGTTCTTGAAAGTTTTTTGCCCAATTCTTTCAAGAACTGTATTCCTCAATTGAATAATTACTTTTTTAGATTTACTTTTTACTTTTGTAACAGTCACAATTATATAATTTGTCTTTAATTCAAACACTTTATTCCAATCATATAGTTTTTCTTAAAAGCTCAGATACTTGTCTTTTTTATATACGTTTTCCTGCTTATGTAGTACACTTTGTCCATTGTCTTTATTTATTTTATTCTTTATTCATTTTATTCAAAAAACAAATTACGTTACCTGTTTGTTGCATTGAGTTGAACATATTCTCCATTCAATCTAAGATCACCAAACTAAAAATGTACACTATTACAATTTTTACTTAGAATAAATATTTTTTTCTTTGTTGTTTAAAGGCAAAAACCTCTAAGTCGTCATTGCCTTATAAAAAAGAAGAAAAGGATAGAAAATAAAAACTCCTAGCTCTCAAATACCCTAATATACCCTAAAGGGGTTACTACAGTTATATTTGGTTATAATAAATAAAAGCTATTTATTTATAACGTAGTTTTACATGGCCCTTATCATGCTCAGTTCAATGATGACTCTCATTAATGTTAATAATTTTATAGGATAAAATTAATTTAATCAAGTGTAGTAATAAAGTGTGACCGTCTCCACTTCTTTTGACCAGCTGGAAGCTCCGGCTGGCTGGAGACCGCGTACACTTTAGCCGAATCTTGTCAGGATGGGCCAAGGAGTCGGGTTAGGACGCTAATGAACGCACGCAACGCAAGTGAAATTAAATGTTATATTTTATTTGAGCGCCGAATTAGATTACAGAAATATTTATAATTTATAAAAAAGACATAATGGCAAGATAAAGCCTTAATAGTGGCCAAAAAACATACCGTTTAATTTAGCTAGCACGTGGCCGAAAATGGACTGTCCTCGCCCCGTAGCGGTCTTCCTTCTCACGGCACTCGGAACAGACTCCCGCTCGGCTCGCTGGTTCAAGCCTTCCACTCCTCGTCTCTCCCCCCTTCTACATGATATTGCACTGCTCAACAAAATCGCAAGTGCCAATTCATTTTTTATTATTTAGAATTCCTTTACATCCTAATTTATACTTATTATAGTTTTGGTTTTATGGGCTCCTTGGCTGGGCCACAAAAGTTTAATAGAATTAAATATATATTTTCAAACATGTCTTAGAGTGTTAAAATTTCTGTAATTTCTATTAGCATATCAATAGGACTCAGGTGATCATATTAGCATTTCAATATCAGGGGTGTAGCTGTTGGCATTGTGTTTGGTTGGACCATGTGCTTATCTCCCTGCAGTTCAGTCTAGTGCACTGTCAAAAGTTACACAAATTCGAGCCCAGTTGATGGTTCTGTGTTACCCATCCCCACTTCTTTGGTGTCAAAAGATTAAGGTCCTTAATTGTAGTAGATGAATTGATAAAGAATGTGTTATATTTTTTGTTTTTCCTCTTTTTTATTTAAAGATGAAAAGCATTTCTGTCATCATTGCCTATAAAAAAGGAATAAAGACCCCTAGCCTTTTAATACATTAATAGCATCAGGGTCGAAAGATAATAAGAGTTTGTCAAGAGATATCTGATAGGAAAGATGAAAGAGAGGGATCTAACCCAAGAAGACATGGGAAAAAGTGTAGATCCAGCTAGGGTACCTCGGGATTGTCATGCACTTACTATAGTGGCCCCTGAAGATATATTTGAATATAATAGATAGAAGCTATTCTAAATTTATTTTTAAGGTAGTTTTACATACAAAAATATTAGCATGTTATCCTATTTTAAAAATATGTGTACAATACTAAAAAATACATTTTCGTTTACAGAGTTCTTTTGTTTTCAACATTATCAAGAACAAAATCACAAAAACGGAATGTCTAATATATACCTGGTAGCTGTAATAGATAATGAACAACTGAACTGAATTTGTACTTTTCTCTATTCTTCTCTTTCAATGGTCGTGCAGTATAAAGCTCAATGTAATGGTTATTGAATTTTGTTTTTAGATTCTGAATGAAATTTCAAAACTCTAATATATGTGATTAAATATTAAGAAGGGGGAAGAGTTATTCTATAACTTTTTGGTAATTTGAAATATATGGGGGAGAAACATAATATGTGTTTAGCCTATTTTTATGAAACTGAGTTTTTTCAAGTATACAGAGTCCTTATTTGTACTCTTATCTACAAGTTGGGTCCCAACTCTGAAGTAATATTAATATATATATATATATATATATATATATATATATATATATAAAAGGGGGTTTTTGAATTTAATTATTTTTTAAACGAAAAGAAAAAAAAAATTGCTCAGCTTTAAGGGCGCCAGGTGACATTAGTTCACCAATTTAGAAAAAGTAACATTTAATTATTATTTACTAAAAAAATCTCAGGGTCGTAGATACTTTTAAAAGTGTACCCCCAAATGGTATAATGGTAAATAAGAAGTCCTTTTTGTGTTTCTGAATCTGAACATATTATTTATTCAAATATATATTATTAATACACATACCTTAGTTTATTATTTGTAATTATATCATGTTAAAAATAAAAAGAATTATTTTGTCTTGAAGAGACCAAGTTTCTTGTAAATGACTCTACTTTAAAATTAGTTGCAACTTTGATTAATTAAATTTTTATGTGAGCATCTTTGTCTCATATTGAAAATTATAATGCATCGTTAAGTTAGAAATTTTCTATTAAAATTTTAGTTTAGATATTCTTAAAATACTTACAACATTTAAATTTACTTGTTTAACAAAATTCTAATCTATCTCAATCACATTAAAAAATTTTATCATTAATATTTTTGTACAAAGAAAGCAAAATAATATTGTCTGTTATTTGTGTTACCACTTTGCAGCATTTCCCAAAGTAGACTTCGGTTGTAACGTGAAGCTCTCGTCCTGAAAGTTGAGGTTCGCCATAGTCCAACGTTGCATCTAAGTTGTCTCAGATTTCAATTTAATATTCATGACTATCACACGTTTTGTCTCTACTATTAATACAGAGTTTATGTTTTAATATTCAGAGTCTCTCAGATTAGAAATATTGTTTAAATCGTCCATATTTCCAACAAAGTCTAAATCACACCATGTGCTCAGCTTTCACCAACAAAGACTAACCACTTCACAAACGAAAAATACGTCTGTCCATCTCCGACATTGTCCAGTAACTGATTCTAATATTAACTGACTTCAAAACTATTAGTATTTTACATTGTTTAGAATATAAAAATCACTTTAATACAAATTCCATTGTCCTCGGACTATTTCATTCACTAATCGAAAATACGTGTAACTATTTCAGACGCTGCCTTCCAACTGACAACTAACACTGTTTCTCTTCCTAAGACTCTACCCAGACTGCTCTCATTAACTGACCGCTTGCACGCTTTCAGATTCTGGATATCACACACCCATCACGTGATTATAGCCTCAAACCCAGAACCACATGACAACAAATGTTTCACTCAATTTCTAAGCTAATCTTAAAATTAAACATTACTATCTATATAAATACATCTTTTGGAAATTTGTTTTGATTCATCTCGTCATTCTAGAAACAGCAATAAAGACCATTTTCGCTTGACCTTATTAACTTCCGTTTGCTTTTGATCCTATTAGGCTACATCACGCATGGATTTTACCGCGAGTTTGATCTCATATTCAAAATATGCAGATTACAACTCTAGCTAACACTACACCTTCAAGATTCCTGTCTATTAAAGTAAATGACCACTTCACAAATAGCCATTTATCTTGCATCCATTTAGCTGAGGGCATTGAACATTTCAGAGAACTCTCAATGAAAAACTGTAGAGTATGCACAAAATTCAAAGATGTTTTTAACTTCAGACTTGGTAGGTTATATATATAAAACTTGCCCTTGTTACTTTCTTTCTTTCGAGTGTGGACCCATCTGAGTGTTATTTATAAGTAATTTTAAAATTTAAATTTATTCTACGTTTATGATCTTATACAAGTATTTTGTGTTTAGAAACACCAAGTATACAACAAATATTAGAACTGCCTATACTTCCAAGAACAAACTGCACTCAAATATATAATGATGTAATACCAGTAACAGCTGATCAAATGTGTGTTGGAGGGGAAGATAAGAAAGATGCTTGTTCAGGATTTGGAGGAGCTCCACTCATGTACTTTGACAATACTGGTACCCAGCCACGGTACTTTCAGGTTAGTTAATTCTTATACAAGACTGTCATCATTTTTATTGCCACCTAATTTATTCAGAGGTTAGACTATGTGCTATACAGAATTAATTAATACACTTTGTATGAAATAGCATACCACAATATCCTTTCATAAAAATGTTATACAAATATATCACATATAACTTGTCTATAGTAATGTGGTATTTGTCACATTTTGTGTTTATTAAATCTATTCGTAATTTAGGTTAGTTAGACGATTTGCACTATTGACATAACCTGTTGAGAACTACTGGTATTGGAGAGCAATGAATGTGTGTTCTCAATCAGATGTTAAGAATTAATCATTTAGTTACACTTTGATCACTGTCTCATTTTCACCACTTTACCAATTGTCACTTTCACTAATACCATAAGCGTAATTTGAATCAAAATAGATACTTAAAGTTATTGTCACTGAAATTTACCGGTTGGTTTTTTTAGCTTTAAGTCCATGTTTACAATTTATTTACATATTCACTTCTAATGACAAAAAATGGTAAAATAAAGGACATATAACAAGTAGACATTTAGGAATGCTTACTCACCACTACACATTTTAGTAGGATTCTACAGAATTTTTATAATTTGAAAACTATGTGATACTTGATGCTGATTGTTGATTTTGAAAAGTTGAATGATAAATTGATTAAAGTGGCAACGAACATGATAATATTAACTCTTTGAACGATAGTTAATATTGTTGAAATTTGAGATTATGTTACTTCACATAAAAAACTAAAATTAAATTTAATAATTAAAGGTAAGTTTCCTTGAAAAATAGCACTACAAAAACAAAATAAACTCATTTTGGATCACTGGTTTTAGTTTTACCTTATATTTAATATAAAATGTTACAAATATTGAGTAAATCAATCAAGAAACGAGCTAAATAAGAGGAGGAATAATAATAATTATAACTTGAAATCTTGAAGGAAAACTGCAAAACAAAATGAATAATACTTAGTCTAATGATCAAAGTTAGTAATTTTGTTTGTATGGTAACCTTCAAAACAATCTTTTAGGTAAAGTGGATATTCATTTGTGCAGGTCTTAGACACATAGGGTGCCATATGGCGGAGCCATCATATCTTGACACAAACAAAGCAGAGTCTTCATTTTAAGGTTCACTTTTACTTTTGTTATGTTAAATAATGTTCTTTCCATCAATTACTCATACATTCATCATTATGTGTAATTGAAAATGTTGTGTCCATTACTTTGAGTAAAAATCCATCAAAGTCTGGATTGTTAACATTAGCCATAATGAAATCGTAAGAAAAAGTCTAAATCACCGAGTGGAGATTTAAAAACAAAACAAGATATACTAAGAAGCCATGAAACAGTGCAGCAATAAAATATATATGCCCACTGTAAACAACTCCGTAGATGACTGGCTCTCATCACCTCAAGTGGGAACTCCTATCAATGGTATGTGCATGTGAAGCTAAACATTCAATACAGATTAACTGCCATTGCAATAGCTACCACTGCCATTACTTGCAAAACATTAGAGGCATATACTAAAACTCAACTTATACTTGTCTCCACAGTCGGTTATTTCATGAACCAATTTCGACACATTGGGGCATTATATGTTTTTGCGTGATATTCTGTCAAAACCGGATTGAGCAAGTATTTTAAAATAACCTATGTGTAAAATCAAGCCAATAACATTCAAAGGGTTAATACACTGAAGTGAGAAGGAAAAAATAAATGAGTTTAATGTCATGAACCTATACTGGACATTTTCAAATGATAAACTATCTAGCTCGAAATAAGTAGTTATATTAAACTTATTCAAGTATTATAACAGCATTGGTTCTTTCCTTCTCACATAATATTTAACTTCCACACAGTTAGAGCAGCAAACTTCAAAATAATTAATATACTTCACAATAACAGAAAATATTAATTATGGTACGTGCATTTTTAATTTGTTAAGTATGATTTATAAATCACACAATAAATATTTTGTTTTTCTTCAACTTTCAAAGCGTTAGTCTGTCTATCCGTATTGGGATTCATAAACACAAAAGATGAAGCACAAAATGTACAATCTTTGTTTGTATATTACATTACTCATTCAAATAAAATCTTTTAAAACCAAATCTGCTATAAGAATGTTGTGTAATCGTTGGTGTAAAACGTGTTATTTATTAGTGTAGTATTGGATCATGGACAAACAAGGTTGAAAATGAATGTCAAAACATCTCCTACACCATAATCTTTGCCACTGCCAACTCCACATATACACCATTATTGATTCTCTCACCAAGTGGGAGTTGCAAAACATTAGTTTTCTTCAAGCAGGAGGGAATAATGCAGCAGAAATTCATCATAAAATGAGCTAAGAATACAGTAAAAAATACATGAATGACGGTGTTATGCAAGAGTGGTGTGGGGAATTTAATGATGGCCGAATTAACGTTCAGGATAAAGGTGAACAAAAACACAAGTCTGCCGCTAGTGAACAAGTTCAATGAGTTGATTAAGTAGTTTGAGAGACAGGGTTTAACTATTAGTGAATTGTCTACGGATTGTTCTGAATGTCAAGGTCTTCTCTTTACACAACTGTAATGGAACACCTAGGCTACCGAAAATTTGGATTCGCTATAACAAACCGGAAACAAAACAACAGTCTCAACAGTGCCTGCACAATAACTCCCCCAAAAGTTGAAACAAACATTCCAAAAAGGACACTGTTGCTGTTTTATGGGACCAAAAAGGAATGTTGCTTATGGATTATATGTAGCTGGAGAATACGATCATCGCAAATACCAACAATGAAGAGCTATTCAGAACAAAAGAAGGGGCATGCTGTCATTTGGAGTTGTTTTGATTCATAACAACCACATACTGCTGCATCAAATACTTCTTGCGCAATTTCATTGCCTCAATATACTGGCACAACCTTCTATGAAGAGCGTATTAGCAAACTCGTCCACCAGTATGATAAATGCCTCAATCTTTACGGAGATAATGTTAAAAAATAACTTTTATTGTACTTTATTTCTGGTAATAAAACTATTTTGTTATTTAAACTTGTCATTATTTTATGCCCCATCGGAAGTTGATAAAAAAAATACCCCACATTTTTGTTTTGCATTATGACAGGGTATCTTAAGATTAAAGGATCTGAGGTCAGTCTTGGTATTGTCTAGTTCGAATCCTGCTAACATCAGAATTTGTTCACTTGTTACAAAATTTTAATTCCATGTTTGGGAAATAAATAGTGGTGCCAACAACAAACCACTTGTTATTTTTGTATAAGTATAGCATATGTATTATATTTTTGCAGGTTGGTATTGTGTCATTTGGTTCAGACAAATGTGGAACCGCAGGAGTACCAAGTGTTTACACAAAGGTGGACAGATACACAGAGTGGATTCGTTACAACACTCCTGAAGAGTATAACACCGACCAGTGATTTGTGCCATGTTAGTTGTGAAATCTTCATGAATTTAAGCAAAATTATATATCTTTGTTTGTTTAGTGTTTTATTTGGAAGGGGAAATTAATTTCTAAATATAATAAATCCTTAGTTTCATAGAATCTTATAGTTATTAAGTGTTATAAAAAGATTCAAAATTAAAACTTTTATAAAATGAGTATTCTATTTCTTTAAATTATACTGAAAAGTTGATATTTGTAAGGAAACAAAATCTGGTGAAATTACATGACAGGTTGTCAAATTTATAATGAAGGTATAACAGTGTAAAAGGTAGTCTCCATTATAACGTAAAGGGGAACTGTGTATAATGGAGACTATTTATAGCTTAACTTAGTTTAACTTTGGCTCAACTCAGCTCAAATACAAAACCTTTCAAGGACCTTTTTCATTTTTTTAAACCATGTAAATACGAAATCGCGTAAAGTGGGACAACGTATAACAGGGACTGCCTGTATTCAAATGTGAAATGTAAATGATGTGTCCAACAGTTGAAGAAATTAATTGTTGCTCTTCATTGATCCATCTAAAATAACAATGATAGTTAATTGTTAATGAATTTCATTACGGGATTTCTGTGTGGGGTAACTAAACAATCCAAAATGTAAGACAAGTATTTACACTACAAAAAAGAGCAGTGAGACTGATAACTGGCCTGGGCCAAATAGAATCCAGCAAATTGGCTTTTAAAGACTCTTCTATATTGACTTTCCCATGTATGAACATTTTTGAGCTAATAATATACTATAAGTATATATATATATATATATATATATATATATATATATAATGTACTACAATATATATGTCCAATGTCAAAAGACAAGACAGTGCATAACTATACACTAGGAAAAAAATGACATCCAAAAGAGGCCACACAGACTTGAGAAGCATAATAAATTGCCAAGTCAGGCTGGTGTTATCTTTATAAACAAACACCCCCAAAAATTAAAACAAATTCAGGATAAAAAGCTTTTAAAACAGCTAGAATGTATTTCCGTCTCTGTGACTTATTTATTATGTAGTAGTTCTACTTACACTTATGACGCATTTCAGAAATTTTTTTTTCCATCCTCAGAATATCTCGCTCATTGGAGGTCGTCACAATAAATATGATTTCAACATACTACACAAAACACACTAACACATATTAAAACACATACGAAACGCAGGCTAACGTGTGCACACACGGACATATATCAGTCAACTGAAACCAAGTATTTACCGCGCCCGTCACCAAAAAATATTTATCATTTCCTTCCTTCTAACTTTATCGCCGTGTCATAGATCATATTGGAACGAAAATGTAGTTGGTCATTCAGCACATCATTCGGGTGGTATTTATGTTCTTTATATATTTCATATTCTTCTAATGCATTTAACTGTCTGCCCTTTCCACACAAGTGCAACGGAAATGTATAAACTTGAGTGTTGTAGTGTTCAAGTATTTATTTGTTTATATAATAAATTGTTTATTATACTGCCTCTATCTTGGTACAAAATTGTTCATTGTTTTGATTTAAATGAATTATAACTTATTATTGTGAAGATTTGAAATGTGTTTATGTATGTATAATTGTTAAGCGTCTTGTAATGTATGTATGAATTACGACTTGTGCATCTTTATGGTCTCCCACAGTGAAAAATATATGAAAAAAAAAAAAAAAATATGGCATGCGTTATGTGTTGTAATTTTTTCTTTCGTTACAATCCCATAAGAAAAAAAACTAGTGGAGTGAAATTTGGTGTGCAATGCGACAATTCAATTGGTCTTATAGGAAACCTGGGATAGTTTATTAAGGAATACCTCTGTGAGAAAGTGAGGTGGAGCTTGGTTTTTCTGGAACTAAAGGAGTCCATCTTGTTAATTTTTCTCTTTTGCTTAAGAGAGAAAAACCTTTGGTCATCATCGTCTTATCAAAAACAGGAAGAAAGAATATATAAAACCCTAACCCGCAAATACTCTAATGGTATCAGGAAGAGAACAAGAGTTGGTCAAGAGAGACCTGATTACATAAAAAAAAGTGTAGAGCAAGGGTCCCTTGGGATTGCCACTCCCATAATTAATATAGGTCAGCTCCAGAGGAGGCCATCTACGTCATCTTCCTCTAACTATGAAATGAGGCAATTTTTGATCATATTCAGATATAAATGATACCTTTTATGTACGTTTATTGCCGTACTCTTTAAATTTGATGAGGGAACAAAAATATTCACTTTTGGACTAAAATTGCCTACATGTTTTACATAAAGGTGTAAACAAGCTGAGAAACTTAATTTTCAGCATGGTTTTAGTGATATGCCAAAAGACAGAATCCCACAAGGCAGCAAATTCAGCATTAGTTGAACTTCAATTTTTTATAAATGATAGGATTTTAAAATTTGAAAAGTCACATCATTCCATAGTAGAATATATAATGAGGTGATGTGTCGAGAAGGATACATAATATAATGCAATAAAGAGATTGCTTTTTAATCAGATTGGTCATCATTTGTATAAAAGAAAAATGATCTATACCGGTAAAAGATATGTTGCAAAATAAAGCATTTTGTGACGTACTTAAAATAATAATTTTCTCTCTATTATGGAGTTTCACCAATAACTTAATGTGTTGTCACTTTAAAATGTATAATTATTGTATATAAGAAAAGTAATAAATGATGTTTCCAGAGTATAAATCAACATTTGTTATCAAGTTTTAAACTAGAGCATAAAAGTGAAAAACACCAACGTCTAAGCCTATTCTCTGTGGAGGTTTAATCTGATGAGGGTTTTATTTTGTCTTAGTTTTGAGTGTTCAAGACTAGTTGTTTTAGGCTTGGGTTTATTTTTTTTTGGGTTATATATTTAGATTTAGTTTCCAACATAGCCCTCGGCTACTAGGCTATTTCACTTTTATGCTCTATGTTTAACACTTAATAACGAAAGTTGATTTATACTCTCAAAATGTTTAGTTTTAGTTTTTAAATACCGGTACACAAATGATGACAAATGTCCGATTAAACCATATTAATAATATGAACACTCCATCATTAAAAAATACCTTTAAAACTAGAAAAAACAGTACACTTTTGAACATAATTATAGTAGGTAGTCGACTACTATGGTCGTAGATAGTCTTTCTAATATTTTCCTTTTACTTAACTGTCATTAGACTTTTCCTCTCCTGTAGTAACTATTAATTCAAAGGAGAAAAAAAAATGTAAAACTGGGCACCAATTATTTTATTTAACTTATTTCTAACTCCACAAATAACATAATATAAACATTACATAATGGTAACTATTAAAATAACAACAAATTGCGTGTGTGATATTACCAACATTGATAAAGTGTGATCAACAATAATTTAAATATTTAACAAATGTATAAAGAAAACATAAGTATTGTGAAACAAAAATGGAACAATGATAACAATGACACACAACATGTATTTGTTAACACATACAAGAGAGAGCAATACTGTGACCTTTTTTCTCTCTGTCAGATTGCACCAATATCTATTTGTATAATCAAATTAGACAAAATGTAAACAGTGAAAAATAATTGCACATATTTTTTATATATAAAATCAAATACTAAGCAAGACGATTTGTCACTATCTTACAAAAATGTAAGTTTGGTGTTAAAAGTGAAAATGAACCATTAACATTGTCTTAAATAGATCAGTACTAAAAGTTCGGCTATTTCAATAAAAAAATTCTAAAAAGTGAAGGATTATGTTTCAAACTAATGTGAAAGACTGTAAAAAAAAAAAAAAAAATAGGGTTAGCGATTTTGTGATCATTTTGTCAATCACTCATGAGAATAATTTGAATTGATATGTAGTAGAGTACACAACTGTGTGGTAGTGCATCTTGGCATCTAAGAGTGCTCCACTCGGCAAGTGCCTGAACTAGAAGTTTAGTTTTTTAAACTTTTACCCCTTCTTGTTTAACACTTTCTGTGCTGTCATTGTACTATGTATGCCAGGAGATATCATAGACATATTGCTGACAATGTATAGAATATGACGCCTTATTTATATCTTGGTATATATATTTTTCGAAAAACATCAATGAATAGCCCTTTTATTTATCATGTTAGGAGCCATACTTAGTTTATACAATAGTTTTTTTAATCATAACTATAAAGAGCTGGAATAATAAAATTCGAATAAAAATTATCAGATGTTTTATTTTTTATGATAATATAGATAACAAACTTTGATGTAAAAAAAATAAAACAGGTATCTTTACCGGTTATTTAATAACAATTCTGGGAAAATCGCAAAATTAAGTGAATTGGTGGGTATGCTTAATAGTACTTTCACACACTCAAAGTGTTTGTCCTAGGCGTGAAAACCTCTCAGATATCGCATTAAAAACTAGTTTATAGGCGAATCTAACCATGGTACTTATCCAAGCCTATAATACAATATAATAGAAACAGAGCCTCTAAATATTATGCCCAATAGTTGGTTCCTTGGGCCTTATAGGAAATGTTAAATTGTATTGGTAGATTAAGGGATACTTAATCTGTGAATTTGTTTAAAACAGTTGATATACCAGTTTTTTAAACTTTGTATATCACTACTTTCTTGAGGTTGACTAAGCACTAGTGGGCCTTGTACATGTGTATATATGTGTTTTGTTTTCTTGTTGTTTATAGGTGAAAAACTTCTTAGTTATAATCGCTTTATATAAAAAAAAAGAAAAGAACATAAAATAAAGACCCGTATTCATTAGGGCTGTGCCCGTTTACGGGTAACAGCTAACCGTCAATGATCAACGTAGTTGACGAAGAAGTGCATTAACTGTTAACGTTGATCATTTGCTTAGTGCTTGCAGGTGACGCATCAGTGGTTGTTCATTAGCGACAGCGGCCCACTCAATGCGCGCACACCCAGCTACACGTACGCCTCTCAGTCGTCTGTTAGTTTAATTGAGCAACTAAAGCGAATCAATTAACTTCAACGTTTATTCTTCAACTGAATCAACGTATGTTTCTGCTGTAGCCTACTATTTTAGTGTTTGTTTTTTACTAAATCTAAAACTGTATAAAGCAACGACTGGATAATACGAAAATAGTGTGGTGTAAATAACCAACGTGATTTTATTTTATCACACATTGGAATTATTGTAATAATTGATTATAATAACTGATTAATTCACTAGTAAATAGTAATACAAATAACTCCACAACTTATTCCTCTGTAAATAATAATTTTTTATTTATCTAAGAAACAGGCGACAGTCGATTGATGACTAGAGCCTTCTCACTTCTCACTGAACACGTGCACTGTACACATGCACACTGAACAAACAAAGATGCTTGGT
Source organism: Aphrophora alni (assembly GCA_963513935.1). Classification (NCBI taxonomy): domain Eukaryota; kingdom Metazoa; phylum Arthropoda; class Insecta; order Hemiptera; family Aphrophoridae; genus Aphrophora; species Aphrophora alni. The sequence goes on from OY740775.1 coordinate 39,903,572, forward strand.
CTTCTGTTCTGTCTGGCAGGTTAACGTTAGCAGTATTTTTCAACAGTTAATCACACTCAACGTTAACTGGTGTTGACGTTGACCATTGTTAGTGTTAAGGCCCACCACTAGTATCCATTGAATACTTTAGCACCATCATGGTTGGAAAAGAACAAGAATTTGTCAAGAGAGACCTTCGGAAAAAAGGGTTCTAACATAAGACTATATGGAAAAATGTGTAGATCCAATTAGGGTCTTTCAAGGCTGTCGCACACATATTCACAATATTATGATGGAATCAGCCAGTGTTAATAAATCAAATATTAAATTTTAAGGCTTAAATAAATTTGTGGAACATATAAAAACGAGTTTTTCATTTACAATGAAGTAACCTATGGTTGCTGGTATAAACTCATTTTCTTTTAATGCATAGTTTGCAAATTAACTTGAATCATAAATCTTCACATTTTATCAAAACCACTTAAGCGTAATTTAACACATTTTCAAACTACTAATATGGTTCATTTTCTCTGATAACTTATGAATCAACATTGTTCAAAACATAGCTACAGATAAGTTTTATTTGGATTGTAGAGGCTTTAAGCACAATTTAATGAAATTAGTTCGAACTCATTTTTAGATATATAGAATATTGGTTTTATGGCAAATACTCCCATATTTTGATCATCTTTGGTATTTTTATTGGTGTGTGAGACAGATTGTGCATAGTACATTAAATTTTGAGTATATTAATCCTTTGCCTATTATTAGAAGAATATATGGACGAAAGTAAAGTCCGTTTAACCAATTACAAATTTGTAATTATTACTGCTCTTTTTTTCAATTCTATGTTATTTTTATCCCCCAAAAAAAACTTAATGAAGACAAAACAAGATCAATTAATAGTTTTATATTGTTTACATTAAGGGGAACAAAATACATTACAGAACAATGCTTTTAATAATATTCTAACAACAATTATCTAATCTAGAATGAACAACATATAACATCAATAAATTAAATCTAAAGGATAATAATTTTACTATAATTATAACTTAACATTAATAAATAACAATTAATTACATTAAAAGACATTGTCTAAATAGTACGTATAGTCCTGAGGAATTGCGATCGGGATGATTTACGAAATGTTAAGATTCGGTATGAGCATTATTACAGGATAGCAAGAGTGGGTAAATCGTATTAGATTAACATAGAGCGCCAAGGTTCATTTTTTGCCAATTATTTATGTGACTTGCGATTTAACACATAGGTATGGGTCACACGCAATATCCACATGCAAACAAATTTGAACAAAATCAGTCAAGGTTGATTTTGAGAAATTATGTCTCTTCTAACAATCTAATGGTTACTGTGAAGTAATATTTTGCAGTGGATTTCGCAGTGGAATTACTGGAGAGAAATTATGGTGAGAGGAGGGGTTTTAGTCGGTACGAGTCTGACACTACTTGGGGGAAAGGGCCTAGGGGAGACAAGTCCATGATAGATTTCCCCTTTTTCTATAAAAATTAAAAATCAACTAGTTAAATATTTTTTAACTCGGAAACATGCATTTTTAGAGAGATGGTCACTAATACATTTTGTTTGGATGCTTAGCGACTACAATTGAGAAAATGATGTTTTAATTTTACTTATGGCAACTACTAATTTTGAGTTATTGAAAAAAAAAAAGTTCCCATACATGGCCAAAATAAGCCCACATACCAAATTTGATTTAAATCGATCAATGTGTTTGGGCTGTAGAGCACAGACATCATTCTAGAAACAATTTTTTTGAACACAGTGCATCTTTAAATGGTTAATATTAAAAAACTTGAAGTTGATTTTTTATCCACAACTATCTTTATACAAGATATATGTATAAAAGTGAAAGAAGTGGTCAGTAAATTTTAATTTGGTAACAACAGATTGAAATGGTTTTTTGAAATTTTTTGTACTTGTAGGTTTTATAGCCTCAGTTTGAGCAGCAGCAATTATCCAAGTTGACAATACAGATTTGGTATCAAGGTTGTACGAACCCGGAAACACTGTCACACATCATCATGGACTGTCGGCGGAATAATGTACTTGCTACAGATATGGTCAAAGGAAAACTTCAAGTACATAGAGGAAACCTTACCTCCCCTTCAGTAAAGAATACTGACTTGCCAACAACTTTTAGTCATTGCTGAAAGAGTGTTTAGAATGAATTGTGACATGGGCATAACCTGACGCTGTACTCTCATTTGAAGAAGTAAGTATAATAAAGATGACGACATCAAATGATCCTCAAATATCATTCAAATCCGTTCTTATAATCCTCGATAAGTTTCATGCCGAGTAATTGTTCAACGAGTCGAGATGTTAAACAAATACACATTTTCTTACAATTCTATGTGTAACATTGAAAACTACCTGTAGCTCACTATTGCATTTTGTAAACTTTCATTCAATATATTAAAAAACAGGAACTTAAAAAGTGACTGAAGAAATTCTTGTAGAATACTTTACCAAACACTAGACTATCTGTATCTATAACCCCTACTCGTTTGAGTATATTAAATCATTATTGATTTTTAATTCTTATAAAACCATAAGAAGTTGAACACACAGTAACAAAAATATCCTATATTTTATAGTGTTTTGGAAGATGTCAAATAAATATTCAGGAAGCAAAATTATGCATTGTGTATATTTCAAACAGTTACAAGACATTCTGGAATATTAGAAACTAGCAAAACATAAAACCTGTATCACAGCTGGTTATAAAACACATTCTGGAAGTTTATTATTTCCAAAACACATTATGGGCTTTACGTAAACATCCAAAAAGTTTAAAGTTTTTATTATGATTTAACTGGTTTAGTCAGCTGGCTAATTTATTAATCACTATCAAAATTGTAACAGATTGAAGTTTGTACCTAACCTTTATCTTCGAAGTACTGTTCTATTATTATTTGAAATCAGAAAAACTAAAAGTGGTGTGAGAATATCAAAAAGAACATATGCTATTTTTGCAAGTGATGAGATCTTTAATTTACTGTCTAATGTGGATAATAAAACTAGAAACTACAGGTGAGGGATAAGAAAAAAACTATATATTAATTGTTCATTTATGGAAGGACAAGTGCTTAGTTTTTATCATTCTGTACAATTCCAGGCTTTCATTTAGATTATGGAACAATATAAGAGTACCATGAATGGCTGCCAGAATGAAGGAATGAAATCCACAACATGTTTTGTCCAATATTGAACTCATTGTTGATGTTTTATAACCAGTCATCACATGAATTTCAGAAAATGTTTTGAAATGACTACTATGCACAATTATCTTTCCCAGTGATTGACATAGTCCAGAATATGTTTTGATCATTTTGTTCTCTCAATGAGAAATCTCGATATTGCGCCCAACACATACATATTTATACATTAGTTTAGATTTTGAATTGATAGGAGACACAGGCTTACCTTGGAAAGTAGTACATAAATAGGAAAACGCACAAGAAAACACTAAAGTTTTGAAATATTTTGTAAACACTGTTCACTTTCTCAATCAGTAGAGAGTAAAAATACTAAATTGTTGTAATGTAGGATGGATCAATGTTGTCCTAAAACCTGTCCCAAAAGGCTTAAAAAAATTGTCTTTGGTTCAACACTCAAACTCAATACAAATCCGTTATATTACTACAATTTAGTCTTCTTTTTAGACTCTCTACTAATTGAGAAAGCGAACAGTGTTTAGGAAATATTTCAGAAATTTAGTGTTTTTTGTATGTTTTCCTATTTGTGTACTACAAGTAATAACAGGGACCACTTTTCAAGGTAAGTATGTGTATCCTATCCTTACAAAATCTAAACTAATAGGCCACGCACCCTATTAAACTCTAACCTAATACCATATTTATACATTATTAATTAATTTCTGTCTTATTTAGCTAATTTATAAAAACTTTTGGTTTTATGAACATAAACATTTAATTACCAATTTTAAATAATATTTATATCATAAATATATTTGTAAATGAATAAACGATTGTTCAGTCTCCCCTGGTAAATCTATGTGCTTGATATTAGCTTCGTCTTCCTTGTATTGATAATTGTTTGAATTAACTGATTTAAAAATGTATTAAAGAAATAATCTAGTTATACTGAAAAATGTAAAAATTTGAATTAATAATATAAATCTAAAAGTTACATATTTGGGTGAAAATATTAAAAATATCTATATAACTACAAGTATTTAAATATGAAAAAAAAAAAAAAAAGTTTAATCAGCTTATTGACAATATATTGATTTTCGTTGATTTTGGCATTTCGTTTTTATGCTAAAGAAATTATAAAACTACGACTGTTATTCATCTATCTGTAAATTAAATTTACAGTTAAAACAAATTTAAAAAATTGATTTTATACTCAATATTTCTACAAAAAACAAATCGTACCAAAAACCTACAATTATATATGTTCTAAAAAAAATAAATAATTCTACCCATCATAAGCAGTACTATCTAGACTAGCACAAAAATGAGATTTGAAAAAAGAATGTTAACGGAATGTTGGCATTACAACTATCAAAACACGGATTAACAATACAAATACATTTAGATTATTAGACATTTCTATATACATTATACATAATATATTTTGATACATAGCAGACATTTATTTAAAGGGAGAAAATATTGAAAAAATAAATTTCAAACAATAACATTCTGTACAAAAACAAAATGACACCAAACACACTGCTCAGTATGTACAATTATTATAGTAGAGGGCAATTCTATAGACTGCTTGATAACATGGACAATATATGAGAATTTGTATCTACAAAGTTAATAATACTGCCCCCAACTATAAGTTAAGATTTTCAGTCATTCAATGGAATAAATTTGTAATTAATAGCTTCAATGTGTTTGCCTCCAATTTAATGCCTAAATAATTAAAATTTTATAATCATAAGATTAAGATTAACATTTTAATTAATAGACACTATCATATAAATTGGTCAGGGTGACATGTTAGTCAATTAATTGTAGAGAAGATTATATCTAATTACTAAATTAACGAATATATGCTAAAAAAAAAAAAAAAAAAAAACAGAAATGAAAGTTGTAAACGATAGTACTACATCCACAGACTCTATAAAACTATATGTTGTTATTTGACACTGTGGGAAATTTATTTTATTTTAAAGAATACCCATATAAGTGCTATGTTAATGGTCTACTATAGACCAAAAACAACATTATCGTTTTATAATGATTCAAACAGGTTTTTATTATTGTATATTTACAACAATTGTAACAGATGTTTTTAGCTGATTAGCTGTTATAAATTTGTTAGCTTGTTTTGAGATTATGTTTACATTGTTGGTCAAAGTGAATGGGCAGTAATAAACAATTGTGGTAACCGAGCAACCAATACTTTTAATGATCAACAGTTTGATCACAATAGGTATTCCTAAGATATATTGTCAAAATGCATTGATATAGGGTGGGTAAAGAGTAATTTAGGAGTGTAGATAGTCATAGAGTCGGATATTAATAGAATCTCTATTTAAATTAGATTCACCAGTCAAAAATCACTTATGTTAGAACTCAGTTTATGATCACCTAGTTTAATTTAAAAATAATAAATTCTGTAGCATAACAGTCCACGAAGAGCTTAGACAGCTTTATAGTCAGGTGTTATATGATCACAGAGTTTCCATTACATAATTTTGACCTATACAATCAGAGTTTTTTTGTCTCAATCATAGTTATCCATTTTTATCATACACTGTAACTTTTTAAGCTTCCACTGGGAATCTCCCGTTCACAAAGCTAAAACACTTTTAATTAAACCATCTATTGGCTCAGCCTAATTTATAGTAGATTAATTCAGGGCAAAAGTCATTTAGAGGAATGTAAAGGAAGTACTATCATTAAATAAGGAGGAAATGAGGTTTGCACAAAAATATTGGAAATATAGAAGATATTGGAGGTGAATGTAGTGGTCATTAAAAGCTGGTTGGTTAATCATCACATTAGGTAAAAAGCAGTTACCTCGGAGATAAAGTTCACACAGTTTGGAAAATAACAAGTTCAGTGGAATACGGTATGCTTTTTGTTTATTGTTACGATAAATTTAATCCCTCATATGCCCTTACAAATTGTGTAACTGAACTTTAAATAATGTGACAAATAACACAGAATATTGTAATGTTTCACATTTTTATGCCATTGTTTTCAAACACTGTCAAAATATTTAACAAAATCATCTCATGAATGCTGATTGTGATACTGAATACCGATTGTGAATGAAAGTTTAGCGGTTTATCTGCGATATCGGATTTTGGATTGACAATTCAACATGGAACAAGATGTGAGACATTCAAAGTGAGATATATAAATCACATAATTGTAATAGTCAGGAACATGTTGTGTCTAAGAATAAGAAGTTTTATGATTATAAGATTAAAAACTAAAATAATATGATCAATCTGTCAACCCTTTTGGATCGAATCATAGGAAAGAGATATGACAACACTGTTCAGATCAAATTATTTATATCACTTCCGTCAACTAGGGTAAAAACCTTCTAGAAGCTTACAAATTAGATGATGCCTAATCAACTAGTTGACAGAGAAAGCAGGAGATTAGCACCTTGGAGAGATGCTCATAAAGGAGACTTCTCACAAAAATTCCAACTGATGCAATCTGTCGAAGTTAAGGTAGATTATCGCAGGGTTTATTTGAAAATCTTACAATAATAACACAATTTATTATTCAAAGAGAATTTCCAACTTTCAGTAATCATTTTAAAATAAAATTATACTTGGAGCAGGTAAATTGTTCTTAGCAGTCAATAATTCAGTGAATGTGTGTTTGGTATAGCACATGCTAAGTTTTAGATTTTTAGATTCATATATTTTTACAAATGAATTAAAGTTTTGAGCCATTAATTAAAATAATTAAAGGAATTCTCTCTCTCTCTCTCTCTCTCTCTCTCTCTCTCTCTCTCTCTCTCTCTCGACCTTTTGAAAATTTGCGTTAACTGTCATTTGTGTTATAAATGGACTTTCACATTTATTTGATTTTTATGCCTTTTATGAACATGTGTTTCAGGTTGTTTGACCAATGTTGTTAGTATTAAAGCATGTTTCATTTCATAAATTTGATAATAAATGTAAGCATTTTAGATATCTCAACTGTGTTTAATATCCAACATTCTTCCAAAGAATTCGTGCCCTGGATTAACTTTACTTAAAATATGGGTACATGTGCTTAATTACATGTTAAATCTTTTGAAATGAAATAGTATAAGTACGTAGGTACAAAAGTAGTAGTAGTAGTAGAGTAAGTAATGTTAAGGTCAGTAAATTCAATACTGGAGATATCGAACTATTACAATATGCTTATAATTTGAAAGATTCTTTCTTCAAAGATTGTACAGAAACAGGGTAATTTAAGGTTGTATTGTGTCGAAATATGATATCAACAACTATAAAACTATAATTGAAATTTATGATCATAGCTATTTTTAGAGTAACCGCGGGTGATTTTAGTTATCGTTAGCTAAATACGGAGGTTTTAGGTTTTAGAACGGAGACAAACACTTTAAAAAAGCACTTACATACAAACATGCATACTTAAAATACTACCAACACAAAATAATAAATTATTTTTGAAACATCATTGGTTTTAAACAAATAATGCAACAATTATCAACTGATTCTCAGTAAATATTATACTCTTGTTATTAAAGAGGATAACAGCCCAATTCTGGTTTACAGTTATTTAATGTTGAGTAACATTTGCATTAGACCTAACATTTAAAACACTACTATACTGTTCTTAGAACAAATACTACAACCTTTAAAATATAAATAACTTTAACAGAATTTAATTTTATATTGATTAAATTAAATTCATGATTATTATACAAATATAATACATAGGAATATCCTTCTTTGAAAATCAAGCTATAAAATGTTCTTTCTCCCTTAATGTTTTCCCCAAATTTTTATGTATCGTTTTTCGATAAAATGTTTTTATATTAAAACATAAATAATATATTTTGAGGTAGTTAAACTTTTGTTCGTAATTGGATTATTATTTTCAATCGTTTAAAAACTTTTAAATCAAAAACGGTTTGCACATTATTTTATTTTCAACAGTCAACTTTCACTGTAGCGACTTTATATTTAGTGTTTCCAAGAATGGACTGATTTCATTGTCGTTTACACCTTGTTTATAATAATTATTTGAAAGCCATATTTATAATCTAGAAAATTCAATTTTAGACCAATTAAACTCTAAGCATTGAAAACCAAGATTCTAGAGTTATTAACAAATGTTTTACAGCTACAGGATCTTTTCCATTATAGAACTAAAGTGTTGTTATGTTAGGTTAAGGTAAAAAAAAATGTTACCAGTCGTACCTTGCTAGACTCTGTGAATTAATGTGATGAAGGCACAACCACAATATAGACCCATTTGAGCAAATATTAGACATTATTCACTATTTCATCAACCACCTATTGCATGTATTTGGATTATAAGTTTTTTATAGGATAGGTTAACACATTGAATGTGCTGAATATGCACCACGAATCATGTCCCTTGGGTAATAGTCAATAGGAGAGCAAGGGTGGCATGCGGTTATCAATTCAAACAGTTCTCTGCATGAGCCTAACCCCAAGCTAGAGTACAATTCTTTGTACTTTCAATGGTAATAGAGTTGCATACATAAGTAGTTTCATTATGTTTGGGTAGTTTTTTGTTTTAATAATTTATACATGTTTTTCTAACTGATAAATTAACATTATATCAGTGGTACTGATATATTTATTTTTAAACATTTTTTGCTATAACAGTAATGATTATTTCCCCTGTAATAATAGTAATAACCTAAAAAAATATTAGTATTCCAGTTATGATTTAAAGGCAAAGATTTCTATTACGTTTATTTATTTAGTGGGAAAAATAATGTTTTCATTGAGAAATTTCGGATGATTTGTTTACAAAGAAAAAAAGCAACTACGAATGAATTTTTTAACGAGTAAATTGTTCGTTAAATTACACTGTATGCAACTGTAATGCAAAATGAAAGGGTGTATTTTATGATTTTTCCTAGCACCTTAAATGAATATAACTGAAGAAGAATCGTGGTATCAAGTGGGGTCACAGAGGGAAACAAGTTGGTAAACCCGCACGGTTTCTATTAGTTTCTTCAAGATCAGGCTGTCTACTGGCTCCCCCTCAACGGATTTGACTCGTGGAGGCTTGTATAGACTTTGTTTATGTTCATATTAGAAACAAGTCCTGCATACATTTAGACGCTTGTAATTTTATAACGGAAAAGATCCTAGATACACAATTTTTAGCCTAGAGTTGAATTTAATTTAAGTTTGGAATAGAAAAATGGAAAATAAATTATGCTAAAATTAAAAATCATGTTAGTATAGTATTACATTTGTAACAACTAAACCATATACATTAACATTGTTTACACAACTTTACTAACTATTTAAAAAAAACTAATACAAATAATTTGTTTAATCATAAAATCAACAATTCTAAATACATCTACTCATACATGCACTCAAATACATAACCAAATTTAAAAATTATTTGTGTAATTTTTTAATTAATTTACAAAATACTGCAAGTCTATTGAAATAAATTCACTATTATAAATTTATTTACTTTTAAAAACTTTTTACTTTTTTCTTCTTCTACTAAATCAATAATTAACACGTATTTCTGTGTACAACAAAATTAAAATCTGTAACATAGGAAACAAAAATATAATACAAGCCTAACAGTATAATGTACATAAATGCCTATGAAGAGGACTTGTAGAGGAGAGGGCATGTCCTTTGTCTTCCAGTTTGGCCTCCAGAGTTTCCCGTTATGATCAAGTTAATGAGACCTATTCCTAAATAAATCCAAGGAAGAAATTTTATATAATTTCATAATATTTTACATTAATTAGAGTAGAAAATAATTTTACTATGTGGAAGCGTACAAAAATATGTAATTAGTTTTTTAAACTTTTTGGGACCACAGAATATTTGTCGCAATACTGGGAATATCAGGAAAAATGTGAATTAATCAAAAAGAGAGTAAAATATGTTTTTTTAATTATTTAAACAGCTTAATTTAATCAAAAATTGAATCACAAATATTTCATTCAATTCAAGAATCGATCACCACGATACCTAGCGGCCGCCTAGAACAACACTTAACAAGAAAATCGCCTAATTTCTATCAATTTCCAGATATACGACCAGTAAAATTCAAAATTAAAATATATCCCTACATTTTGGCACCATAAGTTCCATATCAAAATTAATTTAAATAAATCCCTCTATCCAGGAAAACTAACCAAAATTCATGAAACCGTAGAATAAGGCAGATATCTCAATCTTAAAATCAGTCTAACACTGTATTTTGAAGATTGCGAAATAATTAGGGAACAACGGAGAAAAGGTGTTACATATCTAGATAGATTGTAAATATCTACATCAAAAATCCTTTTGTACGAAAATCTCCAAATAGATACTGAAAATTAGTTTTAAACTGGCAACTTGCTTCCCGATTGTCCTTAAAAGTTCATTCATTTATGATGTATTTGCTCTGCATAAACATCCAAATAATTATGTAAATTAAGTAATTAGATATGTAACTATTAAGAGAAGTTATTTAACATGTTTAATAAAACCTACTTTTCCATTTTATAATATTCTGTCTCCAAACTAATAATATTATAATAATTATCACTAACTCATTTTTCATAGAAGAATAATCATTTCATAATTCACATCAACATACTGCACTAATACCAAATAACAAAAAAACACTTATTATTTCACTTATTATTATTATTAATTATTATTAATAATAATAAAATAAAAGTGATACAATGTAATAAAGAAGACGCAATTTTCAAAACTTCTAAGACACCGACTTGGTGAATCCAGGGAATTAAACATTGTTGAGGAAGGCCTGAAGCAGACCAGACATATTTGAAAAGCCAGGAAACAAAATTTCAGATTGGGCCACATCATCCTACAACTTCATAAAGATTAGTTTGTCAGAAGAGATTTTAAATAGTGCACTTTTTAAGTAACAGTATTTTCTATGTCAAGTAGAGATAAAACAGGAAGAATTAAAAAAAAAACTGAACTTGGTACACTAGTGAGATCATTCCATTTTATGATATTCATTTCCATCCATTTTGATTCTAAATACTAGAACTCTAGTAAACCTATTGAGCCTAAGTTAGAACAATATAACTGTGATATTTTCTTTTCATGTGTGATAGACAATTGAACTTATGTGAATAATTTGAATACTTCTAATTTGACTTATCCATTTCAAAATCACATTACAATTTCATACATGTTAATTGAACTCTTTATCGAACTATATTTATTTTAATTGTTTGGGACGTAGCCCCTAGTTGATTTGCCTTAAATCTGAATGAATATATGTGTTTCTTACCCTTCCCCCATCCTGGGAAAAGCCGGCACTACCCCTATCCATAGATATGACTCTATATGTGTAGATTTTATATAAACTAAAATAGACAGTATTAAAGCAGCCATGAGCCATGAGCCCAATGAAGTAAATATTTTGTGAAATGCTCATATGTGATTAAGAAAATATTAATTATATGAATGAAAATAACCTTGTGATTCGACTTAATAAATTTGAACAATTTAAAATAATATTTTGAAGCCTATAAACTCAAATAACCTGAATTTTACTTTGTTTTAATAATTTTGAATTTTATGATATTTGTTAATACAGTAAACACTCTCTGATCCGGATCTCTGATATCCGGAAACTCCGATATCCGGCCGTCGTATGCCATTGTATAAAAAATAATAAAAATACAATTTTCTATACAAAAATAATATTTTCCGGCCGAATAGTAGTGAACGATGTTTTTGAGCTGAGTACTGGGCAGTAGTGCGGTTCTGATTCCAAGCACTTGAACAGCTGATACTACGTGGAAGAACAAGAAGAATCCTCACCAGCCGATCTCCTTCTTTTTCGTAGATGGAGAGATATTACATCTAAGAAGCGTGTTCAACGAGCCAAGCAAGCCATCATTACATCTTTTTAAAATAAAAACTGACGTGGGTACAAATTACTGTACTGTAATGAAAACTAACATTTATCGTACGTTCATCAAAATTTCACGTGTACAATCCTGTACGTATTTATTGTACTGTTTAATTTTCTAATCTTCATTTTTCGTTTGATATTTTTAGTTAACACTGTAGACCTAATTAATTGTTGTTTGTGTACTTTATGCTGAGCCTCATTCAGCTTAAAATAAATAGAATTTTAAACATAGCTATTGTAATATTTATTTAATTAACCTACCTTTTGTTGTTTTTGGTACTTTTGTTACCGGTTACCGTACCAGCAAACTACGACAAATTACATAATAGTACAGTTAAAACGTAACGTCTATATCAGGGTTGTCCAACTGGCGGCCCGCGGGCGTCATGCGGCCCGTGATGACGTTTTGCGGGGCCCGCGAGAGCTTATTAGATAAAAAAATTCAGAAAACTACTTTGAAACGTCTTAATTTTTAAGGAGATTTTATAATGTACAGTAGACTCCCTCTAGTTCGGCCACCTCGAGACCGGACCACCGGCCGGACTTCAAAATGGCCGGACTATCCGGATGTACTAATAAAATTTAAAATATCCCTATTAAATGCATTACCTATGCTTAAGAATCAACAAAAGTAGTTGTTTAAACATTTTTACAACATTATGTACTTACCAAAGAGAAGATTTTGACGTCTCTTGGTCGAATTGTCATGTTGTGCCACTCATAGATACGTTTTTGCAACACATATTAAAAACTAAATACCGATACCATACTAAGGATAAAACTGAACAGAAAAACACATTATAGTATGTAATGTAAAAACAAACCAGAAATGTATTTGAGGAAATTACTGTACAACACGTATTGCTTGTCTCATAACCTATAAAAATTAAAAGAAATCTGTTATTTTCCATTGTCACAAACGTATGTTTACGTTTTTCATCATTTTAGAAAACATTTTTCTCAAAGCCAACTCACACACGTATAACTTACACTTACAGTACTCACAATGTTCACTCCCGTAAACAGTCCTACAGAGTAAACAGTAAAAAACATTCACACACGAAATTACAGATCAATCAATCTCACTGTACAGTACGTACTACATATAAACAAACCGTTTGTCACAGGTTAAGTGCGACTGACCAATTACAAGCTCGCCCGTAACTAAACTGACATACTTTCCAGTAAATAGTTTACTGTGCAGTACTTCTACGGCCGGAGTAGACTAAACATTCAAGATAAACGTGACGTGACATTCAAGGCAATGTGACGGATATGACTCACCCTCCTAGGACCGGCCGAATCATCCGGCGGCCGATCCAACCGAAGCCGAACTAGAGGGCGTCTACTGTAATATAAACAAGCTTATACCAAATAGCTGGTTTGTGGTTTAATTAAGAAATTAATATTAATAGAAATTAATATTATTAATATCAATATTAATAATAGAAATTAATAGAAAAATTAAATTAAATTAAACAATTAATTTAATTAGTCTGGGAACCCTACACAGTGTATGTCTCGCAACCACCTTGTGGCTCTTGAGGCTTTGTAAGTTGGACACCCCTGGTCTATATATAACAGTAATTTGAAAAACCATAGTTAATTTTTAGAATACTGTGGTAAAGCTACAATTTATCGTAAGCACAACGCGTTAGAGCGTTAAAAACGTAAATTTGCTACGTTTTGTTCACGTTTAAAACCACTTTAACTATATAAAAATAGCCACCCTAAGATCCGGATTTTTCAATATCCGGATCAGCCGGCGCCACATTAATCCGGATTAGAGAGTTTTATATATACTGTATATATATATATAACATTTTAGAACTTCTAAACATTTTAGAAGTTTAGACACACTCTAATTTTATCCTTCTTTGATTTCACAATTATTTTCTGTTAATTTGATTCATATCAAAAGACAATCATATTAAATAAAAATAAATTTCACCTCGTAAAGTAATTTTCTTTTAATTTTTTTACATTGATACAATATTTGACCTTGATACAGCAACCTGAACATCACACTAATGGCAAAAACTGAACGTGAAAGTAAACAAAGCCATAGTGACGTCCAGAGCACAGGTAACTCCCGAACACATACAATGTCACCCGAAGATGAGCACCTTGTCATACTGTATTCAACGACTGTCCTCCCTTCCATGCATGTTGATAGGCTTTGTCAGGAATAAATGTTTTCCCCTCGTGCCTTCCGATCACAAACAAACTTGAACAAAGCATGATTGATGTTTTGTGATGATATAATGTTTTTTGAAAGTCGTACTGGACCATAGAATGCCAGATTAGAGGAAGTTTGCTGTACTATGAAACTTGATGTTAAGTTATGATGTGGTTGTTGACTAGTAGAAAGTGATTTATTTTCAACATCTGGCTTTTTTTCTATCTGGTCGGCTGATCATCTCACTATAAACCGGATAGTTGCAAGATTACTGTATTGTCGATTAACATTGACATGGTGAGGGATTTGATAAGCAAATTTCCGAACTCTGGCTCAGTAGATATATCAAGAAGTAGGCTTAGAATTCTGTCAAAAACTTTTGAATATTTTTGTTAGTTGATGGCGAGACTGTCATTTATTGAAAATGAATACAGGAGCAAATCAGCTTAGGAAGCGTTCTCACAGCAATAAAAAAGAAATTAAACTGATTCAGGTAGAAAGTACAGTTTATCTACAAATCATAACCTGCCATAGACATTAAAATGGATCAATACTGTTAATGGTTCCAAAACTTTGTAGCAGAAAAAAGAAGTGCTAAATGAATGTTTTTATACCAATGAAGTTTAGTTCCATCTATTTGGTTACATAAACACAAGGTTGTGAAACTATGAGAGCTCACATTTGATTTTTGAATTCGACATTCCAAAATGATGGGAGTTTTGGTAGCTAAAACATATTGTGGGACTGATATTTTTTCCAGATACCACCAACACAGAAGTATTGCTAGGATATTGTCTATTCATTCATAGGCCTACTCAATGAGAGCAAAATTAAGACATCTTTAAAATGGAGAATTTCAAAGGGACTTTTCCATCAAGATTGTTTGATTGACAGATTTCACTTTTTAGAGAGTTGAAAGTATTGTTGTATATGAATCACTCAAAACCGACGACACTTTAACCGACAACACTTTAACCGTATATACAAAAACGTATATGAAGATGACACTTTAACCAATTTATGCGAAGGTACTAGTTACAAAATATTTAATTTTAGGTTAGAGTTTAATAGGACACATAGCCTATTAGATTAGATTTTGTATGGATAGGAGACAGGCTTACCTTGGAAAGTATTGGTCCTTGGTATTATCTAATAGTATACAAGTAAGAAAACACACACAAAAACACTAAAGTTCTGAAATATTTCGTAAACACTGTTCACTTTCTCAATCAGTAGAGTATAAAAAAGAGTCCGAAATATTTCAGAACTTTAGTGTTTTTGTGTGTGTTTTCTTACTTGTATACTATTAGGTAATACCAAGGACCAATACTTTCCAAGGTAAGCCTGTCTCCGTCCATACAAAATATTAAATTTGTTATTTCCAAATACATTACACCAAAACTTATGCTACATATCAATAGAATGTAACATACTTAGTGTAGAGAGATTTTATGAATACACTATATTTAACTATACTAATACATTACATTTAAACATAATTAGTTCCTACATCGAACATAGATGTCCCTTCCCTCAACGGTTTAACAATCTATTTTCAAAGTAGACTATATAAATCCATGTTAACTATAGTACTGTGATTTTGTTGATAGTCTCATGATTACCAAACAATAAAATTTGTATCACAACTACTTATATAACACCAAAAACACATTCTGGAAGTATATTATTTCCAAAATGCAGTGTGGGTTTTATGTGAACATCCAAAAAAGTTTTAAATGCTTACATCAGAATTCAAATGGTTTGGTTAGCCTGTCAATTAATAAATCACCAATTACTGATAGAGTAACCATAAGCAGAATACTACGTTTGTACTTACAGTAGAACCCCTCTTAACCGGTCTAGTCGGGACTGACACCCGGGCAAGTTGCCCGTTTGGCCGGTTAATCCGAGGTTCGTTCAAAGAAAGCTTATTTAATCAGGTATCAGTAAGAATTATGCAATTAAGATGTTATTGCAACTCATTTTATTGTACATAAATGTATCGTATATATTATGTTATGTATATTATACATCAAACATGAAAAAATGAAACACTACAAAACTTTTTTACAGATTCCCCTCTGTCAAGTCTTTTGACACATTTAACCGCGTCTCAAACGAAACTAACACACGCTTCCGAAAACTGAAAAGAAATGTTATATTTTCCATAATGTAAACTAAAATGACTCGTGGGAAAAAAGCGGCCCATCAAATTTTTTGTGGGTGTATGTCTGCTTACCGACGGGTGCCAATGCCGCGGTGTTTTTATGCCGCCGATAATAGGATACCGCTATCGACAAAATCGTTTGACTCGCCGCTACTTTGGTGCTGCGGTGTTTTTATGCTGCCGACAATGGGATACCGCTATCGACAAAGTCGTTTGATATCGCCGCCGCTTTGGTGCCGCAGTGTTTTTACGCCGCCGACAATGGGATACCGCTATCGACAGTCGTTTGATATCGCCGCCGCTTTGGTGTTTCAGTTACAATTTATTTTCGGAAACCCTCACCCAACCAGTACACCAGTACGATATAGGCCGGTGAATCCGAGGACTGGTTAATCCAAGGCCGGTTAACAGAGGTTCTACTGTATGTGTCTAGTGAAAAGAAGATTTTTGAAAAACAATTAAAAATTTTGACGGATTAAAGGAATGATAGAAGCTCCTTCATTGACAGTTATAATATTTTGCGGAAAGTAAAGATCAGCAAAAAAAAAAAAAAAAAAAAAAAAAAAAATTGACCTCCATCTTGAAGTACTATCAATATTTGAAAATTGAATATTCAGAAAAACAATTTGAAAGTTGTGTGGGATATCAAAAAGAACATACGTTATTTTTGCAAAACTGATAAGCTTTTCGATTTATAACTTCTTCTGTACCCTGGGCACAACGGACTAAGGGTGAGGATAAATCGTTTGTTTATCTCAGTCCTAAATTTTATAATTTATTGCTTAGTATTAAAAAGTATAGCTGATTTAAGTTTAAAATTAAGCTAAAAAATGGTTAATTTCTCATTCTGTTCTAGAGGTAGAAAACTTGTTCAGGATTATGGAATGATAAACATTCTAAACTTTGTTGTTATATAATCTCCACATTTTGTTTCTTAAAGCATTATATAATTTTTATTCTTATAAAAGGCCTAATTGTTATTTATGTTTGTCTAATTTTTGTTTAAATTACAGTCTATATGTTCATGAATGGTGTGAATGTTGTATACTTGAGGTTGTTTTGAAGTCAAGGTAACTCCCACACTCATATAAAGGGCATCAACTGTATGTTCTCCACAGAATATATATTTTTTGTATGTTTTCAATGTTTATATGTTATTATTAAGTTTATTTGTATTTTGGAATATGTTGTTATTGATCTTTTATGTGTGGAAAATAAAGAAAGACATTTGAATTTGACAAATGACATTTTTTAAATTTATTTATTATTTTTTTTCCTTCATTTGAATATCTCATTTTTTAGGTTTAGACAAAAATTTAGTTTTAAGGTTCTGTTTTAACCTTTTTTTAGGTCATTATCTTTATTATGTAATAATAAAACTTGGAATACTATATTTTGGCATATATTGAACTACCAGAATTCGTTGGAGTAGTCTTATAATCCGTCTTGATGTTTTATAATCTGTCTTTACATGAATTTCAGGAAAAGTTTAGAAATGACTAAGATACAATATTTTTCTTTTTGGAAAACTTAAACTATCTCATTAAAGGGTTCTAGTTACAAAATAATAAATTTGTTATTTATTTGAAAATACATTACACCAAAACATTTGCTTTATTTAGAACAAACAATAAATCAACTAATATTGTATATCATCGACGTACATACCTTCAATACACTTAACCTATGTAAATGCCTTGACAAAGGACTGGATGAGATCAAGGAAAACATTTACGGCAAACCTAGTATGCCTCTGTTCTCTAATGCAGTCTTTAAAGTGTAGAACATTTCCAGTTGCTGTTCAGGCTTCAAGCTGTACACCTAAAAAATAAAAACATAATTTATACATAGTTAAACATAATATTGCTCCAACAAAGTGCTGGTAAAATCTTTGGGTATAAATATATATTATATTTTTGTTTGGTTTTAGGTTAAAATTGAATAGGACACATAACCTATTAATAGTCGATATTATATTTTAACACACAAAAGAAATAGAATCACCTTCTTGTAAAAGTTTCAGAGGTGATATAGGTCTCAACGATTCAATAATCTACAGGATGTTTAAAAAAGGATTATACAACTTTAAACGTATGTAAACATTTATTCTGATAACTCACATAATCAGTTGAGGTGTCATTTTAAAGCAAAACACATCAAAGTTTTTCATTAAATAGTCAATTTGGTTTGATGTGACTACTATTTGTGATATGGCATACATCTCAACCAAAGTTATTTCTTGTCAAACTCAATCCGGTCGATCAGGCGTCACTTTTGTAGCTGCAGAATAAATTTTATTTTTTCCGCTGAAGAAAATTGGCAGGTAAAGGTGGAATATACACTCTTTAATGAATCCCCATAAGACAAATTCAAGTAGAGTTAAATCTGGTGAGCAACACAGCCATTCAATTGGCTCTGCTACACTAATACACTGATGTGGGAATTGCTTATTGAGGAATTTCCACCTTCTGTGCGAATTTAATGTGGAGTCCCGCCTTGCTGGTAATGAAGGAATTTACCTTGGTTACTTTAATCTAGCTGTGTAATGAAACAATTTTTTCACCATATCCAGATAAATACCATATATTGTTTTCTTCACTAAAAATTGTTGCCATACACTTTAAAATGGTTGAAATCACAACCAAAATTCACTTCTGGACTAATAGACTCATCGCTAAAAATTATGTTATCCAGGAAGGTTTTTTGTTTCCTGTTTGAGCCAACACTTCAGGATACTATTTGAGCGACTTCATCTATATCCATGGTTGTACCATGGTAAGTTTGTATGGCTTCAACTGCAAATATTAATGTAGTATACAGTAAACAGTCATGTGTGGTATACCAGGCTCACAAGATGTATAACATGTTAATTTCTTAGGTCAGCAACAGGAAGTCGCAGGGGACCTGGTGACTTGCCATGGTGTACAAAACAACTATTCTTAACAAAATATTGGTGTCAAGAGTAAATTGTAGGCCTTGGAGAATCCTTGCCATACTGGGTATGAAAATTAAGTTGAACCGTTGTCACAGAGTTTGTTTCATAAAACCAAAACATACACCGAGGACAACAGCAACAATGAAAGTTCCTAATTTTAACTACAAAGGTGGTGGCGCTTATGGTGATTATGTGATTTAATTCTTGATGTGATTTGCTTTAAAACAATGCTTCAATCGATTCTATTAGTCACCCGAATAAATTTTGACATGCTTTTAAAATTGTCAAACACTCAAGCAGCCCGAATTTGTATATTTCTGAAGCAGGTCATATTTTTTTTGAGTCAGGTCTGGGATGTATGTAAACTCTTAACCAGATGGCAAACCTAGAACAAATTATTACTTTGCTGTGCCATGAGGTAATTCCGGAAAACAATGAAGCAGATCACCTTGCTAAAGAAGGCATAGAGGTCGACTCCATATTGTCCGAAAGATTCTATGTAGTACCCAGTAAGTCTTTTAGAAATATTATATAGGTCTTGGAACAGGATTAAAAATCTAGTCTCGGGCAATGGAAAACAGTTATGGATAAGAGACCTGTTGGCCACACTTTGCCCAGTTAACACATTAAACATACAGGGAAGACTGGGAATGATCTGTGCTCTTCTACAAAGACTCCTTTACCGATGAAACATCTGAACACAGGCTATTTAATTGTGAGTATGTACTATATAAAAGAGTATTTTCTTAAAAAACAAAAATATATACCTTATTTTCAGTCTAAAATAGTCCTTGTTTAGTTTGTTACGGCCGTTTCGTCTTCATAGAGAAAATTACAGGCTCATAAATGTTAACATAATAAAATAATATTTGAGGTTAACAACTGTTGTTGAAAATTTAAGTTAACTGATGAGTGTGCACATCCTGCTTCTTGGCTGCCTGCTGTTCAACTATTTTAATTATTTGTGTTCATGTTTATTTTATTATGTTAACATTTACAAACCCGACGAAGTTTCTATGGAGATGAATCAGCCATAGCAAACAAGCAAAGGAAATAAGGACCGTTTTAGACTGAAAATGAGATAAAAGTACACTTACAAACTGGAATAATCTTCTAAACACTTTTTTACTTTCAAAATGATATAGCACATTTATTAGTCAACGGGATCAATCTAATTCTTGGGATACAACTCATTTTGCAACAATGGACAATGGACACATCCCAGAATAGATTATTCATAACATTCCGGAGGTTTGTTACATAAAAACTATTTTCCTTGGTGGCACGATCTCCACATGTGCAGAGGTTAAGAAATTAGCTTATAGAATGATCACAAGTTACATAAGAACTTTGAATTGGGAAAAATAGTAGGGTAGTACAAAAGCTTCACTTAGGTCACAGTGACAGGAGCCAGAAAAAAGTAGCAATACAGCATAAACATATATTGCCACAATAGATTGCTCATAAAATCTTTGCGTATGGATAAATACAAAATATTATGTTTTAATACAGAAAAGATGGAACCAACCTGCTGTAAAAGTTTCTGAGGTGATGCAGTTTTGATAAAACTGGAGATATAAACATTAACAAATGTAGCCATCAAATACTGACAGTCAAATCGATCCATTATACCTCCATGTCCTGGTATTACTGCTCCAAAATCCTGCAATAAATATCAATCTTAATAAAATTAAGCACAGACCTTGCGTGACGAGGGAAAATTCCAAAATAAAAATATTAAAACTCCAATTTTTAAAATAATACATAATATTTTTTAACAAATTTGAGTTATTGGGTGAAAATCTATTTTGAAATGACAAAATCAATGCAATAAATTTATTTCAATAATTAGCCTTTAGATTATCCTATAACTTTTAGGAAATTGGATTCTCATACTTCCACACACATAATTGAAGTGATGGTCGATAATTTTGTTTAAGTGTGATCCTGTCCAATACAAAGACACACTGTTATAGCACCAGAAACTCTTATAATTTTCTAAAGTAAATACCTTGTGATTGTCAATAGTAGTTCTTTTATGTTGATTAATCGGGCCAGCTATATGTACTCGTATATATTATGCATTATTATGTATTATTATATATTATATTATGTATTATTATATATTATCAACTTATGTATATATTACTCTATATATTGACAGATTATATTTGGAGTTAAAGGGCCTTTTTAAAAACTAGCCCTGCCACCGCGACCATTTGTGGAACTAAAGCCCCCTCATTCTATCTTAGCAGATTTGTTCCCCTTACGAGTTTAAGTAAACCACTAACTAGCTCATAATTGAAAATTATATGGTCTGCAGTCTCCCCGTTCTTTCCGCACAGTCTACACACAGTTTCGTCCTAATAGGCTCCTATCCACTGCAAATGGACTCCCAGACCATAGTGTCATGTAATTTGTCTGAGTTGTTTCTTATCTCGGGTCATTATTGTCCTTTCAGGACTACTTGAAGGGATGTCCTTAAGTAATGATTTACTATGGTTGTGTCTCTTAAAGGCTTCCCCATCTTTGCTGGTGTTTTGCATTAACACACCTATAATATTGATATTAACTTGACAAGTGCGTGTTAATAGTAGGGCCTATATGTTAGTGATGTGGTATATACTCCCATCAGGCCCCCCACATCATTCAATGTGCCCCGTTGCTAAAAGTCACGATGGGCCCCCTCTTACTACCAAAAAAAGAAATGAATTACTATGAGTATATTAATGGCTAGGCTAATGCATATTGAATATGTATTGATGCATTTGTATTATTATTATATCTGTGTTCCAATACGTTGAGAACACATCCTAATTTAATCATTGAGATATTGAGATCAGAAGATACAACCTTTAGGTAAAAATGAAGTAAGCAAAGCAAATACATGTTTATAAAGAAAAAATTTAATGAAGGAAAATCTAATAAGTATTTCACAAAAATTGGCCATACTAATAGCTTACTAAAATCAACTTAAATTCAAAGCTAAAAACCATGTACACATAAATGAAAGTTATATGTTGCACTGTTGTGTTTCTGAGTTCTGATAATATATTGAAAGAATGAAATTAAAATTTTTCTGGCTTTGATCATTGAGAATTTTACAAAGACAGTAAGCTTATCTCTACTGCACAACTTCGTTATCTTAGTTTTACTGGTTGTTACCCGTACTAAACAGGTAAAGAGAACTGTAAAATATTTTTACTTATTTTTCCGCAAGACTAGCGGATTATTCGCGGATCAACCACTCGCGGATAATTGGGAGTACACTGTATTATTAAAACAAAAAAATTGCACGAAAACATCACTTGTCAAGTTATTGTTTATCAATATTTAAAATGTTTTTGTCCCAGTATTGTAACTACATGTTGACTGGATAAAGTATACTAGTGGACTGTTGTTTCAAATATACCAGCCTTCATCTGATTTGAACTTTGTACTCAAAGAAGGATATTTATCGTTGTGATACAGTTTGTTTCTGGTTTTCAAATATTAAATAAAAGCAGTTGGAGGTGAAATTTAATTTGTCATTTAATATGTTGTTGGGTTCACTCTTATGGTGTTTGTAAATTACAAATTCTTCCATAGAAGTAGTCACAGTTCACTGTCAGTAGGGTTTGTATGCATGTAGCACCTGAGGATGATGGCTTAGTCATTGAAACATCGTCTCGTATTTGTGTTGCACAAATAGTGATTTTTTGTGGAAAATTGTGTTTTCATTGATTTGGTAATTGAAGTTTTCACAAGTGTAGCTAATTACAGTTGATATGCATATAATAATATAGATAAGTGTATACCTGCCTAGGTGGCCCGATGATGCTGGTCGTGGCATCAAAACATGTAGACATGTAATTTACACAAAATAATTACTATTGACTATCATAAGGTATGTACTTAAATGTATCAGTAGTTGAAAGGCTAAACAATGATTATAATTTTCTGGTTAAACAGCATAGCTTAAGTTTATACTGTAACCTTCTATCTCAAGATGGTGCTATAATCATTAACATTTTCAGACCTGGCTTCCCAATATTACCCATTCATTTAAAGCTTGGTCTAGAAACCTGGGGATTTTCTAGGTTTTTGAAGATGCTTCTGAGAATGTTTCTCTCAAATATTTAATTACTAGTGTATATTTATTAGATGACTAGTTCTATAACGTCAATGAATAACTAAGTGTGTATTCATTTCAATGACATTTGTCTATTTAAGGGAAGTTCAATTGAGCTAAATTACCTTACACACCAGACAGCCAAAAGATATTACACTCCATTTAATGATATACAACAGCGATTATCATATACATAATAATCAAGTTATTTTACAATTTTAACTCTAAAAATAATTTAAAAAACAGCAAACCTTTATTTTAAAAGCTCTCTTGAAGCCACTGGCAAAAAATCCACCAAAAGGTCCGATTACTGAACTGAATAAAGACATGGAGAGCGAATGCAATAGGAAAGGATACATCGTAATGGTATTTCCAAAGCCCACCTGTAATATGAACAAGTGTTATAAATTGATGACCACAAAGTTTTACACATCTATTTATTTATTTATTTGATTTTTTTGTAATTTAAAATTTGTACATTTAAAAATAAACGGTGAAATGTTCCATAAATTTTCTCACTCACTCATTGACAAAACAAATATAAATGAACTAAAACTAATTGTTGGTATTTTAATTTCAGAAGACGTCCATAAAAAAGTGAAAAAGAATTATGGACACCACCTTTGAAAAAATATTTAAATACCAGGTGGGCCATAAGTTAGTTGATAAAAAATGGATAATTGCCAGTAATAAATTTATTTATAAAAGCAATGTTACAAAGACTGTAATTATACAAAAAAGTGATAACTAAATACTATAATTATACAATTAAAATGTAGACTAAAATCTAATATCAGACTTGCCAGGTTTGAATTTTTACAAATTTTTAACGATGTAATTTAATTTGAGTTGTTTTGAATCTTAATAATTCTGTTCTAACAAAAAGGGTTATAGTTAATAAACTATATTGTAAAAAGTATACATATAATTATATAACGTAGTTTTAAAATATACAAATGTGTGCTGCTTGAATTACTTACCAAATGTTTCATGGAAATTTTGGATCATAAATTTGCCTATAGATACACAGGATTTAAATGAAAGAGTTTTAAAAAAAAGTCTATTCACAACTTTTACAGGATACAGTACATTTAAACAAAATCTATATCTATCTATTTATATTCCACATACTGTAACTATGAAATTCACAAAGGTTAATTGATGATGCAATAATCTTTATTTTTTAAAGAAATTATTGTCAAAATTTTGCTCATAGTATAGAAACTGTTGCATGGACTTTGGTGTTAGAGTTTTTTCTAAGTAATCATCACTTAAAGTTTTGCATCATTGTGGGTGCTACTGTCGGCAAAAATAAAAAATGGCATTTTTTAATCACACTTAAAATTGTATCAACATTTTAAAGTGGTATTTAACGAATTTTAGGAGTTGTTTTATAAGCGTATTTTTTAGGGATTTCGCTATCAGGAAACATTTTGCGAAAAAAAGCAGCCACATGATCAAAATTACTTACAGGAAGATTATGTTCTAAAAGAAAACGAGTAAAGTAGCATTCTTATAACAATGTTCTTTCTTTTCCAACACTGGAATTAAGTTTCCTAATTTTGTCAATGGAATTAACACAAGACTTGTGTTTTTATGTATCAATATGTTTCACTATGTCCTGTTGACCTCCACGTGAAATAGTAAAAATTACACAGACAAACACTACAAAAGGTAAATTTATTGCCTTTTCTTGATTCTAAAATTGATGGAAACTTTTTCATAAACGATTTTTTTAAAAACAAAATTACATATATTTTTAGCCATGATATAGTACACAACACATTAAAAATCGTACTATATAAATTTTAATTACACCAACATGTTAACCAGAAAATACATTTTGCAAATGAAACTGTACAGCAGGTTACCTATTATATCTTTTGTGTGAAGTTCAGAGTTAAGGTGCTAAAAATAGCCTACCAACTTTTTTTCCCTACAGACATAACAGCAAACAAATCCATTTAACAATAAGAAACAAATCCATTACTTAAGAAACAAAATAGTTGCCTAAATATTTTACTGGGAACAATTTTGAAATGCATCAAACTAAGAATGCTTTGACTTTTTTTCCGACTGGTATTTATTGTTAAAAGCCAAATTGTGTCCAAATACGAAGAAATTCATTACAAATACAAAAAGCCGAAGATTGCTTTAAAAATTCGGAGTTTTTATCCTAAATACGGAGAATTGGCAAATCTGTACTGAATTGGCGCCGGAACTGCAACAACGCTACAATTGACTGAACCGTGGCATGGAACTGGCCGAATCGTTGTAGGAGATTCTTGGTTTTCTTCTGTAAAGACCAGCGTTCAGCTAAAAAAAGGAGGCTTGTTTTTTCTTGATATGGTTAAGACCACCTTCAGAAACTATCCCCTGAAGCAAACTGTCATAAGGTTCCCCAAGGAAAAAGGGTCTTTTGTAATAGCTACAGCAAGCTCAGAAGATGTAGATCTTATTTGTGTGGGATGGAGAGACAGTAAAGCTCACACGTTTGTAGGTACCTGCTCTACAACTTTACCTGGAAAACCCTGCACGAAGAAACGATTTGATGACGTTGGAAAATATTTCACCAGGGAAGTGGTATGCCCAAAGCTAGTAGAAGATTACTTCATGGGAGCACTGGCCATAGACATACACAACCATTTTCGTCAAGATGAACTAGCATTAGTAACAGTGTGGCAAACTCAACAGTGGCATCATAGAAGGTTTGCTAGTATATTTGGTATTATTGAGACTAACGCCTTTTTAGCATACAACATGCACAGACCTGCCAATGAAAAGACGTCTCATTCAGACTTCACTACAGCACTAGCCTTGCAGTTGATAAAAAATACATTTGGCGTTCCACCAGAAACAAGACCTGTAGAAGCTTTGTTGGCCAATGAAGTGAATTTACCTGTAGAGGTAACCTCACACGTCCTTGTGAATCTTTCTAAAGAAGACCAGCGGCAGCGCGTTAAGAGAAAATGTCTAATTTGCTCGAGAGTGCATAGAAAATAAATGAAAGCAAGCTACTTTTGCAAGAATGTGGGCCTACAGCTGTTACGTGTAGCCCACAAACTGGCAGAGATTGTTTCGAATACCACATAAGAAGCGGTATACCCTTATGTCGTAAGAACTAGATGTGTACTGAAATGACTACAGTCGACAAGCAAGAAAACGAACATGTTTTCATTTATATATTTTAGAGATTACTTCTTTGAAATGGATAAAGTTGTAGGGAAAAAATCCCATTTTTTTATACATTTTTATATAGCCTATTTTAGATCTTAATTTTTACAACTTTTTTATACTTCTCATACATTTATATAGTCTCTTTACTGTAAGAAAACATGTTTATAATTTATATGTTTATACATTTTATAGTCAATAAGTGATTACGAGACAGTTATTGTATTAATCAATATGAGTCATATTACGCGGTTTTAGAATATTTACAGACTTTTATTGTTTTCCCAGTACCAGATCTGCAGTATTATTACGCTCTGATAACACAAAGTACTGCTGAAAAGACGCGTCCTGTTGGAAGGCCAGTTCAAACTTTTGCCATAAGGGTCCAAAGTCCTGCTGGAAGGACACGCCGCTGTTTACAAAAGTACTTCCGGAAGGTCCTTCTAGCAGGATGAGTGACTGTACGCTCTAACATTAAGGACCCAAATATATTGCAATTTTCATTGGTAGCTATCTATAAAAAAATGTTGATTTGTGACTTATCGGTAAAACAAAAAATTGGTCTTGTGGCTGCTAAAAAATATAATTTCTCTAAATCAGCTCCACTGAATTTATTAAAATTTTGGTGAAATGTGAAGATTAATGACTTAATCCCATGTGCTTTACAAGTAAACAAATATTACAATTTAGGAATAATTAGGGGGAAAAAAGAACTTGACCATTATCATTTAAAAGCTCGATTTTAATTAAATACAATTTACGCTAAGGACGAAATTAAGCTTTAGAGAACTAAATTAGGCCTTATTTAAATATTTTTGCAAAGACAACGTCTCTGGCTTTTTCACTTTTTTACTGACATTTTAGCGATGAATAGTTTTGTTTGGTTATATTTTGATTGTGAATAGGCGTGAGAGAAAGTTTATGCAATGTTTTTATGCCACTTACTTAAGGCACAATATGATGAGATGGACTTACCATGTGGGTAATGTTAGCAATCCAGACAGGGAGTGTGTACTCAGTAGGTCGGAACAAATAAGAAGGATCACATTCTATAGTCATACGGCCAAGCTTTTCACTGTATTCAATAGGGCAGATGAAATACTTGTATTGGCACAGCACAGATGACATCTGTAAGCAATACAATATTTAACTCATTCAAGATAGAATAGAAATGAATCTTATTTATACTAACTAAAATTTTACCTAGAAAAAGTACAATTCGGTTTCTGGGTAACAAAGCTTTATAAACTACATAAGTTCATGAGTCATTAGATTACTTACCATGTCCTGTAATGGAAATTAACACTTATACAGGAGTTTCAAATCTTGTACTTATGCATGTAACTAACTCTGTGGATGTGGTTCCTCATAGGTGGAGATATATATGAGTAAAACGCCTCCATCGCAAAAGCTGTGCATCAGTTAATTACATAAATTAACAAGTTAATAGGGATCATCATGGTGTTTACCAAGCCCCAACATACACTGACAAGCAGATACTCTAAATGTAATGCTCTATAGCTGACTTCTTGGGACTTGTAGGAAATGATAAATTGTAGTGGTACATCAAGGGGTCTTACCCAGCACATTTAGTATAGGTTAAGTTTGTTTAAAATAGTTGATACAAAGATTTTCTGAACCTCATAATTGTACATATCATTACTTTCTAGATGTAAGCTATGACCCAACGGGCGTCACGTTAAATCTTTATGGATTTCAATAGGGGTCTATATAAGCACATTATAGTCCCCTATACAAATTTCATGTTGCTATCTTAATTTTTGTGGTTGCTAACATGCATATATACAGATGACAAATTCAATAAAAACGACAAAGGATGGATGTAGTTAGGTAGTTATAGAGGGGTCCGAGGCTGCTCAGCCTCCTGTTACTGCAACCCAAAAGGATCTTTTGTGACTACCAAACTAAGTTTAGACCCAGCCAAGGTTTAAGCTTCCTACAAAGCCTAAAATAGTTCTAGGGGACATGAATGTTACATCTGGAATGGTGGGGAATGTAATGCCGAGATAAAGTAGCTTTTTATGGGCTAGAGGTTTGCACTGACACAACCACCCGTTTCTCTATATATTAGACAAAAATTGCATGTATCCATTGTATGTAACCTTTCCCATATGTTTGAGATGATAGTTCATTGGGAAGTGTTGGGAGAGTAGGCCAATTATGAGCCTAAGCTCACTTCCGGTAAGTTCCAATAATTGTTTAGTCCTTGTTTTAGAGAAGGATATGGATTTTTTGATTTGTCTCAGACCAGGGTATTTTGTCTTCTTATCTTGTTCCCAAGCTTCCATGATGTTGTAAAGATACATCCTAGCCACTCCAAAGAATGGCTCGGGCCTGACAAAGTCTGCCTCTGCAACCTCCTTGGGAAGGTGATTTGTTTCTTTATTGTTTTGTATCATTGGTGTCCTAGCATCCACAGTAAGGAGACTTAGGTGATTACTTTGTTGCCAGTTGATTGATTATTTGTAGACATTCCCACACCAGTCTCGACTCAACAGTGTATGAACTTAGAGCCTTAAGAGTTGTAATATAGTTTAATATAGTTAATATAGTTATATAATAATTAAGAGTTGCATGACTGTTCGATATGATATAGATATTTGCACCTTTAAGACCTTTTTAAATATTTTCTCTAGCGTAGAGCTCTATTCCATGTATTACAGCTAGAAATTTGAATGGAGTTGTTCCTAGGAATTTACTAAAGCTAAAGTTTGGGCCTTATATCCACCACTCCTACCTTTCCTTTCATTCTGGATCCATCCAAATACGATTGGAGGGATCCTTCATCCAGTTTAGGCCCACCTTTCTTCCAAACTTGTTGGTCTGGGAAAAGGTATTGCAATTTTTTTAACAAGGGGTGGACAAAAAAAAGAGGTTGAAATTTTGCGAGGTTAATAGTCTAGTGAAAAACATCCTACTTTCGCATGCAGATTTAAAAATTGTAAATTTTGACTAGTTTAATATGTTGAATATTAAATTTATCAAAAGATATAGCCAAATTTGTCATTAGTTTTCTTTGAATATTAATAGTTAAATAGTGAATTAATATTTGCAAATTAAATTCTTCTTATAACGGTACTAACCTAACT
This sequence comes from Aphrophora alni, assembly GCA_963513935.1. Taxonomy (NCBI): domain Eukaryota; kingdom Metazoa; phylum Arthropoda; class Insecta; order Hemiptera; family Aphrophoridae; genus Aphrophora; species Aphrophora alni. The sequence continues at coordinate 39,933,346 of OY740775.1, forward strand.
CAAACTATTTATAATAGGGGGGGGGAGAAGGGGAGAGAAAACAATGTCAATATAAAATTTATAATTTTGGGAAGACCTTTAACCCTACAGCGGTCGCATGTTAATTTTCTTCGTTTGTTAAAAAATTAATTAAATATATTATTTCTATACAAAACCTAACTTATAAGATATCATTTTTCTCAGAAAGATGCATAGAATCCATCTATGCAATAAAAAAAAAAAAAAATTTGAAACGGTTTGGAGTAAGTATGTTAAATGTCAAAAACGAAGTTACCAATTTTCAGGAAAAACCTGTATATTCCAAAATCAATAGCTTACTACCTTTTTCTAAGATATACAAAAGTTTTGTGTAATATTTTTGAATATAAATAGGGGAAAAAAAAAAATGGTTATATTATCAAAAAAACAAAAAATAGTTTACGAAAAACGGTAAAATGATCATTTTTTTTTTCAAAAAATCACTAAAAATAGTAATATTTATCTTATACAAAAGTTCTATATCTCATTATGTTCAGAAAGGTGCATAGAATGTAGGTGTGTAGTGAAAAAAAAGTTAGATGTATCACATTTGGTGTTTTTTGGTCAAATACCAAAAAATCGAAGAGTAATGGAGCAGAAATTTCACAGAAATGGTAATGAATAACATACTAATAGATTTTTAGGATTTTTTTCAACCATTTCTTGAGATTTGTCATATATTTGTGAATATATTTAGGGGAAAAAAATAATAATATGTTACATTTTCTAAATAAAAATACCGATTTTCCCTAAAAAGGTAACTTTTACAAGAGAGGTTAGGTTTGTAACCTCCACAATTTAGACTCACTAGTACCAATTTGAAGATAGATCAAAGACAAAACCTTTAGATTTAACTAAGAAAATATATACTTTACAAAGAATAACACACATATTCACTTTTATAATCATATAAAACACTATATATAAGACAATTTGCATATAGCCTAAACTTACCTTTACGGCCTAGGTTATCGCAAATAAGAACGTTCAAAAACTACTCAAAAACATAAGCTTTAGATATAAAAACACATATATTGTAACTTGTATACACAATTTATATACACAAACCTTCAAAATAACAAAAATCTAATCCCAAAACCAATATGTGTTACGCCTAATATTATAGTATTTACGTCACACATTTGCTACATTTCGAGATCAAAACAAAGCCTCTTAGTAAGTTTTTGCCTATGTCAAAGTGGTACCAACTTATAGAATGGAATTTCCCCTACAACTTAGTGTAAAGAAAAATAATTTTAAAACCAAAGAGAAACGAATACGTGTATTCCTAAAACTGCCAACTGTATTTCGTGTCGTCAGGTTTGTTCTCTGCTCAACTAGGAATATCTCTGGATCTATGAGACGCAGAAAAATTTGTAATCTACGGTTGGAAAGAGAAACATGTGATCTATAGAACAGTGTTTTAGTTGAAATAAATGACAGAAAAATAGAGTTGTAATTATATCGGGAAAAATGGTGTCACGCTAACGAAAAGGCGCAGAGTTCAAATCTACGATTTTACGCGTCAAAAATATGCGAACTTCACCAATTTTTGGAATATTATTTATAACATTTTGTGGTATTTTTTTTGCATGATTATGCATCTACGGAACATTAGCTTTCCAACGGTATTTTATTTATTGCGATCGGATAATTTTAAGTGGGCGTAACGTTGAATGGCAAAACGTGTTTTATAGACATGCAGACTAGTTATGGACGGAGCGCTGGGTCGATTCGGGGTCGAATAACCTTTGCAGGGTTAAAAGAAATTTGATATTTGACAGTTTCTAGACTCACTAAGGGTCAAATTATTGATGTCAGGGTATAGGTTAGAGACCATTTCACTTTTGAATCTCCTAAACACAATGACCAAAATACTGATATTAGCAAGTGGAGTCTGCTTAATAAATTTAAAGTTAATAATACTTTAACTAATTTAGTTACAAAAAAGTAAGGAAATCAACAGTGCAAGATTTATTAAACCTCTGAGTTGGTTTGTACAGGCAAGGTTAAGTAAGTACCACAAAGATGCCATTAAGTTGATAAGCTTCTTAAATTCTAGAAGTGTTAATCAGAATTTCATCAGTGGTAAAAGGTTTTTAGTGTATTTGCAGACGTTAACAAAAATATATATCTAAATTTGAGTAAAGATTATCAAACATAATTGTGTAGAATATGAATAAACAAAAGAAATTTCTCATAAGATGTCATCATCAATAATATTATAAAGTAAATAATATTAGTAATTTAACCAAATTTACCAGAAGACCAAATATGACTGTAGCAACTCCGCCTCCGATAAACCCTTCCCAAGTCTTTTTTGGCGACAGTTTAATGAGAGGAGTGCGTCCGAAAAAGAATCCAAAAACATATGCCCAGACATCATTGCATACTATCATAGAGACTGGCACAATGAACCTATACAGAACAGAAATATTATTATTTTATTTATCTTTCATTGTGGTACATTAACAATTTGAGATTTATTTTATTGGTGAAAAATAAATCTCCGTTTCTATAATTCCTATGACAAAAATGAGTTAATTATTAAATTGAAGAAAATAAGATGATGTTGAAGCTGTTTTCCAGTAACTTACTAATTTATATGGGTATGATTTAACCCATTCCTTGGAAAGTTCTGTACAACACAGGTGTTAGCGATCAATTCTTAAGCCCTATTAATCACATAATGTATAGTCTTCCTTCTCAAAATGTGAATTTAAATTTAAAACGGAACAACAGCCCATTTCCTACGTTTTTAGTAGTTGTTTTTCCAAGAACTTTCAATATTTGTCCACCTTTTGCCGCATTATTGTAGTGTAAGCCTTTTTAGTAGTTTTATTTTGATTAATGTTGATAATTTTGAGTTTTCTTTGGGTGACTTTTTTAGACAAGGCATCTGGCATATAATTTCCAAAAGGTCGTGGTGTGAAGGTATCAATTGTAAGCATATCTTCTTGTTTGGTTAATTCATTGAGAAAACGTAACATTATTTTGTTCTGATTGAGCATAAAAAAGTGAAACTCAAAGATACTTTTTTTACATATTTATATAACATAACTGTAAAGTGTCAAGTTTTTAGAGTGTTCCATGTGTCCAGAATATTAATTCGAAAATAAAAACCTCTTCGTGGGACACACCGCATTTATAATTAGTTCAAAGGCTCAACAACGATTATTTTCTGACTACTTCACATATTATGTATAATTACAAAAAAACAACTAAGACTCAACTGTTAGTATATAATAATTTGTCATGGAGGTCATATTTTCCACAAATAATTAAAGTTTTTCTACATGCTTTTTAAAATAATACTAAATTATGTAAAGAAATACTTTGAAAATTTTATTATTTTTTTTAAACTCTTCATTTTCCAAGAAAATAACATGAAACACATAGCTTTGTCACTAATTTGAAATAATGTTAATGTCAAATATTTAACTAAATGAAACTAAACATTTTAATAACAAATATAGACGATACATACCAAATCAATCCTTCAAATATATTTTGAATGATGAGATAGCTCTGCGAGACCACAATTAAAAGAGCTACATGAGTCCAAGCAAATAGAGAGAACTGTTTCATGTAGTACTTATTGACCAGTGATAGTACGAACCATACAAATCCAACAATGTACAAGCAGAAGGAAAAGAAGCGATGGTATGTTACTAGTATCCTTAAGTAGTCCTAAAACAAACAAAATTATATTGAATGGATTAAATTAAAGGTACGTATGAGTAACAACTTGGAGTCTACCCAAGTTTGATGTAAACAGCCCTTCAAGGTTCTGTATCATGTACTATGGCAATGAGGGACTGTTCAATGGGTCTGCTCCTTGGATGGTTTACAAACAATTTTGGAAAGAACTAAGAGTTATAAGGAGGGGATAATTCTAGGTGGGTAGGGGCAAACATTTATAACATAAAATATATTGACCAGTTTAAAAATATATTGTTGTATAAAGGCAAAAAATCTCTCGGTTAACATTATCTTGGGGAAAAAAGGAAAAAAAAGAGTATATAGACCTTTAGCCCTCGAATACTTTAATAGTATCAGAGTCGGAAGGGAATAATAGTTGGTTAAGAAAGACCTGATAGGAAGAAAGAGAGGGATCTATCATGAGCATAGATTGTAGGTGCAAATTTCCACAGGAGATTTTGATGTAAGAAACCATTAGTTGTTAGGGGTTCAAAACAAGGACTTCAATACAAATAAGTGGAGGATTATCAGAAGAGTTAAACAAGAGGGGATATCTCTTAACTATGTGTCAGCAAAGAAAATCAATGAGATAAAATTCCAACTTAGCTTCAGAAATATTCCAATAAAGAAAAAGAGTATTTCTCGACATGCAGGCAGGATTTATAGGTGGCAATAAGTTTGTTATGGCAACAGGACACTGCGGAGACATCATCTAGGAATAATAGTGTTGGTAGAACGAGATTTCTGTTGGTTCTACAATTACAGAGTAGAGATGAAGGATAATTTTTTGTGCAAGAGTGAATTTTATGTGAAGTCGATAGACTTGGCATAGTTAAAAGGGTTTTTTTATTTAGTTTTTGTTTTGTTATAGACAAAAAACTTCAATGGTTATTATACAGGGCGGTTGAAAAGAAATTGACCACCCCTCTTATTTTATTTATTTTTTTAAAATATTTGAGATATTTGATTTTGTTTGCGGCAAACTCTTTAGGTGTGAGCGGCAACCTATGAAAGCAAAAGTTTTGTTATTTTAATTGTGGAGGGCTAGGGAATGAGAAGTTACTCAAAAATTTTAAATAGCACATATATACAATGATAGTTAATTTTAAATTTAAACATCTATGAGATAAGAAAAAAAAAGAGAAAATTAAATTCTGACCACCAAAAACAAAATGGTGACTAGAAGAGATATTTTATTAACGGAAGCTTAATGAAGATCGACAGAAGGCAAGACAATAGATTTTTATAAATGTTGGGTTACTGCTTCAAATACAAAACCTCATTGTTTTGTGGACAATCTCTTAAATCACCTCATAACCTAATCAAACTTTTGAAAAGATATTTGAGCAATGATTGTACTACTAATGTAGGTACAGAGAGAACAATTTGAACATTTAACATGAAATAAAAACACATTAATGCCATATAATGTGATGTATCTTACCAATTTAGCTTAGTAACTGAAATAACTCTTGACTATCATTTTATTTTATGTTGTCAGAATTTAATTATCTCGCCTCATAGAGATATTTAATGATGTATCACAAGCCCAAACATGCCATTTGAGATTACTGAGAAACCCATCAACCCTAGCCTTCCACAATTAAAATAACCTAAAAATTTGCTTTTTTAGGTCGCCCTTCTCACCTATAGAGTTTGCCGCAAATAGAATTCAAATAATTAAAAAATAAGAGGGGTGGTAAGTTTTTTTTCAACCACCCTGAATAAAATAAAGACCCCTTGCCCTTGAATACTTCAATAGCATCAGGGGTGGAAGAAAACAAGAGTTACTAAAGAGAGAGGTGATAGAAAAAATCAAAGAAAGGGATCTTATCTAAGAATACATGAAGAAAGGAATAGATCCAGCTAGGATCCCTCAGGTGAAGTCTATAGGAGTGCTGATCTAAGGTTGTCATGGGATTCGTAATGAGGGAATGAGAATCTGGGAGGGAATATATCTAAATATATATTCTACAATTAATCCATTCTGTGACTCAGTTGAGAAAGACTAGGCGACCCCAAGGAAAAGAAAAAAACACTTGGGGATCACACTTGTTCACTAACGTCAGATTGTAATAAATATAAATGAGGCTAATAAGTTTTTTAATAGCGAAGCTATTTTAAGAATAAAAATTATCTAAACTTGAAGAGTTTTACGTTATGTTTTTTTATTGAATCTAATTATTTATTTTATGAATTTATTAATTTGCTCGACTTAAGGGCGCCAGGTAGCCTTAGCATACCAATTTAGAAAAAAGAAGTATTTAATTATTTATAAAATCTCTGGGGTCGCAAATTCTTTTATCGGTGTACTTACAGTGGATTTTGGTTTCAAATGAGAACACTTTGGCTGAAATGTTAACAAAAACATTTATTAAATAATAGAAAGAAAAAAAAACACATTAACATCAATATTGAAATAAATCATATAAATCACTTATGTTATACATCCTAATATTGAATATCATTATTTCCTTTTAAGAAGGTTTAAATTTCAAAATCTTGAATTTACTCTTTATGTTGCAACTAGAAAATTATTTATAAAACTGAAAAGATTAAATTTATCTATTCTTTATTATTGAATTTACGTTACTTTAAAAGGATAAATATGTCAGTAGACATTTTTTGTTCTCTTACATGAAAAATATAATTTTAAATTTATAAAAACTAAAAATCAAACAATAAATTTTATACAATAAACAGATTAAATTCAGCATGTTAAATAACAAGTTTTACCAGTCCATTGTCGTAAAACACATTACTCAATTGTGTTCCAGGCAGTGTGGTATTTGATGTCGCCATTCTGTCCGCGGAAAAATTTCAATCGCAATTCGCGAATGTTTGTATTGAGAAAGTCTATTAACTTATTAGTCCATTCTACACCTTATGATTGTTCATTTTCCGACCATATTTTGATACTACACGCACGATTGTCTATTGTCTTTTTTTTTTTCGTAACACGCTATTCGTATCAAACACTTCTAATAGTCAGTTCTACTTCAAAATTAATACGATTTTATCATACTCGTCTACATTGTCCAAATACTTATTTAAAACTGTCTGTATGACACACTTTATCAGTCCAAATACCCAACTAAAGTATTCTGAAAGCACGTCCATTGTTTCTCAGCACTTAACTCAGACACAACCTTCACCTATGAGCTTCCAACTAAGACTGACTATTTGCCATGAGGCCAAAATCCTACATTAAGAGGCGTTACTTCCGTTGCTGTTCGCACATTATAACACACTCCCGTAAAACACAAATAATTTACATATCATAACAATTAAACTAAATTATATTAAAATTAAACATGGTAATTTATACTGTTGTCTTGAAAATCCATTTTGTTCCTATAAATGAATTTACTAAATACAATTCATGATCCAGACATCCTGTCTCAGTTCATGCACCCGCGGATTTTAAACCTATTATAAATTTTGATTTTTCACATTATTACAAGATGAGGTAAAAGTACATAGAGCATACCTCTTTCATTTTGTGTCTTCCTGATTGCTAAGAATCCTTGTATTACCTAAGAGAAATATATTAAAAGTTCAACTATTAATTTATATTTTCAAAACTAAACATAAAACAAATAAACTTACAGTTCTGGTGATGACCACACCAAAGTAGTCGACCAAACTTTCTCCATAGAAGAAATAGTTTGATGCGACAAGAAAGTACCAAGAGAGAGATCTGAACCATGGCAGACCATGAATACGATATACAGCATAGCCGATGTTGATGATTTCTTCAAAGCACTTCACCTGCACTATCAATGTCTAAAAACAAACAAATAATTATTCTATGACGTTACAGTATAATTAAGGCCAGAACCGAAGATTTTATCCTATATATTTTCTACATGGATATACCTTTTGGTGACCATAAATCTGTAATTGTCTTGATTCGCAAAAAGTAAATATTTAAGAAAAACATTTAAACATAAGCTGACTTTGACAATTTCTAAAAAAAAGATGGGCACATTTTCTGGAAATAGTTCATTTTATAATCCATAAAATAATAATAAGTAATTAATTATAAAACAAAATGTAAAAACAAATCCACTCGATATAAAATCCCAAAACACATGTTGTACAAACTATGTAAACAGACTACTGAATGGTGAGGTAACTGTTATCAGCTTACATGATTATAAAGATGACTTTCGTGTGAATAAACACCAATTGAAAGTGTTTCAAAGATCTCCAACATACTCAGCCTTTGGACTTCTCAATAAGCTTCCTGACTAAATAAAGGATATAACAGTGTATTCCTTATTTAAGAAAAGCTTGTGGCATTATTTGGTTGACAGCTGTCAGGATGTCATAGTCAGAACAATGAATTGGAGCTGTAGTGTAGTTGAATATTTAAAATGTTAATAGATGTTCAATGAGCACTGTGGTGAATGTAAACACTATAAATCACTGAATCCCCTACCACAAGTTTGGTACAATAACACAAACACAAATAAAATGAAATATTTATTTGCCTTATGTTATTGTATTTCCCTGATATACATTTCGGTAACCACGTTACCATCATCGGAGGGATCTGAAATACAGATCCCTCTGATGATGGTAACGTGGTTACTGAAATGTACATCAGGGAATTACAATAACATAAGACAAATAAATATTTCATTTTATTTGTGTTTGTGTTATTGTACCAAACTTGTGGTATGGGATTCAGTGATTTATAGTATTTAAAATGTTGTTTAAATTAAGGTTTTAGTATAGGGCTATGTTATCTAGTTTTTGTATTCTAATTCTTTATCATTGTTATTGTAATTTCATTTTGTATGTTGTTGACTATAGATACACAATATTATATCTGTCGATAGTTAATAAATATATATAGCTTATGGGTTGTAAATTAAGATATATAAATTTAAGTTTAAATATAGTCTGTGTTGTAAATTATTTATACATTTTAGTTTAAGGGTGATTTTAATTTGTTGTTTATTTAACTGCTTTTACTTGTATACTTATATTTGACTTGTCATATACAAAGGAAATTTGTCTAAAGGATTAATAAAATTTAATTCAATTAGTGACAGCTGATGGCTGGTTTTTAAGAGAACATTGGGATCATATTTATTGATTCACAATTATTTTCAGTATATTATGTGTAAATATTTGTTTTTACCCTAATGGTTCTTTATTTATCCAGAAAAGTAAAGATTTCTTGAAAAAAAATAATTGTATAATATGAAGGGAATAAAAGTATTTTCCAAACTTCTGATAAATCGGCAGTTGATCTATTTTAGTTGACTTCCAAATTTTTAGAAGTGCGTTTCATAAAGGATAAATTTTGAAAACATAATTCTAATGCTGTATATACAAATAACAATAGCCCGAGGAAAAAAAAACAAAAAAACTACTCAATAAACATGGACGAGAAATTTTGATTTTGTATTTTGGAATGTAATGGCTAATAAGCTGCAAAATATGAATTGAAAATGTCTGTAGCTCATATCCTGATTATTTTATACTTATTACATAAAAAAAATTAAAATATGGAGTCAAAATCTGTTGGAAACTCTATAAATATACTGAGAAAGACACACAGATACTTTTACAAACACTTTTGTCCAATTGATGCCATTCAATTATTGTATACATTTATCGTTACTTAATTCTACTGAGACAAACCACACTGAGCAACAAACAGCTATATATCCTCCTTATTTTACTGTTGTTACATATTGAGGATAAAGAGAGCCTTCTCAGGCATTATGTAACCATTGATGAAACATGAATCAATAACTAGATATGAATAAGTAGTTTAAAAATAGATTTCTCTTGGCAAACATGATATGAAGAAAACAAAATTTGTTGGGATTTGCAGGTCATAATATTCTTTGACTTCCTTGAAAAGTGAACACCACCACAGGACAGTATTACCCCTCTTTATTGGATCAATTTCAAAGGTAACTGATGAAACAATAACCTTACTTTGTGACGGAAAAAATTCTCTTTCACTACGACAATGTACTAGTTCATACATTTACAACTGACATGGTCAAAATTGTTGAATTGTGCTACGAAATTCTCCCTTATCCATCTTATTTACCAGATTTAGTCCTTTGCAATTTCTTTCTCTTTGCAAACATGAAGAAATGGCTTGGTGAAAAAAGATTCATATCAAATGAGGAGATCATCGTTGAAACAAACATCTATTTTGCAGAGTTTGAAAAATCATATTTTTAGGAAGACTTAACCCCCCCCCCCCCAACTGCTCACTATATCACTCTGGAAAGTTTCAGATTTTTTGAGACATTTTTAGTACACAAATCATAAAAAAAATAATAAAAAAAAACTATTATGTAGGCCCCTAATATATATCACTGTAATCATAAAAGACTACAGAACACGAATATAACTTCATACAAGTATCTGTTTTCGGCATGAAATTTTTGTTTTTCAAACCTGGAAATAATTTTGAAAAATCATCTTATAATATACCAAATATTACAATATGTACAACTTGGGATAACCATTTTGAACATCTTCTGTTTGTTGTGAATTCAAAAATGTATAACTTATTTTCAATAATAAAAAAAAAAAAGCTCGCTGGATAAAAAACTGTTTCACAGAATATAGTACGGTTTGTGCTGTTTAAAACGATACTTATTTTCACTAAATGTTGAAACAGCAGTGTTTTTAGTAAGAGCTTGTATAATAGACACTCCAGTGTCTACTAACATTCATAATAAATATAAATGAGACACTGTAGTGTTTTCTAACAGGAGAAGGGATAAAGAAGTCGAAAAACCTTTGGACAAGTATATTGAAGTATCGAGCTAAAAAAACTATGTCAAAAAATAAATAGAATTTTGGTATGAATAAAAATTAATAAGTTAATTTCAAATCATTGATAATCAAACGCCCTTATAATATTTCAAATTGCAGGTATTATTTTTAATGGTTTTATTGGAATTGTAGGGCTGTTTACTATAATTAATTCACGAAACTGTGCTACATATATTTGTCAAAATGTATTTAGCAATAAAGCTATTATAATTATCATTTTATATACACAAGTTACAGTTAGAAGACAGGATTTCAACAGTCATAAAGACAAACTGTTGAAAGGTTTCTCAACATTAATCAATACAGATACAAATCCCTCTAAGTCATTCACACTTTAAGTGTTGAGTTCCAACACAATTGGTTGTATTTAAATTAGGATACTAAATGAAAATGTGATTGAATATTTTAGTAGATAATGTAGTCAGCATATGACTTTCAAATCACATTTGTGAAACAATGAAAACATCAAGTTTAATCAGAATCGGCGAATAAAATATCTTTTTAAAATGTTGTTTATTTTAGGCTCTTGGATTTTGTGAAGACTGATGTACAATTTTACTTAAATACTCGATAATAGCCAAACCTGCCAAGAAATGAGGCTGTTATTGCTTCCATACATAAAAAAAATTCCTTACTAAAAGTAAGATGAACTTTTTTCATGAATATACACTTGAGCTTGGCTTGAGAGAAACGTAATATTAGGAAATGATTAAACGTACACAATTCTCACAAATATATACACTTTATTTCAGACGTGTTTCGACGACAATGTTGTCATCATCAGTGACAGTTACAAAGCAAAATTATAACTAAATCAGAGAAAGGTTACAGCTAACATTTATAGTATCCAGTAAGGGGCATGTCTATATTCATATTCACCAATGACGATGCGATGTTATAAGTAGGAGGGAGAGACAGATGGAAGGAGTTGGAGTGCATCCTTGTATAAGTGATATGATGTGATATTTACAATTAACAAAGTAAAGGTGAAAATGATAACAGAATAATAGATTCATAACGATGTAAATATCTTAAACCTAAATTTGATATGAGATTCATGTAATGAGATGTTATTCACTGCATGTGAAATCACGGAAGGAGAAGTTATATTTCTTACCTATGTAAATATGACTATCACATATTAAACAATATATGTGAGTGATTTAAAGTTTACACATTTACATAAGTATAAATTCATAAAATAATAATAAGGTTTCATAACTCCTGAGATATGGGAGAAAGGATTGTTAAACCAACATTTATTTCCCCTTGTTTGAAGGTGAAAAACCTTTCGGTCATTCACCACCTCATAAAAAATAGGAATAAAAGAACATAAAATAAAGCCTCCTGACCATCAAATACTCAAATAACATCAGGGTCAGAAGAAAATAAGATTTGGTCAAGAGAGACTTGACAGAAAAGATGAAAGGAGAGATATCTAACCCAAAACTATATGAAAAAAAGGTGTAGAACCAGTTAGGATCTCTCAGGATTGTCATGCCCTTAGGGCTAAAAAATTTTGCTATATCTAAGAAATCCAATAACCGGTTTTTTACTAATGTCAGTGAAACACGTTTGATTTAGGCTAATAAACATATTATCTGTGAAAAAAATTGTGTTAATTGTAAAACATCTTACAATTCAAGTTAAATTTTATTTAATAATATAACATTTCATTTAAAAGTATTTAAATAAAAATTAAGGTTTTGTAAATATTTTCGTCCTGTTAATGGTTCATATTCTATAAATACAAGATAAATATGCTATGAAATGCTACTTATATTTAGTTATCAAAAATAATGAGTGTTTATTTCACACCTAGTCTATCTGACTATTGACTTTTTGCTATCCGGCACAGCCAGCCACAATATTAGGCCAGATAGTTATCAACACCGAGCCTAGTCTACATGTTTCATTTTGTATTAAAAAGCCTAAGTACATTAAATATACTTGTTGCGGTCTTCTAAAAAATAATGAGTGTTTATTTCACACTTAGTCTATCTGACTTTTGACTTTTTGCTATCCGGCACAGCCAACCACATTATTAGGCCAGATAGTTTACAACACCGAGCCTAGTCTACATGTTTCATTTTGTATTAAAAAGCCTAAGTACATTAAATATACTTGTTGCGGTCTTCTAAAAAATAATGAGTGTTTATTTCACACTTAGTCTATCTGACTTTTGACTTTTTGCTATCCGGCACAGCCAACCACAATATTAGGCCAGATAGTTATCAACACCGAGCCTAGTCTACATGTTTCATTTTGTATTAAAAAGCCTAAGTACACTAAAGATACTTGTTGCGGTCTTCTCAAAAATACTGGTATGGGTGTTATCTAAAAAATATGGAACTAGAAATAGCATTAGAAGGACCAACACATTAAATGAAATGTTTAGATAGATTATAAACAACCTTAAAACAACAGAATTTATCTAAATTAAACACCACTAGCTCTAGATTACTCTAATAGTGTCAGATTCAGAAGACAACAAGTGTTTGTCAAGAGAGATGTAATAGGAAAGATGAAAGAGAGGGATCTAACACAAGACTACATGACAAAAGTTTAAATCCAACTATGATCCATCATAACAATCATGCCTGAGGCATTTCTGACAAATAAATCCTGCAAGAACTACATGTGAGCAAAATTTGTTAAAATATTAAAAATAAATTTTGAAAATACAAATTTTGATGTTATGACATGTATCTCAAATTTTAATTGAAGAAAAGGGTTACAAAACCTTTTTGAGATATGCATACTATTCTAAATTTACTAAAATTAGTCCATTCATTTAGGCTTTGGATAACTGCATAGGCAGCAGACAAAAACAAGATATTTCAAAACTATTACATTATTAAAAAAACTACTACTAAACATACCAAAAAGTGATTACAATACGTCATCTAACAATTTTGGATCAATTTTTTAATTAATTGTAATTACTTTAGGAACAATGACTTGATATTAACACTGAAGTGAGGGTCAAACAACAGCACTTTGTTGGTCTATTTATAACCCATCAAATGTTTACAAGCCCCCCCCCTTCTACAGAATGATATAAACAAACTCATGTTTACTAAGGAACAGTAAACAGGTGCTTCAGATTTATCTTGTTAATTTACTCACACAATATAGTGACAAAATTTGTGGCAGTAGGATATAGTACAAGGCAAGAGTGTTGAAGAATTACCGTTGACACTAAATTTTACTTTGAAAAATAAAAAAATGACAGTCAAATAATTAATTCATTAATAACTTTAATTTCCACAGAACACACATCGAGATGATGACATTTCAACAAAAGTCGTCATCTTCAGTTTGGAGCTGATTGAAAATGGCAATTTAATTTAATTTATTACAGCCTAGGACAAGACTATATTTGTATGACCATAGTCACTTTTCGCATTCAATAATAAAAGGATGCTATAAATAAACAGAGCATAAAACAATACAATGACAATACATTTGAAATATTAATTGATTTTACTAAAATACGTCAATTTTTAACAAACTGAATAAAAATGTTACACTAAAAATAGACTGTACGGAGTGATTCAAAGATGCCATAAATGGCTACTGAATTCACTCATAGAGTAGAAGGAATCAGACAATAAAAGTTATAGGCGGTTTTGAATTTCTTAAAATTTTCTTCCAGTGTTATTCTGTCTAGAAGTTTGTTAATCAATTCTATACTAGTCTGTGAGGGAAGGTTTCTGTAAACAATTATGATATGAGGCTGATACCGTAAACTGTTTGTTCTTCCGGTGTTATAATCATGAAAATCTTTGTTATAAACTGGTTTAAATTTGATTCAACTATACATAATGGCCTCAAAAATATTTAGACTTGGAAAAGGTAACTTTTCAGCAGAGATGTTTTGTGTGTATGTATGTGTGTGGGTAAATTAAAACTTTTGAATTCTCGAAGAGTTACCCCACATGATTACCATATTTCAGATGTGGGTACATGGTAGGACATAATACATGTTTGTCTAGTGTAGTAGTGTCTAAAGTTGTTTAGAAAAATTCCAGAACAAATTTTGATACATAGGCTACAGTATTTAAATGGTTAATCCAGATTAGATCACTGTCTATCACCAGGCAGTGGAAATTTTCTATTTTTCACTTCATTAATGACATCACCGCCCAACATAATTGTTTTGTGATGATAACCACTTAGTAGTTAAAATATTCTCCAGTTGTTGTTTTCTTATTGTGGCAATTAAGTTATTAATTAATTATTTCTTAACAAATTTTCACAATTATTTAACCAAAATATTTGTTCAGAGAATCAATAGATTTGCACCTTAACTGCTTCTTAAAGCAAAATGATGTGAGCTCATCCACTCGTTAGTAATTTTATAGTGTACCAAAAAATATCTTTGGAAAATAATTATTTTATATACTCACAGTGATCATGAGAGCCAATGGGCCTCCATAGATTACAAGACCGAATACACCAATCATTAGAAATGTAAAAACACCTCGGATGACCCAATTCCTCCATCTAGAAAAAAAAGCAACCAATTTCAAATGATAATGAAGACGTTAAACATACTTCATTAATCTTATACATACTTAAACATACTTCGTTAGTCTAATCTAACTGTATACACAAAAAAACCAACATAGGAAAAAAAGAAACACGAATTAGGGTTCACCTGTTCGTCAAATAGAATTACCAAACTGTATTCAACCCAATTTCCTCCACCTATAAAGCGACAGACTTCTAAATTAAAATTTTAATCTATATTTTTTATTGATTTGATTTATTTGCCTCATTTTAGTGACATATGGCAAAGCTGTGAGATACATTCATGTTGTCCTATACATAAACACATACATGAACACAAAATAAAGTAAAATTTTATCAAATACACTAATTTAAAACACATTGAACAAAACATGAAAATGAATGTCATATATTTAAAATGCATAAAGACAACACAAGGCTATAGACTGAAGAATTCTCCGTTAAATAAAACGAATGTTCCAATAGTCCTAGAGGTAGCCTCTGAATGAGCAGTGAAAACTCTCATAAGACATTTTTATATTTTAGGAAATTTTATCTCACAAAAACTAACACTTAACTATACATACAGTACTATATGGCTCTTACTTTAGTTGTGATTTATTGCTTACACAAAAGTTAACAGTTTATATGACTTATCACTAATGTGTGACAATTTTGTGGAAGCTTACATATTTTAAGTTTACACAGTATTTTAAGTTTACTGCCAAACTTGCTGATATTGCTAAGTTAAAGTAATATAAACTTTGTCCAAATACTGTTAAAGTAGTGTCATCAGCGAATAATACTGATTTTGCAGGACCAAAGTTTGGATAAATTAAAAAGAATAAAGGCCATAATATTGAACTGTTAGGAATTGCCCATTGATTTCCCCCTGGGTTCTTTTGTTACAATAAACAAGACACTGTTTTTGTTTATAATTATTAAATCTACCTTTATTACTTTTAATACAATTATTTCTTTCACATTTACATTTAAGTGGTTCTGACAAATATTACTATTATTATTAAATTATAAATCCAGAATGATTCCAACTATTGTGACTCTAGACAATCCTGACTACGTTATTTACTTTTGAATAATTACAAGTTCCTTTACATCCACCTTGCTCAACTTTACTATGCCTTCGTGTATTTCTACTGTCTGGTCTAAATCCCCCCGGAAGCTCTCTCTTGCTCTTACTCTCTTGCCAAGTACTTCTGGCTATCTTCTAAATCTGCTGGCAGTCTCCACTTGAATGATTGACCGTGTTTCTTCCCATCCAAGAGTTTGTATACATTTTCCAACGTGTCATGTCTACCTCACTTGCGAGGCTAAGCTATTTCATCAGTTTTTTAGCTCTGTCATAATAGTTGTTATCATTCTGACTTATTTAAAAGAACTTAAGACTATTTTCTTAACTAAATTATGTTCCTAATTTCTCATATAACTGGTGGCTTCGAAACATAGTTTTGATGTTATACGATAACTCCTAAATATCTATGAACCTAAAACCACACAAAAAACATCAAAATTGAGGGTAATCCTTTTTAGACACTCATATACGCATTACACCAGACATTATATACATCTTTAACACTAAATAAAATATAAAAGACAAAGTAGTCATCCATACAATAATTAGATATGTATCAATGACTGCTACAATAATTAGATATGTATCCACTACATTCGAACAAGTTTTGGGTAAAGGACTGATTCTAGATCATCCCCGATAATATTGTCGTGAACAAACAACACTAGAGTTGAGAGAGACTAATTGGTGTTTAGGATGTGGGTTATAATAAAAAATTTAGGAGAGTCGTAGAGTGAATTTTTTTGACAATAATAGATGTCACTGTAGTCCATGAAATGGGTGCTATATGATGCACTAGGATCCAAGGATGCCTGCTATCACATAGAAACTGTCTATGAATGAGTAGATGCAACAAGGACAGAGCAAAATACTTAACAGTGTCCGGAATATAATAGGGAACTGAAATGTTGTGGTTTGCACCACAGCATCTAAGGTGAGTATCAAGGGTAGGATGTGTGATGGTGGAAGTATTGAATATGATCTTGTAATAAGGTGAAAAATAAAAAATTATAGTAAGTTTAAAATCCGCGGGTTAGTAAAGAGCATAGGCTGTTTAAGTCATAATTTGTATTTAGTAAACTCATTTATAAAAGAAAAATAGATTTTCAAGACAATAGAATAAATAATCATGTCAATGTTAATATAATTTGTTTTTAATTAATAGTATATGTGGATTTTTGTGTTTTACGGGGGGGGGGGTGTGAAGTTAGAGTAACCGCGACCGTGAGAAACATTTTGAGAGGGAATATAATCCTCGTGGCAACGTCCAGTGAGAGTCTAGCATTAGAGGTGACAAGATGTATTTTTAGAGTTTAGAGAGTCCAGCAGTTGAACTAGTAAAATGTGTTTTGTGCTTAGAGATACTTTTCAAAATGTAATTGAAATGTATAAAAAACAAACTGTTTTAAATTAAATGATTACTATAATAAACATTTATTAGTGATCGGTAGTAGTTCATGAATTGACTTTTTAACTAAAAAGACAGAAAAGTGTTTAGTACGGAAAACGTGTTGAATAAAGAGACAATAGACAATCTTGCATATAGTAATAAACACGGACGGATAATGAACAATCGTAAAGTGTAACATGGACTAATAATTTAATAGACATTCTTAACACTAACGTTTTAGTTCTACAATAAAAATGACTTCGAGGGACATAGCTCTCCAGGAACATCATCGTAAAAAAGGCCATGCGGTTTGGACAAAGAAATCGAGTGATGTGATTTAAGACAACGGACTGGTAACTCTGTATTATTTAATATGTAAATTTCTAATCGTTAATTGTGTAAAATTTATCATATTTGATATTGTTGTGTTTTTTGTAAATTTAATACTTACAAATAATAAAAAATTTTTATGTAAAAGAATACTAAATATCGATTGACATAATTTTTCTTTTAAAGTAATGTAGACTCAACATTAAGAAACAGATAAATTTTATCTGTTAAGTTCTATAAATAATTATTCAGTTGCAACTTAAAACTTAAAGTAAATTCAAGATTTTTTTTGTTTAAATTTAAAACCTTCTTAAAAGGAAATAAAATATTTGAGATTAGGATGTATAATATAAGTTATTTACATGATATATTTCAATAATGATGTCTATGTACTGATATTTTATGTTTAATAAATCTTTATGTTAATATTTCAGAGACAAGTATTTTCATTACATACCAAAATTTCACTGTGGAGTACACTTTTACAAGAACTTTCGACCCCAGAGATAATAAACTTAATAAATTCATTTTTTTGGATAAATAATGACTAAAAATAGTCTGGCGCCCAATAATTATTAAATAATAACAGTTAAATTCAATTTTCATTAATTAAATAAATAAACTAAGAACTCTTCAAGTTCGACATAGTTAACATTTTTAGAAACGCCTATTTTTAAAATGTTTCAATTGTCGCTCAACGTGTGGCATTTTTTAATGAATAAAAGTAGCTTCTTTTTCTTAACCGACTATTTTTAAATAGTTTCAATCTCTGTGATTAAAAGTTCTTTGTAGCTGGGGACAGAGTGAAAAGTACACTCTTCTGCTATACCATGTATATCACTGCTTCACATGCAAGGCAAAGTTATTGAAACAGTTTTCTAGCACTGTCACAATAGTTGTTATCATTCTGATTTCTTTAAAAGAACTTAGATTATTTTCCTAACTAAATTATGTTCCTAATTTCTATTAGAACCTTGTAGTACGCCACAAATTACTGGCTCTTATAAGTCATACATAAAACCATGCCTGACCTATGGAGGAGAAATTTTAGCAACTGCCAGCAAGAATGCAAAAAGTAAATAAGTCAGAACAACTGCCTACGCCTTATCGCTGGCGCAGTACGGACAACTCCAATACATGCCCTACAGGCTTTTACCAATAACATCCCATTGGAAGAAGATTTTAACATAAGGGCACAAATTTTGTATGAAAAGCTGATTCAAAGAGAATATGATAACCCTTGGATAATAGGACCTCCACCAAAGCAAACACTAAAAACTCAGACCAGCTTTAAACAATTAATAATCTCTAGCAGGATGAACAAAGAGAAGGCGGAACAACCTCCTCAACTGGTGGACCCAGTGGACTTCATGGAGTTTAACGTTTTCTTGGATCTGCTCGAACCAGTAAGCAAGAAGTCTGATGCTCCAGGGATAATATCTCAAATTGCTTTAAAAACCTTGAATCAGCGATACCCTATGGACACTTGGATACGGATATATACTGATGGATTTAGAATAGAGGGAGAAACAGGAGCTGGAATATATTGTAGCCACTTCTCACACTACTTTGCTTTAAGCAGCAACTGTACAGTGTTTGAGGCAGAATTGGTAGCCACAAACGAAGCTCTTCAACAGCTGATTGTGAGACCATGGCTAAACATGAATATAGTTGTCTTGGTGGACTCCAAGTCATCACTGCAGGCAAAAGCGAATAATGATAATCAAAAAAGCACAGTCATACAGAATATCAGACATAACTATAAAATAGTAAGAAATAATGTTAACAATATCACAATACAGTGGGTTCCCGCTCACATGGGCTTGTGGGGGAATGAGGTAGCAGATGATTTGGCGAAGAGAGGAACAAGAATTATCCAAAAACCAGCAGGTGCCCTGACGTTGCAAGCAATTATACGAAAACTAAAAACAACCTCACAGCAGAGATTTGTTGATGATATGAGGAATAAACTGCAGGGCAAAGCTTATGATCCGTTTGAGCTTTTCAAAGAAAATACGATGCTTCCACGTAATGTGTCTGTAGCAAATTTCCGATTAGCTACTGGTCACGATTGTCTTGCCAAGCATTTATGCAGAATGAAAATACTAACCTCTGACAAGTGCACAATTTGCTCACAAGAATTGGACTCCATGTATGTTATGGACAAGGATCATCTACTGGTCTGCAGGGGTCTGGACGGAGAGAAGCAAGGACGAAGGGACTTTCCTGGACTTTATTGGGAGGCAAGAACCAAGATGCCGTGAGCTAGAAGGTGCCATTGGAAGAAGAAGAAGAAGTTTTCTAGCACTGTCACAATAGTTGTTATCATTCTGATTTCTTTAAAAGAACTTAGACTATTTTCCTAACTAAATTATGTTCCTAATTTCTATTAGAACCTTGAAGTACGCCACAAATTACTGGCTTCCATTTAGACTCACACACTTTCAGAGAGCTGTTGGTACCTTCTGCTTTCTATTGAATAAATATAATAGTCTTGTTTCCTTATCAAACTGTTATGACCAACACAATCAAAAACTTTTGATAGATTACAAAAGATAGATGCAACCTGACGTTTCTTACCGATACAGTATTAAATGATTTCACATAACAAATAATTTGTAAGTGATTTAACTCTTCAAACTATATTAAAATATGTAACCATTTAGGAGATAATGGATCTAAAACCTTGTAAAATTATAGAATTTTCAGACTTTGATGTAAAACTAAGTTTGTAATTATTTAATTTTTTTATAGTCACTTAGTCATTAGGTAAACCCAATTAAACAGGTTTTTCTCAAAACAATTATTTTGTTTGTAAAATTAGACACATAAAATTTAAAAAAAATAAAAAAATAATTGTAACTGCATTAATTTAATTTATATAACAGTATTAGGATGATTTTATATCCATCAAATTTAGTTTATTAGAACGTTAGTTTTTGTTTTAGAGCTGCAACTAGTGTATTTACAACGTTTGATAACCATTATCTCATATTGCATATTTTTATAGATTAGAGGCTTAGTTTTGACTCTAGAGCTGTAAATCAAATATTTACAACTTTTGATAGCCACTACCTGATATTTAAAACATTTGATTGGTGCCATTATGGTACTTATCCATCCCCATCATTCCAAAGTAACATAAGCATATTATATAAGTGTAATGCATAAAAATTGATTTCTTGGACCTTTTAAGAAATGTTAAATTGTATTGGTCTCAACTAGGATTCATAGTATAGGGTACTTGTTACAAAGGTTTTCTGAACCTTGTAATAAAATTGTGTATAACACTACTTTCTTGATATTCCATATGTGAATATATTAAAAAGTCTACAATTGCTTCGATCGTCTACATGTCTCAAAAAGCTATACATATCTGAAGTTGGCTCCTCTCGCTATTCTTGTCTCGGTGAGTCAGCACTGCAAGATCTTGGTAACTATACATATATCACATTTTCTTGGGAAGTCAGGGTTTGAAGTTATATTTTTGGTAATAACTTCGCTACTTGTCATTTGTAGAGAGGTGGGATTGATGTTGCAGAATTGAAATCCATAGATTTTTTTTACCTAATTTAATGTCTTATAACACATGAATAACTTATATTCTTGTTTAGTTGAACAACACATGAGATATGAGCTAAAAAATGGCCACCATTTTGAAATTTTTATAAATCTGAATAGGGTTCTATATGAGCACACTATAGTCCCCTTTATCAAATTTTATGTTCCTATCTTAATGTTTGTGGTCGCTATTATGCTTATGTACAGTTGAGAATGACAAAAATGACAGATCCACATGTCGAAAATCATTTTTTAAGTTTATTGAGGTCATGAGATCATGAAGTTTATTGAGGTCATGAGGAATATGAAGATCAGTAAAAAATGGAAGTCGACATATTTTGTGATTAGCAAAGTTACCCTGTACTGTTAACTAATTCTTATTAAAGGCATCCATCATCAGCATTATTATGGCCGATGGCCCAATATCCATTGAATGCCCCTGCTCTAGTGCTCATGTTCTCTTGTTCAATACGATCCTTTACTTGTCCTTCTTCTGCTGTTCTTTTCAAGGACTCTATTGTAGAAGAGATTAGTGTTGTATCGGAGCAGAATGTGCTCCAAAGTAGAATTCACACAATTGGTGATTAAGTGAATCACAGACTGAACTATTCATATCTTGTTCAGATACAGTGAGTCCCATTCTTGATCCTGCTGTGAAAATAGTCATATTTGTTAGTTCAATCTGTATCTGGTACACATGTCTTCCTCTGTAATTTTTCTTTCATCCTTCTACCTAATCTTTTCAGAAAATTAAGGTTGCAAATTTCTACCATGAAGACAGAGCTTATTGTGGTTTTAACACTGACAACAATGTTGAAGCTAATTTTACTGTCTCATCAGTTATCTCCTTATTTGTTATTCTGAAATAGACTGAGATCCATTAAAGCCACATAATGTTTATTTTCAGGACACTAGCAAATGCCTTATCTTTATGATCTGAAAAGGAGTAATTATTAGTATAGGACCTAACATACCCACACCTATCTATGGTATAATTGTTTGGGGAAGCTGTGCTGGGATTCACTTCAGAAGACTTCATTCTGCAAAAAAGCTGTTAGGCTTATATGTAGGTAGAAGAAGACTGAGTCTAGTGAAGATACTTTCAGAAACCTTGGGTTTCTACACTTTCTAGTCTCTATATTTTAGAAACTATTTGTTTTGGTAGGACAAAAAGTAATTTAATTTGTAATGGAGACTTGTATATACACTATACCTGTCAGAAAGATGACTTTCGTGTGAATAAACACCGATTGAAATTGTTTCAAAGATCTCCTACATAGTCTGATATTAGGCTTCTTAATAAGCTTCCTGACTACTTAAAGAATATAACAGTGGATTCCTTACTTAAGAAAAGCTTTTGCTGTTATTTGGTGATAGCTACTTGCTACTCGGTGGAAGAGTTTGAAGCTTAATATTAAAAACGTTGTTTAAATTAAGGTTATAGTATAAGGTTATTCACTCTGTTATGTTATCTAGTTTTTTTTTATTCTATTACTTTATTATTGTTACTGTAATTTAATTTTGTATGTTGTTGACTATAGCTATACAATTAATATATTTGTTGATGGTTAATAAATAGATTTAGGTTGTGGGTTGTAAATTATTTATACATTTTATTTTTAAGATGATTTTATTTTCTTGTTTGTGGTGATTACCACCACTCCCCCTCCCCTTCGTGAATCTGGACATATCCGCCCGGCCAGCTGATAAGAGTAGAGTAGTGCTCGAGACAGCTGTGACTAAGGACGTCTTCAGCGATCTTCCTAATTATATTATAGTGCGGTAAATTTCTATTATGCCTTGCTAAACCCAAAGGAATAGGGCCGTTCGGCCCTTGGGTTTATATCTGGGCGCATCGCGAGTTTTGGAATATCGTAAAATTATTAGTCGAACTATACGCGGCTACGTCAGGCCCTGCTATAGACCGACATGTTGTTGCAATACAGTGTAGTTAATATTAATATTGGTATTAGTGTAATTCTCTTATTTTAAGTAAATTAGTTTGTAGTAATACTTGTCAAAAATGGCTAGCCTAAGTTGAGATTCGCCCAGTGTACTTTATTAATTTTACCACGCGATCGGGACCCGGTAATACATTACCAAAGTTGATCCGCGGACCACCCAAATCGTACCCCCCAAATGCAATCCCAATACTCTCCCTACTTGTTGCAGAATGGTAGCAGAGAAAAGGGCTTTGTCTTGTGTTCCGGGTTCTTTTGGTCGTGTCTAAACGAAAAATTAAAAAATATTAATAAAAGACCCTAATTTTTTACAAGTTAATATGGTTTTTGTGCGCTGGGCGACATGTCTCGAATGGCCGGCCACACGTGTCTTCTTTTTGCTAAATTTCCTTTTTATAAAATTTTCAGTAAATTAAATTATTATTTTTTATAGATAAATCTAACCCTTAGCGTTTCATTAGTATTGCACAACATTTTTTCGCGAAATCTAAATTCCGTCTCTAATTAATTATAACTCCTAATTAACCTTTTTATCCCCGCGTATATAAAATGGTAAGTAACCAATATAAATACGGCCTATTTTTGTTAACATCCTGTCTGGCAAAATGGTGAGTTAACTATTTAATTACAATTTTTATCTATAGTTAGAAATATTATTGTTTATTCTCCAAATTTAAGTCATGTTATAAGTTACTAGTTTAAAATTAATTCCGTATAAAATTAATAAATTTCATTATTAAATTATTGTTAAAGTATTTTAGTTTGTAAAATAATGAGAAGAAAAATAATATATATATATATATTTTTTTATTGAAGGAAATAGCGTATTGCAGCGTTTAAAATAATTAATCAAAGATTTTTTTCTTTCTCTTTCACTGTTCGCATACGTTAAACGTAAATTCATTTAAATCATTTGTTTTCATTCTTTTATTCACCGATCTATTAATAATTGTGTTTTTTGGTAATTAATTATATACGTATATAGGTTTAGATATAATATGTATAAATTATGTTACGACTTGTATTTTTTTTTTTCCAGCGTAAATTCACATAACGTAGTTTTTAGTAATTTATTTCCGTCTTTAAACCACAGTTTAGACCCGTCAAACCAGTTTACAGTGGTTATCGACCTTGGTTTTTATCTTATACAGCTGATAGCGCATCGTAGATAGAAATCATTTCTCAATATCTTCTACTATAAACTACGAATGTTAGTTGTAGGATTTATTTAATTTAAAACAAACGAGTATTATGCATAACTTTTCCGATTAATTGACGCTACATTTTACATCGCTCTTTTAGCGAACTTTTAGCCTATCGGTTAGGTAATATTAGGAAGCAATCCCTTTTGGTTGCTGCCGATTTAACCAAACGTAGTGGCTCATACATCGAGGATAGGATGTTGATGAAACTTTTCCAAAAAATATTTTTTTTCCCGCACTGACGGTCACAGAAGCCACTCATTTCATTCCTTTATTTATTAAAACCTTGTTTTCTAAATTAGTTATCTAACTTTATAAATTTTTTTTTTTTGTTGTTGTCTCGACTGTTTTTCTAAAAAAACTGTTTATCGAAATTAAGCCTACTCCACCACCACTATTGCCTTTACTCTCTTTTGCTCCCGATTTTAACGAGATTTAGTGTACACCCCCCCCTATAACCCCTATATTTATATACCTATGCGCCTTTTTATTGCCCAGGCCACCCAACCCTTTATGTGCCATATTTTTTCACCATACAGATTTCCGAAAGCCCCTTCAGTTTTTCGATATATTCATAAATATTCAAAAAAAATTATTTTCCTACAACGATAATAATAAATTCAATATTTTAATGATCGTACGGTCTCATACTACCCCGGACGGGGACTCTCATTCAATTACAATCCTGGGGGATAGTCATGTCCGTAGATTAGCTAAATTTCAGAATAGCTCAATCCGTTTCCGTGGGTTTTCCGGCCTCACAGTCCCAGGGCTCAAAGCCCTTATTAAACATAATCGTCACTCCTGGTTTCTGGTTGCACATGTCGTGCTTATTATCGGTACGAACGACATTTTGAGACGAGGGCATGAACATTTACAGTCCAATTTTGTGTCACTCCTGCGCCTTATTCGTCGGGTGAACCCAGCCGGTTCAATTTCCATTTTTAAACTCCCGTTTTTCCCTATAATTCGTACCCAAATTCACCAAATTTCAATTATTCAGACATTTAATATTTTCCTAGCAACCTTAACAGCCAGTGAAGTGACAATACATGATGAGACCGCCGACCGGAATTTACCAGACTCGTGTTTTTTGAACGATGGCATCCATTTTTCACCCTTAGGTAATTCCCTTATATTCGACATTTTAAAATCTATTTTATAATTCCGAGACTCTCGATCCGCCTCCGCGACTTCATTGGACGGACTCACCGGTATTTAAATCGACCCCACCTCTGGTAGACAGGTTCGCACAGCCCATATATCCCACTTAAAGAGATTTTTCCACCCCAAATATTAAATAGTAGTGTTACACCCTATATACCGCCTTACACTTTTTCTCTACACTTGGGCCAGTCTCAACCGGCTTAGGTGATATTAGTTTAGTTCTTTTTCAATTCTTCCTTCTTCTTCCTCTTATAATTGTCACATCACTCAAAACACCTTCCCTATATCATCTATTACCATTCACTCCATACCCCCCCCCCCTATTCTGGTTTCGTCTACCATGCGGGCCCAGTATGGCTAAGGTGCGTCCTTGCTAAGAACGCACCTCTACGAAACGGCGCCTTGGTGGATGGGACCATTTAGGGGTTGTCAGTCTTTTTTCATCCACCCCAACGAGAGGGCAAGCTCAATGCAGCCTCGGGTTTGTCGGCCTTCCCTTGTGAATGGAATGGTATTACACTTTTTTTTACTTTTGGGGATTTGGTTTTTTTTAAAGCCTTTTTTGTTTCCCTATCCCCAATATATTTTTTTTTTGTGGTGCCTTCCCCTCGCTTGGGTCGCCCGACCGATCCGCCAGCCTCGGCATAACGACTAATCATGAGTAGTCCGAGCTTCCTCTCTCAAACCTCATTCATCACTCATTTATACCCCCCCACCTTATTATTATCCATATAAACCCTTACTTCCTTTCAAACATTCCACCCCTTGACACACTACACTTACCTACTTTTTTTTCTTTTTCTATTACCAATCTTGGTCTTTTTAGTTTAAGGAATTAAATTGTATAATTATTTGTGTGGGTTATATGTATTAATGGTGTTGGCATTAACCAATTTTTTTTAATTCAATTGTGTAATGTTTCCCCCCCCCCTACTGTATGTGCGCAAATTTTTTTAAAATTTTCGTTAAGTAACTTCAATCCCAGAACTACCGGCATATGTATGACCTCTGGCTTTTGGTCGGCTGTAACGCCCCTCAGCACGATGCCGACCAAGCCAAGGAACCTTATTGCTGCGACTTTACCTAGCTCTAATTCCCCCTTTCCTCCCTTCAACTCCTTAAGCCTCTTGTTGACCTACTAATAATTTTTGGTTCTATGAGCGAAATTTAAAAAGTTTGTCAGTGGTCAAGCATTCGTATTTTTCTTATGGTTGTTTGTTATTAATTTTTGTCTATGGTTAGTGTAGGACGAGTTGTAAGTTTTCTTTTCTCTTTGGCATTTTAATTGCCTTTTGTGTTTGATCAAGTTCAACATAAGTTGTTATATATTTGGTATCAGATATATATTTATATTTATAAATTAACCTAATTGTTAGGGTCATGTAGCTCATTCCATTACTTCCCACTTAACTAACTCTTAATCCTTTTTTCTACAACCTCTGCTCAACCCGCTGAAATTTCATAGGTTTTATCGTTAATAAGCGATATCATTCCAAGTTCAATTTATCACCTAATATCTAGTGTATTTCCACTAATTATT
Organism: Aphrophora alni; assembly: GCA_963513935.1. Classification (NCBI taxonomy): domain Eukaryota; kingdom Metazoa; phylum Arthropoda; class Insecta; order Hemiptera; family Aphrophoridae; genus Aphrophora; species Aphrophora alni. The sequence goes on from OY740775.1 coordinate 39,960,644, forward strand.
AGTGAAAATCACGAATTTGTTTTCTTTAAGTATCTGGTCCGTGGGTCTTACAATCATGGCATGGGCAACAGTATTGTGATTGCCTATCCCATCGATTTATTGTAGTAATTTAAATGCCACAAAAAAAAATAATAATAATAATAAAATAAATAAATAATAAAAAAAATTATATATAAACAATAAAAAAAAAAAAATTAAAAAAAAACATGAAAATTTAACGATAAGTGGCTCGTAGACAATTAAGCACCCTTCATCTTCACCACAACCATACTTAATGTAACAATTACAAACTTAATTTTTTAGTTGATAAGGAATCCTTTAACTTGTAAAATGACACTGTTACACAAAATTTTAATTACAAACTTTTTTTTAGTTTATAAGGAACCGTTTAACCTGTAAAATGAGACTGTAAGTAACCTTGAAATTTAACCAAACTACAGATCTACACCTTACAAAACCCACTTGTGAACATCACCTCATTTTTCGTTATCAATATCCTTTTCCGATTCTTTAAACCACCCACCTTCTTCATTTTTAAAACCAAAACAACAGGATGAAAATCAGAGCCAAATCTCGCCTAAAGCCAAATAAATAGAAAGGTACCAGAGAGTCTCCAGGGTTACGCTTCGCTATAATGGATGACATCAAGGTATTTTTGCCTATACGCTCTTTTGGCTGCTACAGTGAACAATTCATAAATGACATCATCAGTGCCTCCTACCTGTTTACTGGGAATTGCATCTTAATTGGGAGACCTATTTCTTAGTTCCTGTGCAAATATGTACAATGTTTGGATAAGAGCTTCATGTGACAACTCCGGGACTCGGTTACTATACTACCTAAGGCGAGGCTCACTAATATACCTTTTTTGCCTGTTCTTTCACCCATTCCCATTTGTTTATTCTTCCAATCTGCACACCATACTTCTCTAAACTCTCTTCCACCCTGCATTTTACTCAGTTTTCCATCAGCCATTTTCAAATTTTTTTGTTAGCAAACCACTTTTAGTTTAAGTTTTAATAAACAATTGTACGGCTAATCCTATTCCATAGCAATCCCATTCAATTCCACAGCCTCATTTCGCGGCATAATCTTTCTGTTTATTTCTACTTTACCTTCTAAGTAACCCCAGTACAAAAAAAAAAAAAACTGGGTACAAAAAAATAAATAATTTTTTTTTTTAAATTAAATAGAGTCATATTTACATTACATTATATTGTACGAAAGTTGTACACCTTCAGACCAGACAGTTAGTATAAAAAAAAAGGAAAAAAAAAGAAAAAAAAAAGAAGAAATTATATTTTTTTTTCTCCTGGCACCGGGGGAGGATTTCCCCCTTCCTTTTTTTTCTCCTTTACCCATATCGGTTCTTCCTTTTACCCCAATTATAAAATTCACTGTCAACTCTGCCCTTTTCATTCAGTGGTTTTTAGGCTTCCAGTTTGTTCTAAGTTACAGTCGTTAGGGCGAGCACTTCGCGTGTAAGTGTTCGCGTTTAATTTTTTCTTCGCGAGCTGACCACTATGACAATGTCACCTAACACTAACTAACTTTATACCTTGTCCCATCCCCATACCTTCACTCCCGTCCCGCGCACGGCGTTTCTTTTTTTTGGTTAGAGGGGGTGACTGTGGTGATTACCACCACTCCCCCTCCCCTTCGTGAATATTCGCCCGGCCAGTTGATAAGAGTAGAGTAGTGCTCGAGACAGCTGTGACTAAGGACGTCTTCAGCGATCTTCCTAATTATATTATAGTGCGGTAAATTTCTATTATGCCTTGCTAAACCCAAAGGAATAGGGCCGTTCGGCCCTTGGGTTTATATCTGGGCGCATCGCGAGTTTTGGAATATCGTAAAATTATTAGTCGAACTATACGCGGCTACGTTAGGCCCTGCTATAGACCGACATGTTGTTGCAATACAGTGTAGTTAATATTAATATTGGTATTAGTGTAATTCTCTTATTTTAAGTAAATTAGTTTGTATTAATACTTGTCAAAAATGGCTAGCCTAAGTTGAGATTCGCCCAGTGTACTTTATTAATTTTACCACGCGATCGGGACCCGGTAATACATTACCAAAGTTGATCCGCGGACCACCCAAATCGTACCCCCCAAATGCAATCCCAATACTCTCCCTACTTGTTGCATGTTTTTGTTTTTTATGTGTTTAACTACTTTGACCTGTCTTATATAAAAATACTTGTTTAAAGGACTAATAAAATTGAATTCTTAGGTTAGATCCCTGTCATTCATCTTTCCTATCAGATATCTGTTGAGCAACTCTTGTTGTTCCAACCCTGATGCTATAGACTATCCGAAGGCTACGTGTCTTTTATGCTCTCTATTCCTTTTTTTTTTATAAGGTGATCAAGAGGTTTTTTTATTGTCTCTAAACAACAAAGGAAAAACAAATTTCCCATTTTTTGATGAAAGTAATGTGCCTCGGATATTAAAAAGTGTTAAGAATATAATCAATTTACAATCTGCTCCATTATGAAGATCTCTAATAAAAAAAGGTTTTTTTTTTATTTACACCCGCTTGAGGCTTCTTTTTCAGATGGGTAAATTATTTTATATACCATAAGGTAGTTCAATTTGACCAAGAGATAAACTACAATCCTTCTTTTTTTTCCTGCAGTTTATTTGTTCAAAAATTAATTAAGCTGTTTTCATAATTATTAACAAACACTGTATACAAAGCAAAGTACATTTTTAATAGTCTAGAGATAAACTTTAAATATTTTTAAGGATAGTTTATAATTAATGTTTTAATTGAATGGTTTAGAATATGTAATATTTGTTTGGTAAACAGATTGTTTCATTTGGGTCATTTAATGTCAATATTTTGTCACGTTATTCGAATTTTTTTTTACATTATAAAAAATTTCTTTTAGAAACTTGAAAATCAAGGAGAACTACTTTACTAACAAATTGCCCCACGTTGGGCGCCAATTCAAGTAATTAAAAAAGAAAAGGGGTTTTGAATTAAATTTATTTATAAAAAAAAAAGAGAAGCTAACGTTTATTTATTTTTTATATTGGGTGCCATCATGGTATTTCTTTGATTATCAAAAAATTATAGTATTATTTTTAAGTTGATTTAATTTTAAAATATCTCGGGATCGTGAATATTTTTCAAAGTGTACTTCAGTGGTGGTTCAAAGAAAAATAGAAGTCCTTTTTGCTGAAACTGAACATATTTTATTAAACAACATATTGTTTATGAATACACATAAATATCTGTTACAATTTTTTATATTAAACACCTTATTTTAAATCATTTTTTATTCTTTATCTTTGTAATAATTTATTTACTCTTTAAGAAAGTCAAAATTTTAATAATTGAATCTACTATTTATGGTTGCAACTCATTAAAAATTAATTATAAAAGAAAACAGATTAATTTTATCTGCTTTATAATTATTTAAATTACGTTACTTTAATAAGATTGTCTTTCAAATGGACATTCTTTATATTCAAATATCAAAATTTATTACTTATTAAACTTCTAAAGTTAAAAAATCCTATAATTAACAATCGAACAAAGAATGGATTTTACATTTTTATACAAATGTCTGATTGGAAATGTTATTATACATGTTACCAGTCCTTTTGTAGATCACGATTTATTCCTTGAGGATTGATGACCTGTCGTTCTGATGATGAACCTCTGCCATTTTTCTGCACGTTGTCCTGGTACTGGATTAAACGAATTTATCCACCTTTCTGCAGTTCCCCGTCATCATGATGTTAATAAGCATATTTTTGAAATAATTAACCGATGAATTAACAGTTCAATATTTTTTATATAGAATGTCTTTGGTTGATTATCAAATGACTTCTACCTTGGATCACTCCAGACACCACGTTTACATCTTTTTAGTTCATTCGAACAAAAGTTCAGTTTGAATTAATGTTCACTGTATTTTATTCACTAAACACCTCTCAAATTTCGTTCATACCCGGTCAGATATAATTATATAATCTGAAAACACTTAAACTGTCTAGCATGCAGCCATTTTACTGTTCGTTATCGGTTTGTCCAACATTACAACTAGTTTATCTCACTCAGAAACTTATTCCACGAATGTCTACACTAACTTTATTGTATATACGTTTCTATTCTTTATCTATCACGTTGATTTCGTGTTAAGACATTTTCACACAAACTTCATTGTTCAATGAAAAACCTTTACCATAACGGCAATACGTCTATATAGCTCAGACACTACTTTCCGACTGACTCTTCCAAGCTAAGAAAAGCTTGCATAAAACCACGTTTTTCCAACACGATTTTACTTCCGCCTGACAACCAGCACCTTACATCACATATATACACGAAATTCTATTCAATCTATAACTCTACATTAATCCTAAACATTTTTATATTTTCAATATATTCCTAAACAATATATTCTTCTGGACACATATTGAAAGTTATTTTATTTTAATTTAAAATCATTTCTTTAGACTTTAATTTGACTCGCATCGTTACTTCTCCAGAATTTAGAACCAATCACGTCTCTCCATATTATAATCATTTAACCAATCACGTAATTTCTTTTAGACCATATGTTTTCATCGTAATGCTTCAAAATTCAAAAATGCATGAATTACAAGATATGTTCAAGAATAATGTCATTTAATAAAAGGTTGAAAAAGTCAAGTGGTGTTCCTTCACCAGGGATTGGTACGAGCAAACCATCAATTTTAGCAAATTTAATTGGTCTCATATCTCTGATAGAAATACACCATGTAGGGCACTCTGACTCAATATATGGATCATCTTGACTTTGATATTCAATTTCCGAATCATCAGAATCGTCATTGACATGTCGGTGAATCTGATCGTTTACTAGACCTTGTTCTTTATCGCTGTCATCTTGATCACGACACTGAAAGTCAATGAGGCTTTGTCTTGATGTACCAGGTACAAAGGGATCTATTTCAATAAAAAAATGTATTTAATTCTATAATAAAACACTACTGAACACAAAAGAACCAAAGAAAACAATGTGACATTTGCTGATCTCTTTTGACCGATACTGCACTGCACAAACCATGAACAAACAACACAGTGAACTTGCTTCAGGACCGATGTAAAATGCGTCAACACACAATCCGTCTCCAACGAGTGGCTGAACCAGACTGAGCATGTAAACAAAGGATGGTGTTGCCCCCCTTTAGTGACCAGTCTGCCTGGTGCTCTTAGTTGCTCCCGGTCTCCGGTGACCTGGCCGCACACAATGTGATTATGAGCAAAACCAAACCACAAAAGTTCCCTTGATAATGAATAAAAATCATATTGTCAAGATCATAGATGATTTATTTAGATATATAATTAATATTATATTTTAAAATCATAATAATTGTATTTTGTAATTGTTATATTGCATATGCAGGCATGCCTGCACAATTTACTAGTTTCAATAAAAAGGGGACAAAAACTGTAACTTCTAAAACATTTAGGAATACTCAAACGTGGTCTCAAATAGGTTTCAATGAAGATTTTGCTAGAATTTGTTAATATACAGAAATAACCAGTCACTCAATTATGTTAAACCTAATTAGTTTTAATAAGCTAATTGATTTTTATAAAAGGAACATGGTTGCATGTCACATGGTTCATCAATTATCCAGTTTGCTTTTCCTTTTTCATAATAATCCATTATGTAAGCTGGTAACACAAAGAATTATAATATGTTTTTCACTGTAGTATACAATTCACTAAAATGTCAAACGTAATTGAGGAATGATTTTTTCTTCAAGATTTTGATTGAGATTCATCCAAAGATTGATCAAATAAATAAAATAATCTAGTTATTGGAATGCAGGAAACGAATATGTTGCTAATTTTGGTCAATTTATGTGAAAACGAAAATTTACCTTGCAGACCATTCATCTAAACTTAAAAATAACTGAAGACTAGCCGCAAAGAAATTCTTAAATTTACAAGTTTTGTGGTATTCAGAATTTTTGAAGATTAAACATTGTAGATTAAATATTAATTTGACCTGGTTTTTGAGAAAAAACATTAGAGCTAATACTACTTCACATGTTACTAACAGACTGACACAGTAAAAAGTTAATTCATTTTGATGGTCTTTGTTTCTTATATATACTACATACAGAGAGAAAGAGTTATGTGATGGGTCAAAAAATGTCATGTTTTTGACATATACAAGTACATAATTTTTACTTCTTGTTTATAATTTGTTGTACTGTAATAATTTTAAATTGATTTTCTCATAACAATTATTTAGGCCCCTTACTAAACTGGGTTTTTGTAAGCATTGTAAAAAATAATTACTTTTGTTTAATTAACCAATGTCATGGTGGACTCTGTCATAGTTTTTCATCATAATTCCATTTGTTATCGTGAACATACAGTAAATTTGGAACATAAATAAATTTATATTTGTTTTATTTTTGTATGTGATTCAAGATATTTAGCACACACAAAATTTAACACGTTCGCTACCAGCTGCCGCATATATGCGGCGGCCGGGTCACTCCCACAGCCCATGAAAAAATTCATGAACTTCCCTGTAGACTGGTCCTAATGGTTGTGACCTTCGCCACAGACCTCGAATAAAATTTGTTCAAAATTATTTTTTATGCTTCAAAATATCCTTTTTTAAATCAAAAAATATATATATCAAATTTTTTGTTCATTTTGGGCAATTTTTAAAGCGCGCTCGGTCTATCAGATTACAAGTAACACATTTCCACCTCACAGACTAAGTGCCGCATATTAGCGGCACTATTATTACCTTACTTTTCATTCATTGCTTAGGATAAACGGTAAATAAAATACGGTTTTTACAAAAAAAACATTGTATTGCAATATTTGTTTTATAAAAAAAAGTTGTTTACATTTCATTAGGTTTTATAGTTACACAAAATACAAATGTTTATAGCTGTTTCTTATACAATACACTTTTTTTTTAATCTGTCCATATATTAAATTGGTTGAACATTTGTGTTAGTTTGAAAAAAAAAAAAAAAACACTGTTTAAATGTATTTAAAACAGATTAAAAAAATTACTCTTAAAAATAAATAAAATTGAAAATGTAGGCAAAAACATTTCATCAATTTGGTATTGCTCACTCCTTGTGATGATCGTTAAAACATGTTGGCATGCAGAGGCCCAATTGCTGTTTTTTTTTTTGTTTTGTTTTTTTGTCTCTACAAACAGAACATGTGAAGTAAGTATCTGATCACTTGTTATGAACCCACTGTTGCTTACTAGCAGACAGATATGTGCAGCTGAGATGATGTTGTATGTCAGTGTTACCAACTGTCCAGTGACGTCAGCGATGGTCCTAGCTACAGACCAAGCGCCGCATATATGTGGCGGACTATCCAGTAGACCGTGCCTAAACAATCTAACCTTTAAAATAGACTGTTGCGAAGAAATTTCTCATTTAGTATCAAGAAACCAATGCCGCAGATCTGCGGTGGCAGTCTATTTTAATGAGCCCAGCCGCCGCAGATCTGCGGTGTTGGGCTAGGAGTAGGACACACCCGCAGCAAAATTGTGGTGGCAGTCTGTGGTTACGATTTTTTTTTAACATTGTGGTAGCCAACATGTTAATATGGGGCATTTTGAAATAGTAAATGGACACATTTGAATTTTTTATGCAATTCAGAGCAATGAATTTTATTATTTTTATTAAAAGTATTATAATTTCAAAATATTTTAGTTCTAGGTCAATCTTGAGTGTGGTAGACCACACTACCAATAAATTAGGTTTCCTGTATTTTTCAATACCTCTGTTATCCTTGACCTACAGACAAAAATACAAACATTTTTGTTTTTCATTAAAACAGGAAACTTTTTGTCTCTTGTGATTTTTTTTATAAAGTTAATGGTTTTTGAGATTTTCAATAATTATGCATTAATGCTTCTCTTAGATTTCAGTTACTAAAAATAATGCAAACTTAAACTATTTAACTTGTTTGTCATTAATTAGATATTCTTTAATATTGCTAAACAATTTTCAAGTCTCAAAATCCATTAATATTGAAGAAACTTACAATTTTAGACACAAGAAAATTCAGGCTTATTTGGGTTATGAAGAATGTGTACAATGACAATGTGAGTCAAGTTTGTGAATGCATTACCAGTCTATGTTTATGTTATACGCTGTATGTTACATAACTGAAAATCATGGTGTGTAAATCAAAAGACACACATCTGGGAAGGTAACTATATAATATATAAGCCAAATACCACTGACTGATTCACTCATCACGACTACTCAAAAACTACTGAGTGGATTGCAATGAAACTTGGAATATAGCTTCCTCATAGGGAGTAGGTGCTCACTAAGAAATATTTTGAAAAACTTTTGCGTTTAAGCATATTAAAAAAAAAAAAAATCCGAAATTAAATTTTTCCATAAACTACAAAGGTGTTACGAGCTGAGGCTTCTTACATTCCTTCTTTTCAAATGTTTGATGTTTATGATATACAAAATACGCAAAAGGTTAATGTTTTTAGCTAAAAATCAGCTCTAAATACAAGATTTAAAAAATCACTAAAAACCAAAATGGCGGCTGGCATTTCTCTTTGACCGATGGAGTTGCTTCTTTCAACTGATTAGATTTGAAATGTTTAGTTTTTTCTCATATATGTTAAAATGCCTTTTGTTTCAGTATTTATATAAACATGTTTATTCCATTCAATCTATAATAATAAACGGTAAACACCATTGGAATGATTTCAAACCAGTATTTCAGAGATTCAATTCAGAAGCACAGCACAAAACACCAATTAAAAGTACTACTATAACGTGAGTTTTGTTATCCCAGACCAACAATTATGATAAGACTGTTGTACTCTGTTATCAGCTGACTGGTTATCACTTGTACGTTGCGTGTTCCAGAGTCAGTTCTCCTGACAGCTTGGTAATCCTTCAGCCTGAGAGGAAAACCAGGAATTTAGTTTACAGAGAGGTCCTAACAATTGAGTAGGAGGGAAGAATCTGAGGGATAAATTAGATAGAAAAAAACCTTGACTGTTGATACCTGGCATAATATCCTACGTGCTCTCAACATTGCCAATGTAATTAAGTGAAAGTCAAACTTGGTAAAAACTTTAAATTAAAACAATATATTTAAAGCTTTTTCATGTTAGATAGTAGTTTACAGGAATACAATTTTCAGTGCTTTCCTAAATAGCGTAGTCTTTTTTTTTTTTTATGACCACAGTAGGATAGGCACACACGGGTATTGAACGAACAGTTAAAAATAATACAATTATGTTAAAAAGACTGAAAATACCAACTATAAAAATCGAATGGTGAATGTCTGTGTGTGTGTGTGTTACTCAATCACGTAAAAACTACTGGACCCATTGAGCTGAAATTGTAAATGGGCATTCTTAGGGTCCCTGATTAACACATAGGCCTATTTTTATTTAGAAATTCCATCAAGGCAATGCCCCACTGGCCTTGAAAACTCCCTTAACACTCAATTATCTACACGTTAACCCCGTACAAAGGACGGGTACTCTGCTAGTATATATATAAAATTACCCACCCAGACCTTTGTAAACATAGACTGGTAATGCAGTCACAAACTTGACTCACATTGTCTTTGTAAACTTTTGTCATAATCCATATAAGCCCTAATTCCTTGTGTCAAAAAGTGTTAGTTTCTTCAATATTAATCCATTATGAGACTTGAAAAAACACAATCCATTATGTTTTGTGTTGTTAAAAAACATCTCATTAATGACAAACAAAAGTTTAAGTTTGCATGATTTTTAGCTACTAAAAACTGGGGGAAGCTTCAATGATTAATAATTACAATATTTTAAACATTTTGAAAAAAGTCTTTATTTTCAAAACATTTATAAAATGTATCATAGAAAATGCGTATGCCAAATACGAACTTGATATCTTTTCTATTTTCAAAGTTTTATTTTTGTAAAAAAACAAAATGGTGGAAATATGGAAACTATGCGTTTTCAGAAAAAAATTATATTCTTTATCCTGACCCACAGAATCATTGCCTAAAGTTTAGCAGCTTTACGGATACCCCCTGTATGTATGTGTGTCAATTTTGATGCCCCCCCCCCCGAGTTCGAAAAAGTGATTTAAAGAATGATATTGTTGTTCGTAGAATATGCAGTGGTCTATAGCCTAAATGCTTGAACAATTAATTGAAGACCGGGAGTTTGAAGAGCTCTTTAATTTTTTCAAACAGATCTTGTTTTTTAAACTTTTTTTTTTTAAAATACATTTCTATTGAAAACAAAATGATTCGTTATTTTTTCCAGCTCAAATTTTATTCTAGGCTAACTTTTTATTCCTGATAACTCAATCATCCTTTAAGCTACAGAAAGAATAAAAAAATCCATTTTGTTTGCTGTTAAAAAAACAAAATATAATAGCTGTTGTCTCTTGTTAATTGTAAAATAACAATTGTATAATAATTGTTGTTTGTAAAATTGAATGGTTTCTGAGATATTCCACATTATAGAAGTTTATATAGTCGCCATTTTGAAATGAGTAAAGGAACCAGGTTAATTATTTTTCTCAAATTGGGTCTTCGTAACACTAAGGAACATGGCAAATTTCAACTCCTTACCATTAACCGTTAAAAAGATATGATTTTTTTAAAACACAAAAAAGGCAGCTAAATAGAAAACTAAGCATTTTTAGAAAATGTGTTTATATAAACTTTTTCATTAGTTTTGATTTGAAGAATAAACTTCTGAATTCTGAAGCGTTTTTTTAAACACTCTGTATATATATAAAAAAAAAAAAATAACGATTTTTGACAAATAACATAACTTTCTCTGTATATATATATATATATAAGAATGTAAAAAGTAGTTTTATTTGTGTAGCAGTATTTGTAAGCACAGGTGTTTGAACACAGGTTTATTAAACAATACTTACATTCAATAGACTTTAAAATGAATTATAAAACACAACTTTATGTTATAGTCTATCACGTCATGTTTGAAGTGCCCAAAGCAGTCTTCAAATAAGATCCTCTCTTGTATTTAAATTACTTTACATTAAACAAACTGGAGTCTGCTACTCACGCAATGGAATGATTTTATAAATACAATAAGCCTGTTGTCACATATTAAAGTGACCCCAACTTTATCTTTGTTCCTATATTTGAACTGTTGATTCTATAATGACAAAAGGCTTTAGTAATTTATTCCAAATCAATTTAAATTTAAATATTCTATAATAGAGTGCAGTATATTCAAATAAAATAGCAAAATTTCACCTTTCACTTACTTAACCAGTATACAAAGTATACAGTAATTTTGGCAATCGCAAAAATTCCGTTGTTGTCTATAAGCATGATAGTGGTCACAAAAATTAAGATAAGAACATGCAATTTGATATATGATTATACTGAACTTTATTGAAATTCAAAAAAATTTAATTGAAAATGTAGAAATGTCAACCATTGTAATTAGTTTCATGCTTATATCTCTAGGGTGTAATTCAACTTATAACACAAGAAATTTGATAAAAATTTTCAAATTTCAATTCTACAAGTAATGGTACCAGCATCATCTCTCTACAATGCCAAATAGTTAAGTTATTGTTAAAATGTAATTTTAAACCTTAATTTTTCAAGAAAATGTGATATTCGTATATGAAACCCTACAAGGCTGAGACTTGATCATAGCGAGTGGAGACTTTTCAGTATATAGAACATTAGGGCCTAACTAACGTCAAGAAAGTAGTGATGTACACAATTATGAGGTTCAGAAAGACCTGTCTAGTTAGTTAGTGAATTTGAGGTCTGAGGCTATATAGCCTCTTTTCACTGCGCCCCAAATGGATCTTTTGTGACTAAGACCTATCTAACAACCGTTTTAAACAAAATTACCCTACTGGATATGAACCGTTATTTACCAATATTTATCTCTTGGTCACAATACAGGATAAAATAGGGAGATTCTCATGTCAGGTGGTGAGTCAATCATTACATTTCCATAACATACATAAGGCAATGTCAATTATACATAATTTAAATAAGATAATATACAATATTTAAAAATACAATATAAAATTAGAGATGTAGATTCTACAATAACAAAATACACAACACAAATCACATCACAATGAAATAATGCTACAGAATACATCATTTATCTCTGCAGAATAAACTATTCTATGGAATAAAAGGAATATTCATATAAATAAGAAAGAAGAGCCTCTTTAAATTGTTTAGGACAGTCTATTGTTGTAATGTGTTCTGGCACTTAATTGTATAGTTTCTTGCCACTATAGTAAGGCAACTTTTCATACATGCTTTTATTATATCATAGATAATTAAGTAGCTCTTTGTTTTGTGTTGGATACTGATTTTTTTTTTTTTGACTAGTAAGCTTTAAAAAAAAAAGTTTTCACAAAGTATATTATATTAAGTAAATATACACAAGAAACTGATAAATTTTGTTGCTTCTGGAAGATTGGTTTGCATCATTCATAGAGTTTCAATTTGAATATAACCATAATTATCTTCTTTTGTATAATAACAATGTGATTACTTTTAACTGAATTCCCCTCCCCCTCCAAATAATACTATAGGACAGTAAAATATAACATCATGGTGGTACTTAAATTGGTGACCCTTGTAATACTTAAAATTACATAAAATGCCTTGCTTAATTAACAATCACATTCAAAACGAGTTGTTTCCATGTGAGTTCGCAGTCAACTTTAATTCCAAGAAATTTTACATTATTTGAGGATTCTTTAAAGATAAACATCTTGTATAATTAGACTGTAACTAAGCAAGTGTGTTTTATTTGCATTCAAGAGAACACCATTGTCCTTAAACCAGATATTTATAGCCTTAAGATCATGTTCTAAGTTCAGCTCCAACTGTAACTTGTTTGGGATAGAAATCACCGCCATTGTGTTATCAGCAAAAAGGAACATGCCTGCATGATTAACACAAAGTGTCAGGTCATTTATATAGATTATAAACAGTAAAGACACCAAAATTGAACCTTTTGGAACCCCGGAACCGATTCTTAGACACTAACTGAAGGCTTGATTTTTCCCAATAACCACATTTTGGTAACAATCAGATATATATGAAGTTAACAGCTAAAGAATTTGACAATCAACATCATAAATAGCTTTCTTAAAAGCAGATAATGATTGATACAGTCAAAGGCTTTGGACAAATCGAGGAAAGCACCAACAACAAAGTCTGATATAATATAATTTAACGTTTTCTACAAGGCCCAACAAACCAACTTTTGGGCATTACATTTAAAGTAACTGATTGTATTACATTAAATGATGGGACTGGGTAAGTACCTCGGTATCCATCAACGTGTTTTCCTTTGTTGTCTCGAACATGAATATAAAACCGTTGAGTCGGGACACATCGATAGTGTTGAGTTGTGTAGAAAACAATATGTCTTAAAAGTTCCTCAGTTATCATTTGTTTTTGTTTATCCAATTATTTTTACTTAGAAATTTGGGTTAAATTATTGTCATTTGAGAAATTAGAGTTCCTTCAATAACTTGAATCAGATTAGGATACCGATAGTGACGATGAAATAATTGTTTATGATTGTGTTGATGAAATAAAAAAAAATGAAAAACAATAAAATATCTGGTACATTTTTTTCTAAAACCTACACAGAAGAAACCTGTTAATTTAAATTGTTTTGAAGTGAACATATTAGATTTTATAAGCATGCAAATTTATTTGAAATACTTAGGACTGGCCTGGTTATTGAGTATCCACCTGCAAAGTTTCAAAGTAATAATTTCAAGTTTCATTTTATGAAATGAACAAGAGTACCAAACTTCATAAGATTGTATAAAACAAGGACATTCTATCGTGTTAACGGGAACAACACTAATTAGTAAACATTTTTAAGATTACCCAAAGCATAGTTACTCAGTCAATTTAGTTGTGCCAAGAATTGCAAAACACAACTGATAAGCTGAAAGTATTGTTTTGTTAATGTAACAAGTTGAAAGTCCTCTGATTCTCCCATTTTCAGCAATTGATATTTCTCATAAAAAAAAGAATAAAACTCTTTTATATATTTTTTTTGAAAATTGAGAAGGAGGGGATTTATATATATATTTTGTATTGCCTAATTTGATAAAATTTTATATTCCATAGTTTTGAGAACTTGGGCAAAATTTCATAAAAAAAAAAAAAAAAAAAAAAAAAAAAAAAAATGGAAAATTTATCTGTAATTTTATTTTGTTTACATGGATATAATACATAGAAAGTTATATGATAGGTTAAAATCACATATGTCGAGTTTTTTTAATGGAAATATGTTTTAAGATCACCTGAGTTCTAAAAAAGTTATTTTTGGAATGATGTCTGTCTGCACTCTTTGGCCCAAACAAGTGGAACAATTTTGGTGTGTGGGCATATTTTGGCTAATATAGCAAGCTTTTCATTTTATTTTATTTTTATAAATCAAAATTTTTAAATATTTGCTATAAAACAAAAAAATAGTAAAAATGATTTTCTCAAAATTACTCCTAATATATGTATAGATGGAATGTAGCATCTAGGAACTCAAACAAAAAATATTGGTTGTCATCTCCTTAAAAATGATGGTATAGGATTTAAAACAAAAAAACTGTTATAACAAAAAGCCATTATAAAAAAAACCCTATTTACCCACATTACTGATTTTGTTACAAATATGATGAAATGTGAAGATTAAAGCCCTAAACCAGTCTGGCTAATTTTAAATAAAACTAAAAATTTTAGTTCAAGAAAAATAAAAAAAAATAAAATGAACCTTGACAGGCACATTAACACTCGATTTCAATCAAATATTGTTATAATGATAAAAGGATAAATCTATCAAATATGGTCATATGGTCATAACATTTATTGAAAAAGTTATAACTTATAAAAAAAAGAGAAAAAAAAGAAAGAAAGTAAAATCGACATTTAGAGAGACAAGTTTAGTGCAACTTTTTACTAATTCATTATACAAAATATGGTTAGTTTGAAAATTGTACAAAATTTCAACTTATGGTTTTTTGACGGATTTTCATGTTTTATGGCCTCAGGAAACTGAATAAGTGATTTTCAACATGCTATCCTTCTGTCTGTCGTTGTTATCGACTACATGTAAGCACACTAGCGGCCATTAAAATTAAGAAAGGCTCATATATAGAACCATATTGAAAAAGTCAGAAAAACCAAATTGAAAATGGCAGCCATTTCAAACAGTTTTTTTGTTCATATTTTGTGTGATATTCATTTTATATCACTCTAAATCAGATAAAAATGTGCAGATTTTGGCATCTCCAGAAATGTGATATTTGTATCTGGCTAGGCGGATTCACCAACACGAGCATAGGCAGGAGTGGAGACTCCTGCAGATATATAAGGCTTTGAGGCCTGCCAGGGCCAAGATACCAACCACGCACGAGGCGAGTGGAGATGTTTTAATCTATGGAGCATGTCAAGGCCTGGCTAACATTGCGAAGGTAGTGATATATAAATATATATATACACAATAATTACGAGATTCAGAAAACTTGTATAACAACTGATTTCAAAACAAATTTACCCATTGATAAGACTCCTTGATCTATCAATTACATTTTAACATTTCCTACAAGGGCCAAGAAACCAACTTTTGGGGATTACATTTAGAGGATCTGTTTGTATTACATAGTGTGTTGATTATAAGTACCAAGGTGGAGAAATCACCTTGTTTTATTTCATTCTAAATTTGTATAGCTAATTTAATTTAAAATAATAAAATAATAAAATTTACAATATAAAATAAATAATAAAATATTCAATTAGTTAAACTTATTTATACTAATAATATACACAAAATCTTTAGCAACTTGAGGCTTATTTTGTACTAAAATGAAAATTTGAGAGTAAAATGTGTTACAGTGTGAGGAATTATAGTACAGTAGAACCCCTCTAATCCGCCCTCGGGTGGTCCGTTACTCTGGTTAATCCGACCGTGCTCGAGCTCGCGATATTGTACCGACTTGCCGATGACTCACGGCCCGTCTGGCGCCATTCATCAGGTTTGTTATCACTTTCCCGCTTCAGTGCTGTGTCATCTCTCGTGTTGTTTCTATTGATTTGCTATAATACTTGCAGAGTTTATATAATAATATAGACTTTATTATAAAGACTTTTAAAAGTTTATATATCACTTTAAAAAAATCTCTTTATATAATATGTAATAAATATTGACTTTTTTCGGATAATCCGACCTTTTTTGCATTCCGACCATGCCCCCAGTCTCGAAGGTGACGGATTAGAGGGGTTCTACTGTAGTTATGGTTAAATTCATACCTGTCAGGAAGTCCTTGCAGTGCTGACCCAAACACTCCTGGCACATGTTCAGTGCCTTGAGGGATTTTCTGTGATAAGTCTTGATTACCTTTGTCATCCTCAGAGTCCAAATCATCTTTCTGAATCAGTAGAAACAAAACAAGGAACATTAGATATAAGCAAGCAGTTTGAAAATGTGCAATTTTTTTCTATTTATACATATCTGGCACTTGTTTTCACCAAATTTTCAAGTATAGATGAGGGATAACTGGTATAATTTATTCAAATATTTGCCTTTTTTTGGTGTTTTTAGTCTTTGTATACAACTGGACCACCAATGGGAAAAATTAATGAAATGCCATGGTAATCAGTCTAGAGATAGAATAAAACTCGAACACAAGATCTCACGAAAATTACTGTTACTTATCAACCATGTTTCAACAACAAAATCACCATCCTCAGTGATACATAAGTTACAATAACTGAACTATAACTAACTTAGCAATACACCAAACTTTGTATTTATACATAACTAAAGGGGCATGGCTTAAACCTATTTTGTAAAATTAAGACTAGTGCCTCATTTCAATCAAATAACTTAAGAGTTAACATCAAACCATTACAATAATCTGAACTAATCATATATCTATCAATACATTTTATATTTTACATTAATATAGAACGTTGTATAGGCCTTAATTCATTATTCCCAGTTATATTACAGTACTTGTTAACATAAAAAGTTTCCCATGCATCTATTGTGTTTAATTTAGTAATATTTTTTAACACAATCTAATGTTATCTCACAAGTCAAGTCCAATATTTATATATAATCTAGAGATGGCTACCTTTCCCATCTTTAGGAAAATCCCCCCTCCTAGAAAATTTGTTATCCCCTCCATAACAAATTTCAACTCCATCATCAAACCCCTACATTTACTAACTTAATATTACAAATCTTGATTTTTGGCTATTCTGTTTTAATATGGATTTAAACTGATTTAGTTGGCTTTATACCAATTTTGAAGAGTAGTTGGTTATAATTTATTACTTGTGATTTATTTAATATATCTAGGCTCTTTCGTTTAATTGAATTTACTATGAATACTATATATACTCCTATATTTTATGAAGCTACATTCTATTTGAATAAAATTTAAAATCAATGAATTGGTTTTACAATCAATTAACATCATTAAGAATGATAACAACATAGTATAATGAAACATTTATTTAAATAACATATTAATGATCATAATTCAACATATCCTATCATGCATCTTCAAAACATGATTCGATGTTATTTAAAATTATTATTATTTACCCTCTTTTTTTATCAAATTGCTCAATGTAATCTCCCTTTAACTTAATTATGCAACACATATCTACATTCTCCTATTTATCTCTGTAATGTCTTAGACTGGCTGAATCTGAAATCCCTTTTATTTTGTGAAGTCTATCTATAAATTATATAAGTTGCCTTTCCAGTTTTTTTGGTTGTTATATATGGGACTGTATAAACTGTAAATGTCTTTGATGCCTCTATTCTCATCTCATGTGAATATCCTGTTTCTGCCTTTACTATTTTATGTCATTCATTAAAGTATTTGTTTATGACTGTGTCTAACTATACTTATAACTCGATTCTAATGTCCAATAACACGATTTCATTTATTTCTTCAACTATTTGCTTCTTAGTTAAATTAAGAATCTCATAATTGCTTACATCAAATCATCACTGTTTACATCCTAATTTTATATGCTTACTATATTTACTCTTATATGGTTTCATACTAATCCAGTTCATCCCTCTTCATCCTATTCAATTTTATCTGCTTTATTAATTCACATCTTCTTCCATTATTATCACCATTACTAAATCTTATTACTTGTATCCAAACTAATTTCCATCTTCAGTTCACTTATGCAATCCAATTCAATAATCATCTCTCGTAACAGATTAGGTACCCTTAAACATTACAAGTTATATTTTATCTCTCCAAGGTTAACTTTCAATAAAATGATCTTACTTATTTGAAGAGTCTTCTTTCCTGTAGCAGCTATATAATGTTGTAATACCTAAAAAAGGTTAATCTAATTTGAATAGTAAACATAGCGGGAAATCGTTTAGAAAGAATTTGGGAGGGGGTAAATGAGTCGGAAACGTGACTTATGTTATAATTTAAAATAAAGTAAATTCAATTAACATAGATTTCCAAACACAAATAAATAATAATGTATAGGATTTAAGAAATATTTACTTATAAGAAATTAAATAGTGTTGTGTGTGTAATAAAATTAGTAAAAGAAACTTGTTGTCAAGTGAGAAATATTGAACAGTGCATTCGATGAAATGCGTATGAGACAGATAACGCTAACACAGCGAGATTTTGAATAAGGTCCGTGATATAGAAAATGTGAAGCCCGGAGGAACAGGATATGGAATTCTGGCATGCGGTCTTAAGTCGAGTAAGGAGCTTAGAGGGGAGAGGTTGTGTAAAAAGTCTGAGTAGAAACATGGAGGAGATGAGATGTGTTTTTTGAGTCTAGTTTGGAGTGTTAAGATGAACAGTCATATTTCAGAGTCTTTTGTCAGGAGTCTGTAGTAGAAAGACGTATGTGTTGAGTGACTAATTTGAACAATGTAGACTGAATCGGTGTACTACAAAATTGGTTAGTAATAACAAGTAATCTGAACAGTATTTGAGACTATTAAAACGATACTAAATTTGATTTAGAACAGAGTGTTAGAAGTGTTTATTACGAATCGCGTATTACGAAAAAAGACAATAGACAATCAAACACGGTCGAATGATGAACATTCATATAATGTAAAAAATGGACTAAAAGATTAATAGACACTCTTGATATAAACATTTTGCGAAGTGTAACTGAAATGGTTTCGATAGATCTCGTTCTCCACGGACAGAATCAGAGGACAATCATTAAATGCCATGCTTCATGTACCTCTATTGTGTAATGCGTACTACGACAACGATCTGGTAAAATGTGTTATTTAACACATGAACTTAATTCACATATTGGATAAAATTTAATATGTTTCATGTTTTAATTTTCATAATTTGATATTTTAATATTTATACTTTTAAATGAAAAAATAATAAATGTCTACAGACATATTTCTTTTATCTAAAATAAACTAAATTCAATATTAAGTAACAGATATTTTAATCTGTTTGTTTTATAAATATTTCTGTTGCAACATAAAGTTAAATTCAATATTTTAAAAAGTAAATCTTCTTCAAAGTAAAATAAAAAATAATTCAGATAGGATGCTAGTTATAGTTAACTTCCATGATATGTTCTTTGTAATAAATCTTAATGTATAAATGTTCTTAATCAATAAATTTATGTTAAAATTTCAGTTTATTCAAGAGCTCTTCATTTAATACCAGAAATCACTGTAAGTACACTTTTAAAAGAATCCATACCCGAGATCTTAAAATAATTAACTTCACTTTTTCTAAATTGATGTTCAAACATCTGGCGCCCATAAATGCTGTGCAAAGTTTAAATTCAATAAAAAATAACTTCATTCTTTTAAAAATAAAAATAACGTAAAAAATAAAAACCTGTTTATTTTAATTATTACAATGTTAATTCCAGTTACTGGCAACTCTTCTATCTTTCTAATTTTTATAATTCTGTTCAAACCATTCCAACTGAATACATGCAGTATTATTACCCAGCGTCTACTAATTCTTCTAACGCCATACCCCACCAATTTTAACAGTTATTTCAGGGTTGTTTTCGTCATATTCATTTTTATTATGTAATTATCTTTTCTGTTTATACTCCATTAAAAATATCTTGTCTTCATTTTTTATTAGGCCTACATTTTCAACTTAAAAGTTGTTACCTTTTCATACTAAAAAATCTTCATTTAAAATTCTATGAGGTTGAGTCTCATTTTCTTCATGGCCTATTTCTGATGTTCCAGTGCCTACTGGTTTAAATCTCGGATACCATTGTTTTTACAATCTCTCTGTATTGCATTTACTCCACTTGTATCATCCTCGACTCTCTTTTTTCTCTGCTATATGGTAAATCTGTTGATATTCTCTTCCTGGAATTGTATTACGTATCTTTCTTGTGTGTTATTTGGTCCGTATCTCTTATAAAAATTATGTCCTATCGTTTTGCCCTCGGAAATGTTCGCTATTGTAAACATTTTTGTAAATGTGGCTTAAATATAAATTGGTTATCTCTAAAAGGTGGTCTGCCGTTATTACTTGTAAAACTGTTATTGTAATTGATTAAAGTTCCAGGTGTGTTGAAATTTGTTGATCCGTCTTAATTACACTCAGGGTTCAGATATGAATCTAGTTTCTTAAATTAGATTTCTTTTTAGTTCTGAATACTTATTGTCTACTTTCTTGTTTAAGTTCTTGATTGTTTCCTTTTGTTCAGGCTGTTTAAGTTCTTGACTGTTTTCTTTTGTTCACAGTGTTTTAGTACTTGACTATTTTCTTTTCTTCAGACACCTTTTCAGTTATTATATTCAATCATTACACAGTTTTCTCCAATTTAGCATTCTGTTTCTGCAATATAATTTGGTATTTCTTCTGTAGTTTTTCTTCAATCATAAAATTCATCTCTTCTATCTGTTTCTCCAACTCATTCTTTATATCTTTGACAATATGTTCTTCTATTTTTGGCAAAATTTGATTTAGCTCTTTTATTTCTTCATGATTCTTTACGGAATTCTTCTCCAGTCTTTCTTCTAATTGTTTTTGGTCATCTTTCACTTCTTTTATCATATTTATTGTATTATCATTCTTATTAGCATTACCATATTTGTTGTAGTTGTCTTTTGTTTCCCAAATTTCCATTTCGCCTTTCTCTTTTACTGGCTCAACTATATTATTTCCTCCTTTTATTCTTCTTCAAATTTCACCATTTCTCCTGCTTCTTTTTCGCTAATTTTCTTAGGCTTACCTCTGTACTTTGTACTTTTCATATTCCTCTTCTTCTCTATCTAATTTAGATTAGTTCTTAATTTGTATTTGTTGGATCCGGCCACATTTATTTTATTATATTCAAATTCTAAAAAAATATCTCAAATTGTTTATATATTTAAATTATTTCTTATATATTTTACCTGATTAATTAAATACCTAAATATTTGCTAAATATGCACATACAGGATGAATCAGACCACCTGTGCACAATGTAGGCCTATAGCAACTGAACCAAATGAGCTACAGCCTTTGTTTTAACTTAACTTAACCCCCCCCCCCCCCTATTTCAACCCTAGAGAATTCAGTAAAATGTTTTCAAATCTCAAATTTCAAAACTGCCCCAAAAGTGTTTTTTGGGGGTGAGGGTAATTTTTGGAAAATTTTCAAATGTAAAGGTAGGTCCAATGATAGGCCTACCTCATTTGAAAGGTTTCTGTTCACTGATCATTTTGGAAAAAAGTTTTAACTTACGGTATCTTAACTGCATATGCACAGAATGTTCCAAAAAATAAAAAAGTAGTCTTTTACAGTAAGTTTTATTGTTACCACATAACATAGCCTACATAAACCAAATTTCTATCCTAGGTTCATGAGAATATACCCTTTCAAAAAATGTGCTTAAGTTTTCCCTTACTAAAAATTTTTCAAATTTAAATGTACATGCCATTAAAAAAAAACCAGATTAAATAATATATGTATGAATAAAAAATAGGGAAACCAGGTATTTCCCTATAGGTTATTCACATATTAGTCTATGATACTGGGTGTTTCGTTGTACATAGTATTTCTTAGATTTATATTAATTTTAAAATGGACTGTTCAGGAACTAGTCGGTCGAAAGATCCAGGATATAATCAGTCGTTGACCCCCTTGAGACTCTTATTTTAATGATTGTATTCATAGATTACTGCATCCCGAAGATGACGAAGAATTTTTGAACTTATCATCAGGAAGCGAAGCTGATCCCACGTGGCCTGGATGAGATGCGCTTTCAGACAGTGAATCAAGTGAAGAGTCAAATGATGATGCTGTTTTGGACTTGAAAGGACTCATTGAAGATGATTATGCTACAGATCCCACGTGGCTTGGATGAGATGCGCTTTCAGTCAGTGAATCAAGTGAAGAGTCAAATGATGATGCTGTTTTGGACTTGAAAGGACTCATTGAAGATGATTAGGTTAGGTTAGGTTAGGCCTGGATGAGATGCGCTTTCAGACAGTGAATCAAGTGAAGAGTCAAATGATGATGCTGTTTTGGACTTGAAAGGACTCATTGAAGATGATTATGCTACAGATCCCACGTGGCCTGGATGAGATGCGCTTTCAGACAGTGAATCAAGTGAAGAGTCAAATGATGATGCTGTTTTGGACTTGAAAGGACTCATTGAAGATGATTAGGTTAGGTTAGGTTAGGCCTGGATGAGATGCGCTTTCAGACAGTGAATCAAGTGAAGAGTCAAATGATAATGCTGTTTTGGACTTGAAAGGACTCATTGAAGATGATTAGGTTAGGTTAGGTTAGGCCTGGATGAGATGCGCTTTCAGACAGTGAATCAAGTGAAGAGTCAAATGATGATGCTGTTTTGGACTTGAAAGGACTCATTGAAGATGATTAGGTTAGGTTAGGTTAGGCCTGGATGAGATGCGCTTTCAGACAGTGAATCAAGCGAAGAGTCAAATGATGATACTGTTTTGGACTTGAAAGGACTCATTAAAGATGATTAGGTTAGGTTAGGTTAGGTTAGGTTAGGCCTGGATGAGATGCGCTTTCAGACAGTGAATCAAGTGAAGAGTCAAATGATGATGCTGTTTTGGACTTGAAAGGACTCATTGAAGATGATTATGCTATTGACGATTTGCCAGAAATTTTTGAAGAACGGATGAAAAAGCAAGATTATGGACCTCCTTTTTTTTGGAATAGCACTCATCCTCCTACCAATGTCAGAACACCAGCCAGAAACAACATTCCTGAAGCCAGAAAAAAGCTTTAGTGTGGAAACTTCTCTTTTATAACAATATTATGGACACTATTGTAGTGAATGCCAATAAAAAAAATTCAAACTACCAGATCACAATTAGGAAAAAAACCTACAAATCACAATTAGCAATCAAAAAGATACAAATTATGAAGAAATGCATGTTTTTTTAGGTTACTTGCTTCTTAGTTCTGTTCTGAAATCAAATGATGAGACATTAAAAAAGTGTGTTTACTAAAGATGTATATAGCCGCCCAATAATTTCAGCTACAATGTTCATCAAATGCTATAACGTTCTAGTGGGTTGTCTGAGGTTTGATGACATGGATACCCGTGCTCAAAGAAAAGAGCATGAAAAATTAGCATGTATATCAGATATATTTTCTATATTCATCAGCAACTGCCAAAGCGTGTATTGTGTGTTTTCTGAGTTCCGTAGATGAGATGTTATTACCATTTCGAGGAAGGTACAGTTTTAAGGTTTATATGCCAAAGAAACCTAAAGAATATGGCATTAAAGTGATGTGTTTGGCTGACAGTAAAACCTCTTATTTGGTGAATGTTTACCTGTATATTGCTGAAGAGAAAATTGACATATGTTGGGACAATGAAAAGAAATAAGAAAGAAATCCCATTCGATTTTATTTAAAACCCTTATTGACCTGTTGGCTCAGCCACTAATGGATTTAAGAAAGAGAGTACACTTCTAAGCTTCATTCCCAAGAAAAAAAATTTAAAAAATAGAGCGGTTGTTTTAGTTTCGATCATGCAATACACTGCTACTGTTGATGCAAGAAAAAACAGCCAGAGATCATACCGTACTACAATAGCACAAAGTGTGGGTTCGACTTGTTTCACATGAAGTGTGCTGTTTTTTCTTCAAGTCGATATACTAGGTGATGGCCTCTAGCTGTATGTTACAGACTTTTGAACATAAGCAGTGTCAACTCTTTCATCATACATAAGAGCTACAAGGACATTGCTGATAAGAGTTTGTGAAACAGTTAGCTAATGAACTTACTACCCCACATCTCCAAACCAGACTTTCAACCAACCTCAACCTTCTCAAAGAACTCAGAACAACTATTCAAAGAGCCTTGGGAGATACTAATCAACCTCTAGCACTGCAGCCACCAGCCCAGCAGCCTGCAGCTGCTAGCCAGGAAGGGAGATATTCCGGTACAAAGTGGGAAAGAAGAAACTTGTTCAATGTGTCCTTACCAAAAAAAGAAAAAGTGGCTATATGTAAAAAAAAGCCCATTTGTGTTGAGTACAGTTGAAAAGTGTATTTGGATTGTGCAAAAGAGTGTAAGTGACTGAAAAGTGGCTATGAGTGGAGAATGTACATAAAGGATCCACAAAAAGCGATGTATATAAGTCATTTAACTTTTCATTGCAAAAATACTTTCAATTTTACATGTCTTTGTTCATTTATTTAGTTTCGTAAAAACTGTACTAAGTTGTTGCAATAAAGTCTTCCCTCTTGATAACATACGTATTATCACCATCCTCCCTGTGGGCACTTCTAAATCAGTCTAGCCAATTAGACTTTAGAATATACATCCAGATCTCCATCAAATTTTTTTTTCAATTTAATGACTACATCAACTTATTTTCCAACTTAATGTAAATTTTGAGAACCAGAAACATAAAATGCCAACATTTGGCTATGCAAATGCTCCATCTAATAAAACAGAGTTACTAAATCAAATTTTATTATTTTGTCTCTTGTAAATTTTATGTAAAACTACGTCAGCCATTTTGAAAATAAACAAAATGAAGTCTTGTTTTCACTGGTAAAAATCGATCTATCTATCTATCTATCTATCTATCTATCTATCTATCTATCTATCTATCTATCTATCTATCTATCTATCTATCTATATATATATATATATATATATATATATATATATATATATATATATATATTATAACGAAATAGAGGGCTTCCAAAAGGTCAGTGCTTGGCAGGCCATAAATTGTAAAGAGTTGAAAGGGTTGACAGCTAGAAAAACTATTCTAACATTAGTCATAGATCTCAAGAAGTCAAATAAACCATTCCAAAAGTTAATGCCTTCAACCGAAATTGTTTGAAATGGACCAATGAAATAAATTGCAACAGTCTCGAAGTAACGTACAAGATTTAAAATAAGCCAATGAAGGAAGAGGATCAGAAGAAAACATTTGAAATTACAACTGATAAATAGGGGTGGAAGAGAAGCACACGAGGTTCTTTTGTTCATTATTTTTGGTTGTTACTGATTGAAGGAGGGAGTTCTGGAGCAAGTGTTTCTTTAGTAGAAAAGAAGATCGATTGTGAAAGATTTAGCAGAGATCAAACTTCAAAATAAAATAGTATCTGCGTCGTTTTTTTTTCTTGTATAAGTATTAATAATAATCTCCGAAGAATAGTTTAAAAGATAATCGTCGTTATAAGTTTAAAAGTAATCGTCGTCATAGAAGTGTGTGATAAATTGCGTCGTTATAAAAGTGTTTGAACAGGAATATTAATACAATAAATTAAAGTTATCGTCGTCACGAAAGTGAGTGAGAAATAAGTGTAAGAAGAAAATAAGATTCGTCGAAAAGATCAAGGCAAATCGATCCATCTACTGGCAGTCTACACGGGAACCACGTGCACGGAACCAGGAACATCGGAGCAGTGAAAAACTTCCAAGCGATAAGTAAAAATTAATGGACAATCTCAATCAAATAAACTACCACCAAATTCTATTTTTTATGTAAATTATAGTCACCAAAGAACTTCACGAATCCGTAAAGAGAAATTAAATAAAATAAAATTAATAGTAGGCCTACATTTCAGTTAGCCGGAGCATTTTATAACAATAAATTAAAAGTAAAAAATTTAAAAGTAAAAATATGATGCACTCTTATTTCTTTATTTAGGTTAAGACATGGTAGAATTAGAATTTTATTTAACTATGTACTTAGAATAAGTAGTAGGTTAAGACGTTAGTGTATAAGTACAAAGTGCATCAGATTTGGACAATAATTTATTTTGTTATTGTAAAAGATTTTAAAACGTAATGTTATTGAATAATTAATTAAAGAAAGTTAAATTCTATAATTGTGTGAAGTCAAATTTGTTATAATAGCCTATATATTTATTATAATAATAATTTTTCACAATTAATTTTAATTTAATTTTGATTTGCTAAGGATGCACTTATCTAAATACAGCAATAGTCTAATTCCTTAATCTAGCAAAATACCTACAATATTTCTTAACATAAACAAATGAAAATACCTGAAATAAATCATAATGACAATTAAACACAATCTAATAAGATTATACAATGCTTCCTTAACAATAAGAAAAGAAACAAAGAGTATATCAAAATTGTTATTAGTCTGAT
Organism: Aphrophora alni; assembly: GCA_963513935.1. Taxonomy (NCBI): domain Eukaryota; kingdom Metazoa; phylum Arthropoda; class Insecta; order Hemiptera; family Aphrophoridae; genus Aphrophora; species Aphrophora alni. The sequence continues at coordinate 39,987,277 of OY740775.1, forward strand.
TTATTTATAATGAATTTAATTTTACTGTAATTTAATTTATTTTAGTAACTATATGCCCAATTTAATTAATTTATTGCCCTGGATAGCTTGTTTTATTTAAAGATTGATTTAAATTTTTTTTAAATCTTTCTCGTTCGTGTGGTTCTTTGGTGACTATAATTTAAACTTTATAGTTACTGAATCAAAATGTTGTTGGTGGTTAATTATTTATACAAATTTTCACAGTCTACTTATCGAATCTGAAGTCCTTTCACAATCCGAAGTGTGTTTGTTTTGGTGGTTGTTCCAGCGGATAAGCTCGATGTTGATTTGGTGTCCAATAATCTCCTTTATTCTCGCAAAGCTGTAATCTGGTCTGGCAATCACTTGGTGTAACTCACGTTGATTTCTCACAGAATCCTTCTTCTTAATCTCGACGAAGATATTTCATCTATTAACTTTTCGCTGATAATATTCACTTTACGGTGTATTCTTTAACTTTAACTAATTCACTGTTCGACGTATTTCTTTTAATTTTATTAAATTGTTCGACGTATTTATTTTACTTTAACTAACTCACTTCTTGACGTAATTTCTTTTAATATAAACACTTCAATTTTGACGTATTTTCTTTAATTTAATATTCTTCACAATTACATTCAAATGTTTAACAATTTCCCAGAAGATTTTACAATTTATTATACAAGTTTTAACAAAATTTTATGAAGAACAATTATCTAGTAGAACAACATTGTACAAAATATCTTGAAGAACAACCTTGTATAAAATATCTTGAAGAACCCCCTGTTTTCTTCTCTCAGAACTATATTTATAATTTCCTTGATTTCAACAGTCACACTACAACGCTATTTTCATTGGTGGGATTCAAAGTTTACTGGAATTTAGAAAGTGACGCTTTGTTCTATTGGTTGATTTAAACTCTGTGCGTTGACCTCTTCTTACTCTAACGTATCTCTAAATGAGTTCCTTGCCTTTTAAACCCTTCAGGCTTGTCCATGAGCTGTCAACTCTTTATTTCTTGTGAAATTGATGATTTGCCGTTCACTGACCCTAGCCAGCACTTTTTCGTTAGAGTATATATACTAAATTAGAACTAAATATCTGGTCCATTTCCAAAGTTAAACATTATTTTATTTAAAGAAAAAGCGGAAATCGAGTGATATGTAAAATTAACTGTTTTTTTACATATAATGTTAAATGTATATTTAAAAAAAAAATTGTATTCTAAATCTGGACTCAATATCTGATCTATTTCCAAAGCTATAAATTTTGTTGGAAAAAATACAAACAGATGACAGACAAAAACAAAGCATTTTGGGATATAGGTATGTTCATAGCAACTTTTTTACTTTCCAAAAATGATATAAGGAACACACTGGCAAAGTACTGGACACTGGACATCATTTAGTACACTTTGCATATTGCCTTAAGCAAAGAAAAGAGTAATGTGCTGAAATGGTGATATTAAGATTCCCTCTCTCACATACACACAAACACATAGATTATGGTCAGTGTAATATGAGAATGTTATATAATTTACTAGAGTAGGCTTGTTGTTAACCTTGATCAGTAGTGGAATGGATTTTATTCACAAAATGTAAAACATGACACAGTAGAACATTTTTCATTTCAGTAGAACATGACACGTGTTTGTATAAATCAAAGTTAAATGATGTTAAGTAATAAAGTAACCATTTTCCATTAGATAAATTGTTTAGCAGTGAAATAGTAATTAGTAAACTAAAGTTTTATTTGTACAATGAAACAATGTTTACTCAGATATTACTTTTAAAATGTAACATGATGGGTGTTTCAGGAAGAAAGGTTCAAACTATGTGAAATGATTCTAGAGTTAAATATAAGAAACAAATTTTATATTAACAAAGGTCAAGAAAGGCTTCGTTTTCCGTCTGTCGGCCATTTTGTGTTTTTTGAAAAATAATGATAACTTTAAAAATTATGAAGGTTTCGAGTTTAAATTTGGAATTCACATTTTTTATGCTACTTTTTAACAATATACCAAAAACCAAAACTTTATTTTGTAAATTTTCAAAATGGTGGCCTTTTAAAATATTGAAAGTTATATTTTACAAAAATCATTCTTTTTATGAAAATGTACAATAGACAAAATATTTTCTCTTTCAAAGACAAATAAAATGTTTAAAAATTTGTTTCTGTACATCATAGGATAACAGAGTTATTGATAAGAAATTGAAATCATAATTTCTTGGGAATTATCAACAACACTCAACATTAGCCGAAAATCAAATTATTTTTCAATTTGGTCATTTTTATCTCTGGAAACTACATATTAGTTTGGGGTGAAAAAATAACTTTAAAAAATAACAGCTGTTTTATTCCTGTTTAAAGTAAGATAATTTTAGGTTCGATAGTTGGCAGAAATTGTGTAATTGAGCACCATTTTCCATTGTAGTACAAATAATTCATTCTTTGTGAACAGCTGAATATGCTGAGATGGTGTTTATTTACAGAGTTTGTAATGGCAAAGCTAGAGCTGCAGTAGAAGAATACCAGTGTTTGATATCCTACGCGAAGAGTTCAGCAATTATGTAGGTTCTACCAACTATTGAACCTAAAATTATCATACTTTAAGGAGAAATTTCAATTCTGCACAAAACGGTACTACTATCACTCCACAACGTCAAACAGTAAACTTATTGTAAAAATGTAATTTTAAACCCTGACTTCCCAAAAAAATGATATTTGTATAATTATGAGATCCAGCAGTTCGAGCGAGTTAACAATATGAATGTAGCGAATGGAGGTTCCTTCACATAATATGTTCAGCTTTAAGGTCCATGAGAGCTGAGACACTGACACGACCGAAGTAAGTGAAGACTTTTAAAATATATATATCTACAAGACCTTCTAGGGGCTAGCCAACGTCAAGAAAGTAGTGATAGATATAGGTATATAAAATTACAAGGTTTAGAAAACCCATGTGACAACTGTTTTATACAAACTTATCCTATTGGATAAGACACCTTGAACTACGAATACAATTTATCATTTCCCACATCAAGGCCCAGGATTTACCTTATTTAGAGGATCTAGTTGTATTACATTTGTATGATCAATCAGTCTGGGTACCCTGATAGCACCAACATATTTTTCCTGTTATGACAGGCTTTTGTACTAGTATGCAGACATAACTTCAAAATCTGTTACACAAATGTTATTATAACATAACCGAATGTTATCATTTTTATCAGAAAAGTAATATGAATTAAATAACAAAAATGTAATTTTAGGTTTCTGTTTGAAATTTAATGCAAATGCTATTTTTAGAACAATATTTATAGATAAAACCAAAATATATGAAAGATCCATATTTTAGTGCTTATTTTTAAAACGTATCATATTTGTAGAGCTGTTTAAAGAGTGTTAAAGTTTAAAACATAATATATCCTTTCATGAAACCCAACTCCACTTTCACCTACACAATAGAAGGAAGGCCCTTTTAACCCTCAGAACCCATTACAAGGTGTGGTACTCAATCCATTTGGTGGAATGGGTGTGCAGGCAAGCAGATGACAGAAATGGGATTACATTAAAACAGCCTGAAGGTAATCTGGGTCAGGATGATGAACATGAGAAGCAGAATGTGCATCTACTATGGAGGCAGAGTAACCTCTAGTAGGTCAACGGCTTCACATCACAGTATAACAGTGGTCTAACAGTGCAAGTGAGTAAGGGATGAACAGCCTGAAATCAAAATTCCTCGTCCTTCAGAAGAATGTTCAGGGGTTGAGCTCACACCAAACAACCATGTCTTTAATAAAAACTCCTTGTTATGAACACGAAATGCAAAGATAGACTGTCTACAATGATTAAAACCAGGGGAAGTCAAAGGATCAGGAGAAATGATTTATGGAATGTGGAATGTCAGGAGCTGGATATAGGGAGACTAAGTATGAGATGGTTTTATATAAAATATTTTTCATGAGTATTGAACTTACAGTAACTATATAACATAAGAGTAAAAGAAATGAATTACAGCATCTTTTGTACCACAAAAGAAATATAATATTGAAATATAACCCCATTTTATTTTAAGAATCATGTTGCTAGTATCCAAGTCACTATTGTTTTAACTAACAATTGAATTACCTTATATGAAAAGAAGTCATCTGGCGGAAACCATATAAGGTAATTCAATTGCCCATTTTATTAAATATTTTGTTCAGAAAAAATATATATATATATCTAAAACCTATTATAGGCGTATAGGATATTTCTCGTTTTGTTGTTTAAAGGCGGAAACCTCTCAATTCACCAAAGCCATCAAATTTGGATTAAGTGTACCCTCTAAAGACCAAACAAGATATTGGTCACCCTATCTAAAAATACTGGTTCGTGAGTTTTTGATAATGAACCAAAAATTCAAACCAGATCTAATATAAAAGACATAATGTCTCAAAATAAGTTTTACCAATTTCATTCAAATTAGAATAGAATGTAAAGTTCAATGGCTAAAATCCATAAAGGATTTATATTAAAATATAATTTTTTATGATATATGAAAAATATCCAAACACAAATTCTTGGCAATCAAGGTGAGAAAAGAAAAATTGCACATGACACTTAGCATCCTAATAATATTGCATATCTAAACACAAGAGGAAGAATTAAAAAAAAATTTATTATTCAGAAATAAATGACGTATATTTAGATTAGTTTATGCGTCAAATATTAGACTAGGCCTACTTCATACTAATTGTGCAGGATCATTGCAATACTTAAAAAAAGGTGCTTAAACATAAACAATGCTATCTTTTAAATTAATTTCATAAACCATGCATTATTTGTGATGACAATTCAAAAGATAAGAGAAGACTATGATTACAGACAGTACAATTAAATTAAGAAGTTTTAAATTAGTTTAATTAATAAGCATTTACTGACAAGTTGTTGAATGTGTTGTGATTTTAAGGGAAATTTCTTTGGAAATATTACAACAGCAACCAGTCGTATGACAAATATAGTTTGTTGATATTCTTATGGTTATCATTATTGTTCCATCTTTAACAAGTCAATCTATCTTGTTTCTAGCATCCCAGTATGTATTATCCAATTCTCTTTTAGCCGCAGTATAGGACTAAGTCCAGCACAGGTGTATAACTTGAGTGTGGTTCACAGCAGATAGTGCACTCCTGACAGTTGTAGATCTTCAGTCGTGATTAGTAGCTAGTCTATAGACTGCAACAGCTTCTTTCCTCGGTTTCATATTATTGGTTTCCTACACGTCAGCAATTTTTTTCCATCTCCCATTTTTTCCCTTTGGCTCCTCTCCTGCTTCTCTTTTACTGATATTGAGTGAATTCTTTATTTGTAGGAACTTCTGAACCATTGACCAGCTTACCCATTGGAGCACTATACTTTTCCCAAGAGTTCTGAGTTATTTTAGTGATTCTTTTATGTTTTTGAACCATAGGCAGTGAGTCGATCTGTTTGAAGTGACTGCTTGTATGGCTGTTCTGAAGTCAACCAGCATTTAGTAAAGGGTTTGGATGGAAAATAAAACTGTTGTAGGACTAATTTTATTGCCTCACTTTTTCTATCAAAGTTTGTGTCGTGTTTTCTTACCAGAGCATGTTGGTTAAATAGGCGGTTGTGTACTTCCATGACTAAGTTCAAATATCAATTGAGCACCGATCATGATTCACAGTGTTTACATTCTCTAGTGGTCACTATTTCTGTCTGATTTCTTTCAAATTTGATAGAAATACACGATTTTACTATAGTTTGAATAACTAAATTAATAAAAAAAGTTTTAAATGGGTTGGCAACATTGTAAATATGTTTTTAAGAATAAATTTTTATCTATAAATCCTATCACATTCCAAAATAGCTTATTGAGTATATTTAAAAAAAAACATTACATTTAATTAAAAAATTTCTATTCAGTGATGTAAAAAAGTGTTTTCTACAAAAAAAAAAATTGATTGTTAAAAAACACAATTTTTAGTTCAACAGTTTATATGAGAAAACATATATTGTTTATATTGTATAACATATATTGTTTATATTGTTTATATATGTTTGTCTTTGTAAAATGTATTTTATATTTTGTATCTTTATGAATGAACACTAGTATTTCACAAATGTATTACTGACAAACACTAAGGTGAAAAAGTTCTGATATTCTCTTAAAATGAATACTTGTGGAAAATTCAATCACTAAATGAACGAAAACACATATATCTATTAAAAATAACTTTACTGTAATCAAGAAGTGGTTTCAATGACAAGTCACCATCTTCAGTTGTTTAGATGTATCCAAAACAGTGTGCAACTGAACTTGACTAGGTCAATGTCTCACTGCTGCTATCTACTTGAGACATTGGCCTCAAAGTTTATACATGTTAATTTACTCACATCAAAAACATTGAAAATTTACAAGAAAAATATTAAGAATAATTTTACATAGAAATAAAAAATTTAAAAAACCTAAAAATAATGAAACGTAGTTTTGCACAAATTTTATATGTGGGAAAACTCTTTCATTATTATTAACCACTTTTTAAGAGTAATTGGAAAATTAAAAACATTCACACCCTTATTTATCTAGATAGAGGTTTTATGTGGTCCCAAGATTTAAAAATAAGTATGGTGCAAGAACTCGAAGAATATATGTACCAACAATATTTAATATTTTACCAGGTTTTGATACAGTTTTGCGTCCAATAAATATTTAAAAAAGAAAAGAATTAATCTGGTTGAAAAAAATAAAAACAAAAAATTTCAATAAGGTGGGTGTATGTAAAGTGTGTTTCTTTTTTGCTTTATTCTTTATTTATATTTTTGTACATCTATTTTCAATGTTTTCATTGTTTTTACACTGTTATTATTTCAATTATGCAGTCCTTGTATTTATTTATTATGTCTAATGGTAGTTGTTGATTAAATTTAAAATCTTTAGTGTTGTTAAATTTAGTATTCTGTTTAGTTTAAATTTAATGTGTATTATACCATATGTTTAATACCATTGGATTTATACTAAGAATTGTAATATTTATTTAATTGATTAAATTTAAGGTTATTTGAATATATTTAATTTAACTAGGGTTCATCCATCCTCAACACACGATCTTCCATAGAATTTTCCACCATTGGTAGATACACTCTCAACTAATTATCAGTTGTGATGACTCTGATACAAATTCCGTTTGAAATGACTAATAATTAACTAAAAAAATTGTCCAAACTGGCTAGAATATTTTTGCCTAGCATGCAGGGTCACAACCCTCAAATCGGAGGCCTGCATTCTTTCCCGCAGCTATACCCAAGTCAAATGTAATTGGTCAACATTTTGCATGCTCTGAATTTGCAGGTATGCTTTTAAACCAAGCCGAAAAACATAAGAACAGAAAAGTAATCAGATGTGATTACACGCTTTCTCGCTTGCCGCTCTCACGCTCGCTATACAAGTATGTATGAAACTTGCTTGCTTAATCTTAAAGAATGCATACAACTTTACAATAGTGGCAATTAAGTGGATGTATTCTTTAATGTGTGCATTAGTTTGTGTTTGAACTTAATATGGTAACTGCGAGTGTTCTAGCTAGAACAAAAGTGAATATTTCGTATCGTCAATAGGTACCAAACTACTCTTCTGAATCTTCCTAAAGTCAACGACAGAAGGTGTTGTTAATAATCACATTTATTAGTTGTAAAATTTAAATGTTGGTGTTCAAATATTGCACGATGTATTTCTACATGATTAAATCAAGTTGTTAATTATGTCTAATTAACTAGTCCTTCATTATTATTAAATTCTAAATTCAATCATCGGTATTAATATTTTAGAATTGTTGATTATTAACAACTAGTACAAGACCTCTTCATTTTTCTTTTGTGCTGCTACTGAATTGACTTTTGTACCGCTACTGAATTGACTTTTGTGCCGCTACTGAATTGACTTTTTGTTGATTAAATAATTTATAGTTGTAAGAGTCTGTTTGTCATAAGTGATTCAGACAAGTTCATTAGTGGTTTTGGCAGTTTAATTATTGTGGCCATTTATTAATTTTTGTAAAATTGAGTTAAAAAATTTAAAAAAAGAAAAAGATGTAAACAATTGAAGATCTACAATACAGTATGACTGAAACAACTCAGTTATTGAAACCATATCTTATTTAAAATAAAGTTTGCCCAATTATGTTTAGAAATACTAAATAATTAATAAAAAATATATAAATATCTATCGCTTTGCTACATTTATTAACTCAAGTGAATAGCACATCCCCTTGAATCCCTTAAAACTGAATTATAATTTGCACTGTTTCATATAATCTACAAATTGGTGTGAAGGCTAAATTTGATAATGAAGGCAATCTCATTTCTTTTTTAATATTCCAGATCAACAAAATTATTGGTAGAAAGAACTAAACTACAAGGATTGAGATATTGAAAGAGACAGAAATAATGTTACTACAATTAAATAAATGGAGGAGATACCTACATTAAAACCTTAATATTATATAAAACTAAATGTGCATGTGGCTCCACTCGCTAGGAAGTCAGACTATATGTACCAGAGGTCCACCTGAGTCAATTACACAACATTTTAACTTCTGTAGCTACTGTAGATTGCTAAGTACATAGCATTTAGTAAATTTAATCTACAAACATTTAAAAAAAAATTTCTATTATTTTATTATTTACTGTTAAATATAGAAAACAAAAAACAGAGGAGAAAAGAAAGATGACATTTTTTTATCTAAGTACTTTTTGTAAACAATAATTTTAATTGTATCATTAGACACCAAAACTGTTATTACTATATCACATTGCCGGTATTGTGGGAAACATGTTAATACTGCAGAGAACATGTTGTTTGTTTGTCCTAGGTGGAAAATATCTAGAGATGCAATATTGGAGACCACACTGGATGCTACTATTACTATCATAAAATGTTGTAAAATATTGATACATAGTAAATAAGGGTAAAATATGTAAAGGAAGTGATGGGGTAGGAGGACAAAGATGAGGGAGAAGAAGAGAGAGCCGATCTCTTAATATGAAGATATAAGCAGTCACTAATTTGATGTAATGCTTTGGGGTTACAGGTTAACGATGAAGTTGAGAAGAGATTTTAGACGGTAAGAGTTCGACACTACTCTGCCCTCCAGATAAACAATGTTGCTAGATATTGTTGGATAAACACGTAATGTGTAATGTTCATGTAAGTAGTACAGACTTTGCAGATCAAAACCAGATACCTTGAGATTTGACCTTATGATTTATTAATAGTAATCACAAAATCTTATGATTTATTAGTGATAGGAAATTGGAGCCATTTAAACTGAAAAGGTAAATCTGAGAGGATCATAAGTTGTCCATTAGTGGCAGCAGTTGACAGCAGAAAAATGATCCCTCATTGTCAATCATGCTATTTAAATATGATTTATGCTAACAAATGAAGGTACTTGATAGTACTCCATGTTAAATGAAACACAAACACAATTTTTGTAAAATTCTACAATCTATTGAGTCTTGCCATCCATGGTTTTGCGAGTAACGTCATTTCTGAGGTAGCTTAACACAGACTAAAGACAAATTTTGAGAAAGCAAATAATTTATAGATATTACAAAAATACCATTATGTTACATACAAAATAAACTTCAGATAGAATGTTAGGAATGGCTGTGGGAGGGACTATGACCATAGAGCTTAGAGAATTTGTAGAAAATTGTACTGGATCTTTCAAAACTAAACTAACATCTCTACAAAACACCTGTTAATTTCTAAATTTCCAAAGCATTTAATTTCCTACTTTTTGCACTGACCTGGAGAATCTTAAAAACAATACATAAAAATCTGACACATTATTTTTACAACCTGTTTGGCCTATACAAGGTGCATTAGAAACATTTTATGTTAGTTTAATAACACCACTTTTGATACCTACCCGCTCCTTCAACCTTTATCTAGGCCCTATGAGTATAGTCCCTCTCACACCCCCTACATAACCTGCTAACAGAAGTTTAATTTTTATGTAAAGTGACAGTATTTTCTAATGTGTATAAATTTTTTCCTTTCAAATATTTGCACTTAGTCTGTGTTAAGCTGCCTTGTAAATGCTGTAACTGGATACCATGGTCGGCAAGGCTTAATGAATTGCAAAACTTACAAAATATTGTTTATGTTTAATTGAATTATATTCTTCCATCCAATGACATTGTTCAGGGTAAAACGAACTATAACATTGTAATTTGTACTAACTTTGTTATTGATCACATCTATATTGTCACTCAAAAGTCAATAAATAGAGAATAATTTCCTCATAATTGCTGCAAATAATTGTCAAAATTTAGCAATCACTGTATCTAGTAATCCAAGTATTATTATTACAATTATTAAGTTCAATTTTTTTCTCAGAGGAAGTTACATCTACGCAAAAAGTGACAACAGTCATAAAATATTCAAACTTCCTATCTGTGATATTTTAAATAATATTTTAAATAATCCCAATATTAATTTTTCAATATCAATTGTAAAAGTTTAATATTATTGGGAATAAAATTTCTAGTTTCTTAGTACAAAGTTTTTGATAGAGGAGGAAAGCAGTCCAACAGAGTCAACCCCTGTACACAGTGATCAGAGAAACGAATATGGAATGTCTCTAAGGAGAATTTATTTCAGAGTATGTTTGTAACAATGTTATCGCAGAGGATCTAAACACTCTAGTGGGTGAGTTTACCAACCAACACATAATTGTACACCACCAACAAATTTCTTAACAATGGAAGAATTTTATTTTCAAATATCGAGCATTAATCAGTGTATTTAGTTTTTGAAGAAAAATGTCAATAATGTTCCATGGTGTAATATATATAGCCTACCCAAACAGACAATATTAAAGCAACCTAACAAACATCTGCCACAAGCCAACTCAAAATCAATTTCTGAACCCATGCTTTCTGTCTTTTTAAAATAACTGTCTGTTTATTATGTTTGCATAGTTTTTTTTATGACAAACTATAATTTTTTGTTTTATTAATTTTAGGATGTTTGTCTAACTGATGCAATAACATTATCTTAATGGTAATGACATAATTACTGCTAAATATTTATTTTTTAAACATATTTTGCTTTAAAGAATAATTATTTCTTTGTAATAATAGTAATATTAATTTTTATTTGAAGTCTATTGAAATTTAAGAGGAAAGTTTTCTATTACACATCTTTATTTACTCGGAAAAATATTGTTTACGTTGAAAAATGTCTGATGATTTGTTTACAAAGAAGCAAAACGGTTTCCTTGTATTTTTTATGTTTGTTAAATTATGCTCTTTGCAACTGTGATGTAAAATGAAATGCAGAATCTATGATTTTTCCGAGCTCCTTAAATGAACTTAACTGCAGGAGAATCGTGGTGCCAAGCATTGTCAGTGGGGATGAGATGACAAAAAGCACAGTCCCTATGGGTTTCTTCAAGGTCAGGCTGTCTACTGATTTATCCCTAAATGGACTTGACTCATGGTGGCTTGTATAGATGTCAATATTGTCAACATTTTAATTAATACATATTTTATTTGTGCGAAATTATGTTTAAAGTTTTATTTTAAATCAAAATAAGTTGATGCCCATCTATAAAGCGTTTCATAAACAAAACAAAACAAATTTCAAAAACTACTTTCATTTTAAACATTGGATATTGCTTAAATATTGTTTATTTACCCATTATCATTCACTTATGAATAACTAATAAAATAAAATAATTTCTGCCAGCTTCTAAATGAGTTTATAAATCATACAAGTTCAAATATTTTATTTTATTAATTTTTTAATACAATAAGCTATAACGATACTGAAATTCCAAAGTTTCATAATATAAAAATCACACATGCATAACATAAAAATCTCCCAATTAAACATATTCATTATTACCAACCCAAAACATAACCCATTTTATTAAAACCCATACTATAATAGACATAAATATCATTAATATTTTGTATCTCCATATAATATAATTTGTACAACATGAACAGTAATAGAATTCACACTATATGTTAAGAGTTAGAAAAAATTAAGAAAAGGAAAAAGAAGAACTATCACTTGGGCGGCAAAAGTGTCTACTGTGAGGGGGGGGGAATAACATCCAAAAAGATTCAGGAAACATCATTGTTATAGATCCGGGAAGATTAAGTGTTATAATAATTATTTTAGTGATAAAAAACAACAGCTAAGTAGGCCTAGCTTAAATATAATAGTCGAACTTAGAACCATTGGTGAGTGGAATAACTTTATTCAACCCTCTATGGAATTGATTCAACATTATAAATTTACCTTTCATCCAGATTATATCCAACCAAAATAACCAATGAAAATCACAACTCTCTCAAAATTCATTAAAGGCCATAACAACAAACTAAAAATTGTGGTACGAACGAAATTTTATTAACAAAAATAATATAAATACCATTAATTAAAACACAATCCACCATTAACTTTGTATCGTATTCACCCATCACTTATCCACTTCTGTCACACACCTATCATTAGTTTTTAAGATATCATATATCCTATTTGTTTAGATTAAGTTTTTATACTTTTAATTTATGTTGCACACTCAAAAATGTTGCAAAAATTGCCGAGCCAACAGTTATGGACAATTGAACCTCTGAACCCCGAGATTAAACAAAATTTTATATATTTTGTAATTGATTAATTCTAAAATAATAATTTTAAATAAATAATCTTTTTAAAACACATTACACGTTGTACGATATAATTTTATAAGGCATAACCAATGCCATCTAACCCGTTTCCTGTTATTATTTATCAATAAATAACTTACCTCCCAAACAACTGGCATATTAAAAAAACGCATAACTATCCCAAAATGTAGGATCAGAGTAATGACTAACACTGTTAAACTAATGTAAAACTGTTGTTATCAGTATCATCTAGCTATTGATGGGTAATAGCCTATCGTCACTATTATATAATGACTATTTGAAACCATTATTTATATTAGCTCTCCATTATTAAACATGACACATTAATTACTAATACCACTTGAAATTACAGAATAGGATTCAGTTTTATTTAGATTATTGAATTTTTAATCATGTCACTTTCTCACAAACAGAATGTATTGTGATGTTTAAATAATCGTAGCCTGTTGAGTTTTTTATTTAAAACTAGCTGTTAAGCCTGGTATTGCATGGGTATGTATGCAAAATTTCAAGTAGATTCCTAATAAGTTTAGTTAATCTGTGTAAGCTCAAAAACCGTTAACTTTATCAAAAATTTATAAGAGACAATAAAGCTTCCCTTTTGGATAACAAAACAAGATGGTTTTAGTATTTTTACTGTAGCTTGAAGGACAACAGTGTTATTTTCAGAAAAACAAAAACATAATTTCTTAGTAATTGTCTACAATACCCAAATTAACCTAAAACGAAAATATTTTTTGATTATGATGTTTTTTAATAGTAATAATAAAATACACGTCTTATATTCTGTACAAAATTATATTAATTTGAATACAATCTTCTGCAAATCCTAGCATTTTCTTATTACAGTACTTAAATTTGACGATGTGTTTTGGAGTTCCACATCTTCAAGACTTAATTTAGTATGAAATTTGTCTATCAAGGACACATTTATATATACAGCTTTGCTACGTCCATTACTACTAGGCACCACGTACCACCAAAGCCAATTTGGTAGATTTTCTAACTTATTTATTTTCTTTAACATTTTTAAGTTTTGGAACATCACTTCTGATTGATTATAAATTTGCTTGTTAATAATATTTTCTTTATTCATCTTTAGTTTTAAAATATCCATATTTTCCATTATATTTATACCTCTTCCTTTGTTACACTAGTGTTAAACCTCATAGAACCTTTAATTTCATATGGCCCTCTTTTAGTAAATGAGTAGAGAAATTTGTATCTCTCTTTTTGTGTTTGTACGATCTAATACGTTCCCTAAATCTTGGTTTTTAACTTTCGTCCTGTTTGGCCTACATATTTTGTGTTACACTTATATTTTATTTCGTTAGTAATTCCACCAAAGAAATGAGTTAGTAAATCTATCAAAGTAAATAACACAGGAGGTGGAGCTTGGGGGTAGGTAAAGTCTAGTCGTAGGGGGCATGGTAAAGCTATATATATAAATTAAGTAATCAGTAATAAATTAAGTTTCGAAGATGGAGGATCTCCAATACATGAGGACAAATATAAATAATATTATGTTAGGATTGATAAGGGAATTATATAATTACCCCAAATTTATAATAAAAATAAATAAAAGCGCAGACAAAATCGAGTAAATAATTCATGTTTTGTGTGTTTAGACATTTGTTTGGTTAACCTATATAGAAGATATCTAATAGTGTCTAAAAGATATTAAAGAATCTATGAAATATCATTTTATCTATTTTAGGAGTCGAAATTAAGAAAATCCTTCCTTATTAAATAAGAGTCATTAAGCGTTTTTTTAATAATAAAATTTTCCAAAATCATATTACAGTACTACCTCGTTTATCCGGACATCATTCAACCGGATGTCCGGATTATCCGGAACAAAAAATAAAAAATTTAATCAAGGATAAAATAAAGCAAAAGCTTAAAGTTTCAAAATATTTTAATAATTACTGTATTTTGAATAATATTTATAATATTTTGAAACTTTAAGCTTTTGCTTTATTTTATCCTTGAATATGGAGTTTCAACAAGAAATATCTGCTATTAGATTAATGTTGATAAAAACGTGATTTCCTCAACACTACAGTGTCGCCTCGAGGTATTAGGGCGGGTTGTTGATGCACTGGGAAGAGAAAGTGGAGGAGCAATGACCTCCGCGTCACCATCCCCCTACCCTGATGCGGCATGACAGTGTGAAATAAATACAAACCAGGTGCATGTTTACAATGCATCATAAACCATCATGTAATTTTTAGAACTTTATTGTTGTCAGGTTGCTAAGACTCAAGGGTGTAAATCAGTAAATGTGAACATTTTGTCACATCTTAAAGCGGTGCCGCCAGCTTTGGGAACCCAGTTCTTTTTTTTTGGCAGTTGGCACATCACATCTCCAGTCGGGAGTATCGAGGACGTGAATGAGAATCGGCATAGTATTTAGAGGTGGGCGTTGTTACTGCTATTTATTTATATTCGTGTGTTAGCGTTTGTGCGTGGAAATGGCAACGAAACGAAAACGTAATGCGCTTACAATGGCCCAAAAGTTAGACGCATTGAATCGTATAGACAGGGCCGCATTGAAACGTCACACCAAATTAAAACGAGGAAGATAAATGACTTTTTTGTAAATAACAACTAAATCCTGTGTAAATTAAAAGCATGTGTAAATATTTCAGGTGTGTAAATAAAATGTTTTTCATCATTTACAGTACATTGTGTAATTTCGTGTATTGTGTAAATTGAATGACTGTGTAAATATTGTGTTTTTTCATGACTTATAAATGGTAAGTTATCATTTTATATTTTGTTTTATTTATCTTTCTATAATTTCGGATTATCCGGATTTTCGATTAACCGGATCACTTCCGGTTCCAATTAGTCCGGATAAACGAGGTTGTACTGTACTTGTGATGTCAAAAACTGACTCATTTTTATTAAATTTGATACACAAAGTGTAACAGAAAAGAGTTTACATAAACCAACTCTGACAATTCCTCGGCTTAAAAAGTCAATTTTAATCAGTTTATCTTAGTAACAACAAAATGAACTTAGAGAAGATAAAATTCGCCAAAAATTGGAATTAAAATGTTTTTTAATTCTAACATATAGAAAATGAGTTGAGTAAAATTTTTAATTTGTAACAATTTTAATAATTATTAGTATCTCCATTTTGATTTATTTTTCAATTTATAAAACTTTCCCGAAAGAGGAGATTTAGGAGAGTGGGGTAATTTTCGCATATAACTTTGTCCCTTGTCAAAAATTAAAATTAAAAACATCTAGATACTCAAAACTTTATAAATAAGACTTAATTTTTTAGGAGTTCAGTTATTTTTTAGAAAAGGGTGGTTCAAATATACAATAGCATAGATTTTGTAATAATTCAAAAAATGGGTGTGAAGTTACTATTTAATGTTATTCATTTGTTCATTTGCTCGTCTATAGGGCGCCAGGTTTGCTTTAGCATACCAATTTTGAAAAAAGAATGAATTTAAATATTTAAAAGAAAGAAAAATTATCTGGGGTCGTAAGTTCTTTTCACAGTGTACTTACAGTGATATTTGGTATTTAATGAAAACACTTGTCTCTGAAATGTTAACATAAAGATTTATTAAACTATTAAAGAAACATCCTACAAATTATTATTAACAACAAAAAAATCATATTATAAATACTAGTTATCCTTTTTAATTTCAATAACAAATTATGAATTTATATTTCCTTTATTTCTTTCTTTCAAATTAATTAATTTTATCTTTAAAAATGCTTTTACCAATAAAATTGTTGCAACAGGAATTTACTTTTTATTTAAATTTAAATCATTATAAAGATCTCAGATGGAGATTTACTTCAATTATTAAAATTTTATTATTTTATCTATCAATTTATTTCCTTTTAAAATATTTATGAAACAGATTAAAAAATTTAAACATGTATAGCAAAATATATCAAAACATAATATAAATACTTAGTCCTAATTTAACATATGGTGTTTATACCAGAACACCCATTTGCACTCAAATTGTCCAAAGATATTAATTCCAGATGTCCTGAGACTTGTAGATTACAGCAAGCGTTGTTTCCTGAAAAGTTCATGTTTCGAATATTCACCCAGCACTCTAGGAATGTTATTTTTTGTACGACAATCATAACATTCATCATTAATAAAAGAATGTTCACTTCGATACAAAGTTTTTTGCCACGTGCTAAACGATCCGTTTAAGACACTCATTTACAGTACACAGTCTCTTATTCTTTGAAATCTTATAAATTCGAGTGTTCATTAAGTTTCCTTTTTTTATATTCACCGTCTAATTAAATACTTTATACTAATTTTCTCATAAATATTGTTTGTCACTTAGAATACAGTAAGTCTATTACTTTCAAACACGTTTACATTGTCATTAGAAGCGTCCATTATCACTTCCTATCCATTTTCTGCTAAATTAGTCTCTACTAGACTCTCAAAAAACACAACCATTCTCCACCAAGCTCTGATCTAGACTTTTTTAGAAACAACCTGTCACTCCTAACGCTGGACTTAGACTGACTTTACCATGAGGCAAATTCTTACTTCCGAAAGGCGTTCCTTCCGGTTACTGTTCTCACGTTTTACCGCACTGCCGTAAAAATACACATATTTTACATAACAAAACAATTAAACTAAATTATATTAAAATTGAACATGGTTATTTATACTTTTGTCTTGAAAATCCATTTTTCTTTTATAAATGACGTTACTAAATTTAAATTGTTATTTGAATCTCTTATCTCTTTGGCTTAACCGCGTCTTTCAAATGAGTCTATATTAAAATCTGACTTTTCACATTGTCACAAAACCCCACAAGGTTTGTATTTCAATACAGGTATTGGAATACAAAGCTTTTATACATATAAATTTCAAATCGAGAAAAAAATTAATGGATGTTCAAGACATTTCATTTCAGAAGTTAAGGACCTCTTGAAAGAAAAAGAAATACCCCTTGTGTATTTATTTTGGAAAGATTCTCTTTTGACATGAAAAAAAAATAAAATCTATTTGCTAAAGTCCTATTTCACTATCTCAGTTTGTTTGAGTCACCATAACTCATAAATATTAAAATATACGAATCAATTAGTGCTAAGCCTCATCTCTATTTATCCAATAAAACCCATCATCATTTTCCTTTTCAACCTCGTTGGCTGAAACTTTCCATCAACATTTTTTGTTGACAGGATCCCGTCACTCAAAGCTTATCTCCCAGACAGCCGTCTATATACTTTTTCTACGTCTCATCCTCTTTGCCAAGACGACATTTCTACATCCTTTGAAAATCTACATCCATCTCACACTATTCATCTAAATCATTTTTTAACTTAACACAATTTAAATTTAAAACCTCTCATTTTCAATTAACATTTTTACGAAAATTATTTACTTATTACTCAACATTACTTCAATTCACTTTAAAACTTTTCAATTCAGACTTTACATTATTATTTATTTTAGTTTAAATCCAATAACTATTTATTCTTACTTAAAATCTCAATTCTCCTGTATCTTGCTGGGATAACATGTTAGCTACTGATTTTACAATTACAAAAAACTCTTTTCTTCAACTAAAATTCAAAATATAACATCATTATTATCAAAAAAAAAATAAAATTACTTACAAAACTCATCTATTTATTTCAAAATTACCTCTTTACAATTGTTTCATCTTTCAGTATCCTGTCTTAAAATTATTTCCATCTTATCTTTCATATTTTAATAATTCAAGTTGCATTAATCCCCAAAAAACCTCTTTATCATTCATTTATCCCTTTATCTCAACGTAGCTTCCTTTAAAAAATCATGATAACCGTCGTTTATTCGCAGAATTCCTCAAATCTCCCTTTATCTCATTAAAAATCGTCGCATATTTCCTTTATTTCATTAAAATCGTCGTATATTTCCTTTATTTCATCGCAGTACTCAAAAAACCTCTTAAAAACTAAAAAATTAACCATCAATGCAACTTAACTACCTTCTTTATAAAAGTTTATTAACAGAACAACTTCATTTTAAATACCACTTTACTCAACAATTCTGTAAAGTCATCATCTTCATATAAAAACTCAAAAATTCTTTCATTTAAATTACTTCATTAAAATCTCCCTTGTCATCAATCACTTAAATACAAAAAACTTATAAAAAATAAAAAATTATCATTGCTTTCCCAGCTAACACCGTATTTCATCAAAATCTTTAGACACCTTTATCAAATAACTGCTTAACATCATTTATTATTTCAAATTCCATTATTATTTATTTAAAAAACACTACTTATTTATCCTTTCTATAAAATTCATTAAAATCTCTCTACTTATTATTAATTTATTACTCCTTCCTTTAAAAAACAGAAACTTAGCCTCCTTTACTCACTATTTAACATCAAAAACTTAAAAAACTTTATTATTATCTGTCTTGGCAAAACTCACATAAATTCTCAAACTTTACACAACTATTCTTCATATTTTCAAACCATAAATCACTTAAAACTAACAATTTTTTATCTCATATTATCTAATAATCCTTAATATTTATCAATGTCAAACATACAACTTATCGTTTTACAATTTAACATCTAATTACCTATTCTAATCAGCTAATCAACATTTTTACAGTTTTATAAAAATTATACATTTAGTTACGTAAGTACTCCCTAATAATGTCACGTCCGGTTTATTCCATGTATATGCAGCTTGATCGCGTCTGCATATATATCCTACAATTTATTTGCCTTCAACATCTGTCTAAAATTTATTACATGAAGTTTTTTCATGTAATAATGTCACACTTATTTATGCATTTTACCTCCTAACCTCTCCTACATAGGTTCTTCTAACCGCCTACTTTATACCGTGCATACTTCAAATTGCTCTTTAGACTCTTACACAGAGTAACATGCTGTGACGTTGAAATGTGCAGTGGTTGAATGCAATATCCCTACTTGATTCAAGATAAAACCCAAAACACATCTCTATTTCACAACACGCCCTCTTATGCAGTCTCAGAATGCCTTATTCTTACGAATAAAACATTCTATTTTGACTACACAAACGCTCAGCCATCCACCCAAATGTTCATGTACTCCTTAAATGCACATACTCGAAGAAAATTTTAAAATTCATAAAAAATTTCATTTAAATTATATCATCCGAAGTTGAAATAATGTTTATTTTACCAATCTTATTACTAGCATCGTTGATTTTCTGATTATGTATTCCTTTCTAGATGTTATTATTCAAATTCAAAAAGAAATTTTATTTTTAAAACTTATTCTAAGTTTTCTACTTAGAAATTTTACTTTTAATTCTATTAAAGTTATTTAAGTAATCTACTTTCGTTCTTATTTACTTTATTTAAAACCAATTCTCCTTTATTTAAGTAGTTTTTTATTTGAAAACGCAAGTTAATTTTCGATTATACGTCAAAAGTTTTTTTTTTTTATTTTCCTAGACAGCACTTTGGCAACACCCTATATTTCGTCGCAATGTCATGCAAAGGAATTCCAGGCTTGCTTTAAGCATAAACAAGTCCCCTCGATATGAGACAATCCTTATCTGTCTACTGATAAGACATGAAGACCTTTTGGTTCCAATACGATCTGCAAATGAATCTCAACTCTCTCTCGTCACATTTTATTGAATATTTTATTGAATCCACCTACTTAATATTGCATATTTTTTCTTCAACACTACACGGGATCTTTGCCTCGAATTAATCTGCTTTATCTTAACACGTAAAGTCAATATTTATCTTAGTATAAACAACGCTCGGTTATTCACTAACAACCTTGCAGCTCCAATGATCCTCTCATCTAGCTAATCTGTTTTCGTCACGTTTTCTAAATATTAAGATCTTAATAAACATATAAAGTTGTTTACTGCTATAATCCAGCGTCTTTACTTTACAAATACCTAAACGTTTTCTAAAACTAAACTCTTAATATTTTACGCTTGGCTAATAATTATTTTCTATATTTTTGTCTTAGCTTACAAAATTCATTAGTACACACAAATTATTAATATTCATAACTCTTAATCATTCATTATCAAACTTAAACTTACTTATTAACAAAATCTTAACTACTTTTTATTAATTATTTTAAAAATCAAGTCCGTGTGTTTATAAAATGTCCTTACATTTATTTATTCATTCCAAATTTCAATTTATTATGACTCAATTATAAATTATCCATTTTTTACGATGGTTCCCAGATTGGTGAAAGATTTTAAAATACATGATTCGATTTTTGTAAATATCTCTAGCGTTAAATACTTCTGTCCACACGGACAGTTTGTCTAGCCTAGACATCACAACAGACCCTTTCCTAACAAAAGATCTCCCTTTGTTATTGTCTCGGAGTGTTGACAAAATACCTTTCTCTTTCTCCCTCTCAGGCATACCATCACCCCTCCTTCTCTCAAACATCTTAGAATCTAATGACCTAATTTCAACATCTGTTCGTTCAGGAATTTTAACCCCACCATTCTTATACACTAGTACAAAACCTTCTTTTACTATTTCTACATTTTTACTTTCAAGATTATATTTAAAGTTAGATTTCTCACAAAAACTTTTAATTTCTTGTTCTTGGGTTTGAAAGATACTCTTAAATTTTATCATTACATAATTTTCAAACTCTACATTTTTATGACCCACTTGTTTTTTAAAATAAACAGCTGATACCTTCGTTATTAGATTATTTACTTTTACTTTGTTTTTCAAATTACTTATACCTATTCCAACCCCACTAGACATATTAATTTCAACGTTATTTGCTGTTTCTAGATTTACCTTGTTACCTAACCCATTATTCATTATTTTAGAAATTTCTTGAACACAATCATTCACACAATCGTCTTTTATTATTATCAAATCATTTGACATGTTATTTATCTCATTAAAACTGTTAATTTCAATTTCAGCTATTGCTTGATTTAAATTGTTATCTAAATTATTAATATTTTCTACCAAAACACCTTCTACACTATTAATCTGTTCAAATTCTACTTTTTTCTCACAATAGCTTAATTCAAATTCTACTTTATTATTAGTTTCCATTACATTAATTTCCATTTTAAGATTCTGTTCAAATTTTACATAATTTGGTTTTAATTCAACCCTCATTTCTTCAAATTTTTTACACATTGCTTCTTTTAAATCTAAATTAGCTTGTCTTAGTTCTAATTTACTCTGTTTCAGGTCATTATCTATCTTATCAAGTTTGACATTATTCTGTTCAAGTTTAATATTAAAATTCTCTAGTTTTTTATTAATTTCTAGCTTATTCTGATCAAATTTATTACTTATTTCTTTTAATTCCAAATTGTTTTGATCAAACCTATTATTTATACATTCAAACTTCTTATCATTATCTCGTCTTAATTCTAGACTACCTTGATCAATTTTATTGTGTAAAACTACATTATTTTGTTTTGTTTCTAAGCTATTTTGTTCAAACCTTAAACTATTTTGTTCCATTTTTTCCATCATTACTTTTAACATACTCTTAATCTCTAAATCTTGATCATTATTTTTCACACTCTCATCCATCCTAACCTCTTCAGCTCTTAAATCCTTATCTGAATTTTCCTTTACAGTTTCTACCCCTGGTGTTTCTACTATTTTTTTATTTATATCTTCACACTGTTGTTTACTATTTAGAATCCTATCACTATCAAATCCATTAAAATCCGAACCTGAACTACTATTTACGTTCACACTTGAACGTCTACTATTATTACTACTACCTATTTCTTGATCTAAAAAATTTTGTGCAAATTGTTCATTTGTTTGCTCATTACTTTGCGATTCCTTCTCTAAATTATCAAAAATATCCCCTGTAAATTCCAATGGCTCTATATTATTTAAAGAATTTTGATTTCCTAACCCTACCTGTTCATCACTATTATTTACATTTACAATTTCTGACTCCATTTTTATCTTACTATATTTAACACAAAAAATTTTAAAAAAGAATCTTTCTTATTATTATAAAGAGAGTCCTTACCTTGATTTCAAGAATTCTCATTACCAAAATCACTGTTTATTTCGACTAAAAAGGCCCACAGTTGCGGCGACATTTGTAATAATTCAAAAAATGGGTGTGAAGTTACTATTTAATGTTATTCATTTGTTCATTTGCTCGTCTATAGGGCGCCAGGTTTGCTTTAGCATACCAATTTTGAAAAAAGAATGAATTTAAATATTTAAAAGAAAGAAAAATTATCTGGGGTCGTAAGTTCTTTTCACAGTGTACTTACAGTGATATTTGGTATTTAATGAAAACACTTGTCTCTGAAATGTTAACATAAAGATTTATTAAACTATTAAAGAAACATCCTACAAATTATTATTAACAACAAAAAAATCATATTATAAATACTAGTTATCCTTTTTAATTTCAATAACAAATTATGAATTTATATTTCCTTTATTTCTTTCTTTCAAATTAATTAATTTTATCTTTAAAAATGCTTTTACCAATAAAATTGTTGCAACAGGAATTTACTTTTTATTTAAATTTAAATCATTATAAAGATCTCAGATGGAGATTTACTTCAATTATTAAAATTTTATTATTTTATCTATCAATTTATTTCCTTTTAAAATATTTATGAAACAGATTAAAAAATTTAAACATGTATAGCAAAATATATCAAAACATAATATAAATACTTAGTCCTAATTTAACATATGGTGTTTATACCAGAACACCCATTTGCACTCAAATTGTCCAAAGATATTAATTCCAGATGTCCTGAGACTTGTAGATTACAGCAAGCGTTGTTTCCTGAAAAGTTCATGTTTCGAATATTCACCCAGCACTCTAGGAATGTTATTTTTTGTACGACAATCATAACATTCATCATTAATAAAAGAATGTTCACTTCGATACAAAGTTTTTTGCCACGTGCTAAACGATCCGTTTAAGACACTCATTTACAGTACACAGTCTCTTATTCTTTGAAATCTTATAAATTCGAGTGTTCATTAAGTTTCCTTTTTTTATATTCACCGTCTAATTAAATACTTTATACTAATTTTCTCATAAATATTGTTTGTCACTTAGAATACAGTAAGTCTATTACTTTCAAACACGTTTACATTGTCATTAGAAGCGTCCATTATCACTTCCTATCCATTTTCTGCTAAATTAGTCTCTACTAGACTCTCAAAAAACACAACCATTCTCCACCAAGCTCTGATCTAGACTTTTTTAGAAACAACCTGTCACTCCTAACGCTGGACTTAGACTGACTTTACCATGAGGCAAATTCTTACTTCCGAAAGGCGTTCCTTCCGGTTACTGTTCTCACGTTTTACCGCACTGCCGTAAAAATACACATATTTTACATAACAAAACAATTAAACTAAATTATATTAAAATTGAACATGGTTATTTATACTTTTGTCTTGAAAATCCATTTTTCTTTTATAAATGACGTTACTAAATTTAAATTGTTATTTGAATCTCTTATCTCTTTGGCTTAACCGCGTCTTTCAAATGAGTCTATATTAAAATCTGACTTTTCACATTGTCACAATTTCTTTATTTGCATACTAAGAGGGGTGGCTGACTTAATTTCAATTATCTTTTAGAAAGGAAGAACAAGCAAATTTCAGACCTGAAACTGGTCATGAAGCTCATCTGTTCAGGATGGGACTTTTGACTACTGAAGAATGTTATTTACGTGAGGAAATGGGCTAAAAAATGGATAAGTCCCACTTGTTAAATTGTATAAAGCTCATGCAAGATATGCTTAGAAGAAAGTACTATAACAGTCTTTACTGGAAAGGTTGCTACCCAATGGTTGTCTACTTATTTCAAGGTAAAGTCACTGGATATAACAACAATAACTTTTTTTAGGATGTCAGACATACTCTAGAAAAGAACACAACAAACACAGATATTGAAGATTTATTTATATATAGTAGGTAGTCCAACAAACACTAAAATTCCTTACTAATTTACAAGTCAAATTTACGTTACTTAAAACATACACTTTCTTTTAACCAGTTTTTGTTCATTTGTTGTTTTTTTAATAGCTGAACCCATGAATAAATAAGAGGAATGCATATGAAAAAAAGTTTTTTATTGTTTTTTTTTTTGTTTTTTTTTTTTCACAAGGGACAGAAACATCGTAGGCCTACCACAAAATTACATCAATTCTCAGTTCCCTAACATTTTTATTATGAAAATCACTCCTAAGAGTGGTGAGTAAGGGCTTGGCAATCCTGAGGTATCTAGCTGGATCTACATCTTTTTTTATGTAGTATTGAGCTAGAATCCTCTAGAAACTCTTGTCTCTTCAGAGTCTATTAAAAGTATTTGAGGGCTAGGCAGTCTTTATTTTATCTTCATTTCGTCTTCTTTTTTAAAGGTTATGATGACTACAAAGAGGTTTTCTGTGTGCAAACAACAACAAAAATACATGACTTCATCCTCCCTATTTCCCACACAATATGGACAGACAAGAAGACATTTTGTAAAAGACACATTATACATACGAGGGACCCAAAACCAGATAACAACAGATATCTCAATTCCCCCTTCTCCCAAATCACAATATGTTCTCTTTATAAGTGTGAAAATTAAAGGCAATATGTATTGTCATAATTTTTGTTTTGTTTAAAGTCAAAAACCAACTCGGTCATCGTTTTAAAAAAAAAGGAAGAAGAGAACAAAATAACGATCCTTTAATAGCGTCAGGGTCTGAAAAGAACAAGAGTTGATCATGAGAAACCTGATAGAAAAGATGATAGAGAGGGATCTATCCCAAGACTACATGAAAAAAAGTAGATTCAGTTAGGTCACTTGGGATTGCCATGCCCAAACTCATTATCATAATAAAAATGTTAGTTACAGACATAATACATTGCAATAGATTTGATAACTATAACTTGCCTAAAACTCTATATAGGTAGGCCTAACCTGCGTGATACAAGCTTGTTATTAATGCCAAGGTCTTGTGTAAGAAAGGAATTTATTCACATACATTAACCCTACACTAAGCATATTAAATCATGCAAAAATATTGTAAGCACTAGATTTAGCTTCAATAAAATTCTTCTATCAAAAAAATTAAAAACAAGAACTTTTTTGTCAGGGTTTTAAATAAAAATCTGTCAAGTTTAACTATCATGATTTTGTATAATGAAAAATCTCTATAAAAATTAACCAGACAATTTGTTTTGGTTCATAGACTAATTATGTGAATGAGCATACATTTTTACATGCAATTTCTACTAGCTTTCTTTCAACATGTGGATTGTTTACGAATAATATTTTTTCCAATATTGTACTGAGACTACTGTCAAACTTTAATATAATAAGTGAAATTATTAAAAAATAATGAATCAAACTGTAGGCTAATTAAAAAAAAAAACAATTATGACCATACAACAGTTCAGTATGTTTATATTTTTATTAAGTCTTTGAATTGGTATGCAAACTTTTGATTGGTATAATTAATGAATTTATATCTAAGAGAAGAATTTATAATAAAGAGAAGAATATAGGGTACAATAATGTATGGCTTCAATATTAAGGTGACCAGAATTTCAAAGGGTGGTAGACTACAATAATGTATGGCTTCAATATTAAGGTGACCAGAATTTCAAAGGGTGGTAGACTACAATAATGTATGGCTTCAATATTAAGGTGACCAGAATTTCAAAGGGTGGTAGACTACAATAATGTATGGCTTCAATATTAAGGTGACCAGAATTTCAAAGGGTGGTAGACTACAATAATGTATGGCTTCAATATTAAGGTGACCAGAATTTCAAAGGGTGGTAGACTACAATAATGTATGGCTTCAAAAATAGTGTCATCACAATTTTTCAAAGGGTGTTCCAGGGACATTTTTAGGCCAAGTAAAATTACCTGGTACTGGTACAAGGTCAAATTTTTATTGAGAAATTCGGTACACATAATCAACTATTATTCATGTTTTTATATTTTTTAGCAATATTTGTCAAAATATGTGTAATACATTTTCATTTAATATTTTACTAAATTCTATACATGACATGGCCTACTAAAGGTTATTTTAGCAGAAAGAATCAGTCTCTACTTTAACTCTAGTTTTATGATCTCCAAATTAATTCAAGCATTTGAAGCAAGTAGATACAAGATCAACTAGGATAATTTCGTTAAGTTTTCATGTGAGATTTGCTCCATTTTAAAATGTTGAAAAATGTTATTCCGCTTCACACCTACAAGAAGATCCCAAAACTCAATTCTTTTGTCATTAAGAAAAATTAACAAATTTGTTATTTCATCAAATAGTTCATGTTCATGGATACAAACATTACTGCATTTAGAAAAAGTAAACAGCATTTAAGATTTCATCTTTTTATTTTTTTTATTTTTATTTTATTTTATTTCCCTCCAGAAAACAATACAGATACAAAATATTAACACATCTATTACAGCTATTTTATACAATAGTAATCAGCGAGAGAGACAAAAGAGAAAGAAAAAACAAACAAATAAATTTAAAAATTACAATAGATATAAAGTGTACATTGACCTGTACCATATTCTTAAATACGGTATATATACACTTACGCCCAATCATACTTACACATAACTAATATACATACCTTATAAGTGTAACATTTGCTTCTCTAAACAAAAAGTATATAAAAAAAAAAAAAATTACTTGAATAGAAAATATAATATAGATCAAAGAAAACTCCACATTACTCTGGAAGAGAGAAAAAAAAAGAAGAAAAACACCTGGCTCCCCTAAAGTCATAGCTCGCTTTGAGCCACTCGTACATTTTTCGAAATAAAATATGAAAGCAGTAAGACAAAATTAACCTAACGATATATAGCTCCTAAAATAAAAATTATAATTTACACAGTTTTCTTCAATTTTTCCCAAAAAATATCGGCGAGCATTCTACATAATTATTAACGATATACATTCACATGTTGTTACTTATCAAGAGAGAAAAAAAGTAAAAAGCCAAATCGTAAAAATTGACACATTTTCTAAAACATCTGTAAGAACAATAATACATAATGGTCACTATACTATTAATTAACTATTAAACAAGTGTTCAACCTCCACTTGTTCAAAGAGCCAATTTCTCAATTCTCGCAAAAAAAAAGAAATATAATTTCTACATTTGATGTGGCCAGACAAAACATTAAATAATTTTGGCTCGAGGAAACAAAAAGTCATCATAAAGTAAGTTTTAAAAGGTTTTGGCACTGCAAAATTTCCTGCACTTCTTAAAAGTACCCTCCTCCCATCATACATATCAGAAAGCTGCTTGTTTCAAGTTTTTATAAAAAATAACTTAAGTACTTTGTAAATGTACAAATATCTTAAAGGTAATATTTGTAAAGAAAGGAATAATGGCTTTGAATGTTCCAACCTACTTTTGTTTAAGATCATCCATACAAACTGTTTCTGAATATTAATTACAGGTATTGGATTACTAATGTAAGTCCCTCCCCAACTATATAAACCATACTCTATCAAACGCTAAACCTAAGAAAAATAAATCATAAGCTTAACATCCGGAGGACACATATTTCTAAGAAAATAAAACATTCTTAATATACTACCCAACTTAGATTTTAACTTAGACAAATGGACTTTCCAATTTAATTCATTGTCGAGGAATACACCCAAATATTTTATGCAGTTACTTGCTTTAACAACTGAACACGTATTTCTGTAAAAAAATCTTTTACGTGTACAATTTGAGCAAGGATATATTATATCTTCCGAGAAGTCATATCTTCTATTTAATATAAAATTAACATAGTTCCTTTTTTCCACATTCAGGACCATACGATTTTTTAAAAACCACCACCTAATGGCTCTTAATTCATTATTCATGGCATGTTTAACATCACTCCATGTACGTTCAGTATAACATAGAACAGTATCATCCGCAAATGATGTTATGCTGCCATTTAGTCACGCATTACAAAGGTCATTTATATATATATATACTATATAAGAAACAATATAGGATCCAAAACAGACCCTTGGGGTACGCCATACTTGATTTGACCCATTTTAATAATAACACCATTTATCCTCACACATTGTTTCCTTCCAGCAAGATAGCTTTGAATGCAACTCAATGCAACTCCTCTGATGCCACAATTTGAAAGTATATATTTTTGAATCAATATCGAATGATCAACAGTATCAAAAGCTTTTTTAATGTCTAAGAAAAGCCTAATCACACATTTACTACAACTTATGCATTCATTTACACAACTCATTAAATTTGAAAGAGCTTCTTCTGTACTCCTATCTTCTCTGAATCCAAAAGGTTACTACCAAAAAAGTTAATTTTGTTTAAATAACCCATCAATTCCCGTTTCATAATTTTTTCGAGTATTTTTGAAAAGGTCTAAGGGATATTGGTCTAAAATTATTACATACATTAGTAGAGCCCTTTTTATGAATAGGAATCACTACGGCTTCTTTGAGTTGGTCAGTGAAAATGCCAGAACCAAAACTAAAATTAAAAACGTATATCGATAAATTTACAATAAGTAAGTTTTATCATAGTAGAGGTAACACCATCAATGCCTGGAAATTTTCTAATTTGTAAACAGTTAATTGCACAATCAATATCTCTTTCTAAAATTAAATCTAAAAACATGGAAGAAGCCTCACACCAGCCACCAAAACAAGCTTCAAGATCGGGTGATACATAATATGAATCATTCTTATAATCTAGTTCTCAAGATATATCATCCACAACAGACAAAAAGTATGTATTAAACCTATCAGCCACTAAATAAGCATCATCCTGCAATTTACTATCCATCATCAAACATATTTTATTATTCATTGACTCACTTTGACCAGTTATTTGTTTTTGAATACTCCATGTCATTTTGGAGTCCCTCTTGCAGTCTTTTAGAAGACTAAGATGATAATTACTTTTTATTTTATGTATATCATTGTGTACTTTATTACGAATTTTTTTTAAATTATCCAGTAATCTCTCATCATTAGGACATTTTTAAAGTTTTTTATAAATTAAATCTCTTTTTAAATGCGCTTACAAATATCACCAGTTATCCATGGTTTTAATTTTGTGAATTTCTTAGTATTATATTGTGAATAACGTACATATGTCGCTTTAGATATTAAGTCTAATAACATTCCAATATATTTAGAATAGGCAAGAGATGTATTAAGTTATTTATAGACATCGGTCCAATCTACACTATTAAGAGCACTATTTAAACACTCGTAATTGATGCAATAAGAGATTATCTGTTTACCGGACGAAATCAACTCCCCTCTGCTCATTCAACAATGTCATGAAATGATCAGAAACATGTGATTCAATTATGTGTGCCTCCACATTTATTGTAATCTTATTTAAAACTCTAACAAAAACATGGTTAATACAAGTTTTTGAATTCTGCAATTCGGGTAAGCTGACTCACCAACGATTCTAGGCCAAAACTACTCATTAATGTTTTATAAGCATTTGAAACTTTATATTCCTCTAAGATATTAATATTTATATTACCAATCACTATCACATTTTTTGGTGATATAGTTTTCTCAGTTTGTATAAAATAATCACTTAATTCCTCAAGAAAAGACTCAATCAATTGCGAATGCAATCTATACTACATAAATGCTTGTGTTTGGTGTGTGATGGCGGGAGATCACACACCAATTTTACGTGTGTGTAGTGGTAGTTTGTGAAACGAATGAGGATTTTCAGCGCCCCATATTCGGCAATTTTGGTTGTTAATGTACCCATCCAAGTGAAACCATGTCTCGTCACTAAAAAAACATGATCTAACATTTCAATACCCTTGTTATTAACAAGAGAACGCATCCAACGACAATACTGTAGACGTTTACTGTGGTCAACTTCTTTCCATTCATGAACGACACAGTTTAAATTTTTTAGTAATCTTAAAAGCGGTAGATAGTGAAAGTCCAGCATGTGAAGATAACTTCCTAAGTGATTTGCCGGATGAGCGATTCAAACGTTCTTTCACATCGTCTAGAACTTCCACTGTTAACAGTGATTGTCGACCTGTGCTTTTCCGATCATATACACTGCCAGCCTCACAAAATTAATTAATCAGACATGATATTGTTGACTCCTTGGGTATTTGTAATTGTAATTGGGAAATTGTAATCGGATCTCGTCTTTTACTCGTTTGTAAGATTTATATGAGCTATAAGTTTCAATAATAAACACGAATTCATCCTTGGAAAAGATAGTTGAAAATATACACACACTTATAAAGACAAATGCATACTGGAATATTACTAGTGCATTACAATAACACGTGACAAGTCAACAAGGAGAACAGTTTGCCAACTGATATTTGTTAAAGAAAAAGAAAACCTATGCGTAACTTATACCTTCTTAAACTTTGGGTTGTGTCCTTTTTGAAACACCCGTTATATACAGAGTGAAAATAAGGTCTCTTAAAGTTCTACTGTTTTTCTACAGTTTCCGTCATATATCAATTTCGGATTAAATGAAATTTGTATTATACTAAGTTTTGTGATGTATTAAAATTTTTGGTCGCCATTTTGGATATGAATAAATTTTCTAAAATGGCACATGGTGTACATGATTTAACATCATTTTTCAACACCAAGTTCAGTGTTTTATTATTATTTTTTGTTATCTCTCACCTATCAATACTATTCATGAAACCAATAGGAAATGTATGAAATCTGTTTCTTTTGTATACTGTAAATTTAATGTTTTAATTCTGTTAGATCCATGTTACTGCACTAGACTGTGATTTGCACCTCGATGGAGATCTATGGAAAATAGATCTGAATAACTGTAGAACTTGATTTATCATTATTAATGAGTGTCTTGGTTTCTTATTTAAAAGTCAGTTTAAAACCATTTTGAAGTTGTTTTATGATGTAATATGAGTTTTATAATGCTCCATTGAGGTGAAAATCAAAGTCTAGTGCAGTAACATGCTACTCACACTACTAAAACATTAAATTTATACCACTGAACTTAGGGTTGAACAACGATGTTAAATATTGTAACAAAACACTATTTTGCCATTTTGAAATATTGCATCAAAACCAACATGGTGGCTGAAAATTTTAACTCATCACTAAAAACGTTAGCCCGAAATTGATGACGTAAACTGTCGAAAAATTAAGGAGGGGGATGAAAGATTTTCATTTTCACTCCATACACAGAAACATGTATAAATATATTATTTAACTTTTGGTACTTACAATCCACTCAAATATGCAGAGGCTTTTAAAAATCTTCAATTGATAAGAAAAATAATATAGGCATAATAAAGTTAAAAGTAAAAAAAATGGAAAAAGAAAACTAAACAAATGGAAGAAATTAGACTATTCCTTCAGTGCATACTCAAAGTTTTTCCCACAGTTTTTGTAGTGCAACGTTTTGAAGAAAGAAAAGAAAAAAACAGAGGGAATATTTACTCTATGACTGTCAGATTTAAATAGAGCAACTGATGGGTTGAGTAAACACAGGGAGATCTGTTCTAATATGCTCTACATATAAGGGCTGTTCGATACTTATACAATAAACTCAAATAGATATGCCATAATATTTGTAATAAGATTTCAGGAACATCATTCTTCCTGCTTATAATTATGCCTTTAAAGGATCTTTAGCGTAATAAACTATGCCTAATTGATATTGAATCCATTTCAAAAATCCTAAATAATTCGCTATATCTAATCACGCAAATTTGATGGCCATCAAAACCAAATGTTTTGTGATACAACACATGTAAAAACCTCTTTTGAACCTTTCTATAAAATTAAAAATATTTTGTTGATGGAGATCCAAGAATACAGGGGAATTCCAAAATTAATCTAACCAAATCATGAAATAAAATCTTCAGAATTTCAATATTAACCCCTACCTAAAAGGCATGTGAAAACTAAAGGGAAATAAATTCTTCTTGTAACATATGAACTCCTAAACTGTTGATTTTATTTATCTTATTCTAATGCTGTTTTTTGATATTAAGATTTAGATTTTTGTAATACGACCTTGTGAACATTTATTGCTGTTTATTTTTTTAAACAATATAAATGGTACAGGTTTTAATCCTCTTAATTTAGCTAAATTATCAGCACACATGAAGTATTCACAATTATTGAAACAATTATTTTTGAATTAGTTAAATAACACAGGACCTAATTGTTGCCCTGGGAAACTCCACACCCTGCTTTAAAGCTATTATTTTTGAAACCACAATATTTTGTTATAGGCCCTATACTGGGACAGTAATTGTTTAATGTAACTGCAACCGGTCTTTTTGGCAATTTTTTTAAAAATCATGTTTTACATACCTTATATTTATATATAGCCACCTTACCTGACCTATTACAAATTTGAAAAAAAAAAAGAAATTTTGTGTATGTTCCCAAGCGTTCACCTATTGACATACTAACCACACTCAATGTTGATCTATAAATTCTTTGACTTCGGTGAAAAAGTTAGTTCCACGTTGAAAACTTATTTCATTAATAATAAATAAGAAATATAGAACATGATTTAAAAAAAATCGCCAAAAAGATCGGTTGCAGGTAGCCTATAGTAAACATTTACCTACTGGGATATATAAAATAAATAGGATGAGAAAAATGTTCACATTTATTCATTTATAACATTGTTTTGCAATTTAAAAGGGGAAAAAAAGATTGAATATCGAATTGGTATAATGGATGTTTTATTTTACCAATTTGTAATCGATATTGGTACCAGTATACCATAGGTAACTTAAAACTAAATATTTAAGTTAATTTAGTATTGGAGACCTCTTGGTTGGTGAAAATGTTTTAACTTATATTTATTAAACATAGTTCTAAACTAATATAATAATGGAATAAGTTATTGTATATTTAAAAAGTTAGATTGATACATATGACATTATTTTTAAATTAACCTAACCTCTCATGATATTTTGACTAATCACCAAAATCTCTTAATATCATGCCTAACCAGTATCTCCAATTCTACTTAAAATGTTATAAAACTATTGTATTTTTTATAACTATACAACATTGTATTAAACAAAGTAAGTAAAGTAAAAAAGGACATTTAGTCTTTCAAGAAATCAACAAATTTAACTTAGTTATAAGTTGACTGTAAACTTTTCAAGATTCATAAAAAAAACATATATCAAAAACAACTAATAGGTGTTCGCTATGTAGCTACTTTTTGTAGCCTATTATTTATAAATGTTGTATTACTTCAAATTTATCCAGGTAAAAAATATTAATTGCCAGAAAAAAATTAAATATCCTAACCTTAAGTAGATTACAGTTAACAGTAACAAATTACAGTAATATATTCTGATAAATGGTACACCAATGTCCTTTCATTCATAGTTGTAAAGATTTAATGATTAGGCTACTAAATGAATTGAACATTTTCACAACAAGCCATTTTCCTATCAATAAAACAAAGTTTAAATGACTCGGTCACCATCTTTAGTTATATATTGCTGACGTAAGTGAAACTGGGCTTACTTAAAGCTTTAAGTTTTTTAGTGACGCTTAAAGCTTGTAAAACTTTGAAAAACTAAATATAATGACTGAGTAAAAATTGATGATAACTGTTTGTTAATTTATATGAGCCATACTTTTCTCTTACATTAAGGTTTATGTCATTTACTTGTGGCATTTCAAGAATTTTTGGTAATTGTTAAGAACAGCGTAACCAACATTTTCCTCATTAAAGCTATTATAGCGATTAAATTCAATGTTTTCTATGAGGGAAACAAGTTTAGAATGTTAAATTTACCAATCTACATTTTTGTTTGATCTACCAAAACTCTCTGAATATGTTAGGATAGCTCAAGTTATATTCAAATAGACTCATGAAATTGACAAACTAGTTTTCCTGAAATTGGGTTAAGTAGATTTATGCAAAGTTAATTGGATGTAACTAAATTAATTGTCCCAGACATAAGATATTCATTGTGTAGGTTGTAAATGCCATTAAGTTACCGACATTCTATAGATTTATCTAATATAAAAATGTCTACATAATATTATTTTTGTTCATGAGTAATATTTTATTGATCTCCATGTTAACTTATCATTAGAATCTAGCAATCCAATTTCCACATATCCCTAACTTTGATTGTTGTGTAAAACATGTAAGAAGAAAAACATCCCAAAATAATATTTTTAGTTCCCTCCTAGCTCAAAAATTCTCCTGTGTAACTTGTTAATATGTTACCGGATTAGAATTTTGACAATATCATTCAGCCAGTTCCACATTCCAGAGATTTGAGTACAAAAAGACAAAAAAATAGTCTAGGTGCAACCTGATCTCCATTATTCCCTAACAAACAAATATGTGGACTAACAGTTACCCAAATTCCAGTTGACAGTTACACTAGCATACGTTATCTTCTTTGCATGAGACTGTAGTTTATCTGTAGTAACAGCATCATTAGTTTGAGTTAAGCAAGATGATGACGAAACTTTGTACTCTGCAGATAAATAAAAGTTCCTAATAAAAATCTTATTGTTTTTAGTAATTAATAAAAATTGTCACAAAATGTCAACTGTAAAAAAAAATGAATATAGGCTATCTATAATAAAAATAATAAAGAGATCAACAAAGGTGAAGTCAGTGGTAGTGTTGTTCACTAATATCTAAACATTTTATTCCTAACAAATATACAAGTTGTAGTCAAGCCCTTATTATTCTTAGACTAGGCCTATGCAAGACAAATTTCAAAATTACTTGTGTAGTAGCCTCAATATAGAAGTCTCAATTTGTAATAAAAAACATAACGGTGTTCATATATTACACTAAGTTTCTCACAATACATACACAAAACCAAAGTATAAGTTATCTAAAAGTATTGCAAACATGGGTTGTGATGTCATTCTGTAATGTCGAGACACTGCCTAAACAAATTAGTTTTACCCTATGAATATGTGACGATGATGTTTGCATAAAGTATCAGTCTATGGTTTAACATTTACCCTTAATAAAAACTAATTAAAAGTAGTAGAGAACAAATTTCAAATATATGCAGTCAAAATTAACAGTATGCTGCTTAAGGCCTATTTCTTTAAAACAAAGTTACTGAAATTTGTATACTAATATCATAACATCTAAACATTATGTTACCTAATATTAATAAGAAAACTAATTGAAATTTTTTTACCATTTTAAACAAACAATGAGAAAGGCAATCATAAATTATCTAATAATTGCCTATGGTCATAATTCATGGAAAATAACACTAAGAAACACTAAACTACCTCATTTACAATTAAATATATTATCTACAAATAATTATTTTTGACATGAGTAATTATTAAATACTAATTTTACAACTAATATTGTTGTTTACAGGCTTTGTAAACAACAAGAGGGACAAAATATTGAACTTACATGATCACTTTCAACTTCAGATAATAATTTTTCAGCTTCCTGTTCATCAGCAGAAACACTCTTTCGCCTTCTTAATTCAGACATGATGTTAACACTTTAAATGGTCTATTACAGTTACTGGTTTAAAAAAAGTTGTTTTGTAAATAATGTTGCTGAAACTATAACACTATTATTGTTTGTTTACATGCCATTGCATTTCTAACCGGGACCTTAGTAATGAGATACCGTTTACTAATCTGAGCATTTGAGCTACAGACTGAAATTCACGGCAGGGCCAATAACAAATGACAGAATCAATGATTACTCTTGCCAACCATGTGTACAAACATATACTAACATATTTGACAGATTTATTATTTTCTAATAACATTAAAAATAATTATGAAATAACTACGTTTAATATAAATATATATGATTAAATATACTTGTATAAAGGATGAAGTATAATATATTTAATTGCTAATATGGTCAGTAATTTCTTATAAATATATTATTGGAGTTTAGTAATGGGTGCAACATGTTTCCCAACCTGAATATTGACCTATTTTTATATGTCACGATCAGCTGTTTAATGAACTGAAATTCAACCAGCTGATAACGTCACGCCCACAGATGTATTTGTGGTTTGTGCGTTTGTGGAGGAGACCGAAGTTAGGAACTGTGTATAGTGTGAGTTGTGAGTGTGAATGTAAAGGAAGGAGAACAACATCGGCAGAAGTGCAGTTCAGAACTAGTTTTTACGTTTGTTTATATCTTGCTATGACGTGATTTGTTTATTTTCTGCTACTTCTAGATATGAATTGCTTACCGAGCTCTTGGTTAGTTTCCTAGCTGTGACAATGTTAATCAATTTTGGGATCCAAAACAGTATCCTACTTTTCGATTCTTAAAAGTAATATAGGCCTGTTATCCTTAGGTAAGAATTTATAATTAAAAATATAGACTATTATACTAAGGAATAATCTTTATTCATCTACCAAATTAAATTTAATTGCATTTTATTTTCATATAAAATTTTGGCTTAGGCAGTGTTTAAATTATCTTTTTAAAAATAATGGTTGATGTCCCTAAAATTCTATTTTCTTAAGGGATAAATATGAAATTTTAGTGTTATAACTTAATTTTACAGAACACCATTGGTACAAGCTGTTATGTGACAAATGATTTCTGTATCGCTTCAGATGATTTTAGAAAATATAACTTAGGCTATAGTATTTGAAAAAAACACTACAGATAATAATTATCTTTTGAATCATAGTCTCTTTTGATATTTACTTAATTCACTGAAATAATATTGTTAAATTAGGGTAAGTTATATGGTAAATATGCATTGATGTTGTCCAATAGATTTTAGTACGAAATATCAGCAATTTGTCTTCCATATAGTAGGTTTTCCATCATTTTGATACTCCTTTACAATGCAAGTGGCTTTTTATTTTTTACAATTCATTATTTACTTAACAATTATTGAAATTGAAGAATTTTTAACATTTTCAATCAAATAGCCATATTGAACTCGTAGGGCACATGCACACTTAATGAAGTTCAACAGGTTGATATTACTACGCTTCTCTCATTTACGATTCATGACGACTAGGTATATGAAGGATTGTGTATATATTTACCGACATAGTAAAAGAGCTATAGGTCAAGTAAGGTATATATAATATATATATATATAATGACTTTCCGTGACCTGTAGTTCTTTAACTAGTTCTGATTACGTAACCATATATCTCCATAAACCTTCCCAGAACTGGTTTTACAGTTCTTAAAACACAACTATTTTCATGTATACTAAAAAACTCAAAAACATTGATAGATTTTACTTAAAATTGATGAAATAGTTGTCGAAATAACCTCAAAATGCGTTAAAATAGTCATTTGCAATAGATGTTTTCTGACATAAATATTTAATTGTGAATATAAGAAGTTAAATGCTTTGTAGAAAAGTATCAAAATGTAAGAAAATACAGTATTTGGAAGACAAATTGCCCATATTTTGCACTAAAAATGATTGGAGAACATCAATGCATATTTACCGATTGCACATTTAAAAAAAGGGTATTTGTGTATTGTACCTGTCGTTGCAGTTTTGTTAAGAAATTTCTGAAAATCTGTACTACATACCTTACTTTGAAACAATATGATCATAATTGATTTGAGAAGGTACTTTTCAAGTACAGTACCAAAATACATTAGTTAAGTAGAAAATAAGAAATATAAAAGTAGGTGAAAGTAACAAATCGACCTATCTGTATGGGTATGGTTTGCTTAGGTTATGCAATGGACTGACAATTGGTTTGGTTATCATATGATGCATGATCATTACATGTCACCTCACAGCTTGATTTTATTATGTTGTATGATTTAAGAATCATGAGGAATAGGTTTGGGCTAGTCACTATATATATATATATATATATATATATATATATATATATATATATATATATATATATATTGTTGGATGTACACATATAACATAAACATCAAGCTATCAGACATTCACTAACTTGATGAAAATAGTCATGTGCATTAACGTAGGCATACATACTAATCTAACCAGACCTGGATTTCTTACTTTCATATTTCTTCCAAGTGTCTTCAAGAATCAAATATGATTTCATTGTTTCAAAATAAGATAATTATTTAGTAAACGATTTTTAGAAATTTTCTAACTAAATCGCATGACAAGTGCAATACACAATTTGGTTATTTGTATTTGGTCAAAATTGCTTATATTATTGTGTAAAGATATATTACAAAATTTAAAATTACCTGATAAAAAATAATCTTCTTTATAATCTAGTGACTTTGCTATTCTAACCAATACATCCATCTATAATAATGAAACATATTATAATTATGGTACTTCTTTGTTCCTAATATATAGAAATACCTATTTGTTGTAGGAGAAAATGGGTTTTTAATCTTTAAAAAATAGTTACATACTGAACGATGCCTGTGCAACAAATAAATGTTTCACCAATAGAATGGCAACCTGACAATTTAGATGGTTCCAACTCTTATAAACAAACTCAGGTATTCCTTATTTATACTCATACTAAATGTATAATAGGCCTAGTTATTTAATAAAATTAATGTTTTAAGTTTAGTTAAGACCTATGTTTTTCAACACTTTTTTTTATAGGTTACTGCTTGTTCCTATATCGTATATAACATACGATGAACACAGATTTTTTGGTTTATTTACAAATTAATTAGGAATTAACACATGTAACTCAATAACAAACATAAACAATTTAAATAAAGCTTTCCTATTTCCATTATTGTCAAATTAATATTTAAATGAAAGTTCATTAGCCTACTTGAATTTTATCACATACAAATTATAATATTATGCAATAAGAAAAAAATATAATGATATTGATTATCACCAAAAAGCTCAATAGAGTTAGTTCATTAATAAAATAAAATTTGATTAAAAGTTTTATAGAAATCTCCATGGCGGTTGCTGAGATAAACCATTCTGTCTGTTTATTGAATATCACACTGGTTATGTCTATACATCTGAGTTATATAAGAATGAGGAACAAAATGCAAATTACAAATCCCATCTTGGGTTTGGTTCGTGCAGGCTTTTCCCAATGATAAACAAGAAACACAGTATTGATATAATATAATGTTCGGACAAAGTCTCCAAATAATCAACATAAAATGTAAAAAAAAAGAAATTTATAATTCAAGGCTGGATGGAATGAGAAGGTGTATAATTGTATAAATGACTCTAAACACTTCAAATATTGACAGTTTATTGTAGCATCTTAAATGTTCAAATATATAGTTTTTTTTTCTTTTTTTTTTTTTTCTTCTTTTTTCCCCCTTCCCTTCTCCATATGATTTGTAATGCTAATCTACTATTAGATTGATCTTACCAAATTTTTTGAGCATTTTTTTTCCCCTAGTTTCTTCCTTGTTCTGTTGCAATCGGTTATTAGTTATGCGATTGAATTAAGCTGCACTATTTCAAAAGTCTTGAGTTATAAATTATCACTTATTATTGTAAGATTGAACTGATTTATTCTGATACAAAATACTTCAATCAGAAAAGCCATCCTTTCCTTCTGGACTTTTTTTTTTTAATAAACTGGTGTTGCTCAAGCTTTTAAAATTTTTGCTGCCTTCTGTATCTTATTGTTGTGTCTCTTTGTGTGTGCATGTGTTTGATGAGAAATGGCATGATTTTTTTCACTTTTTTTCTCTCTTTTTGTAAGTATTTAGTTTCAAATAACAGAAGAGCAATAAAGGATATCATAACTTCTCGGACAACTTAAAATTATTATCAATTAACTTGCATATCTAATAGTACAAAGATCATTTAGGTTTGGTTATAACTTAATGGAATTTGTTGTCCAATCAGCGGGCGAGTTTTCTTCGTGGACGTTTCGTTTGAAGGTAACAGTCTTGTGTTGGCCATATTTCCTAATGATTTCACATAAATTTTGATTTATAGAAAATTATTTGTACATTCTTTGTCTTTTCTTAACAACCTTCTAGATGTAAAATATTCTGCTTGGTACAATGGTACAATTATTTATTCATTTCCCCCAAGTCTTTATTGTCTCGTAGTATTGTAAATTATAAAGGTAGGCGCCTAGAATCGAGGATGGTGGGCATTTGAAATATTTATTTGTATAGCCGTGCCATGTCTCTTTAATAATTTTCCTGTATAGAATTAATAATTTGGAACAATTCTGATATTGTTAATACTGGTCTAAAATGTAGGGAAATACTTGTAATTTATAAATTTCTGATCAAAGTTGGGATATTTCTGCTCTGACTGACATGTTAGTTTAGTGTTGCTCAGAGTGGCCGCTAAATGTCACGGCAGCTCATTCATTTAAAATTGCTTCTGGGTGGAATTACTAGCCTAATATTTGAAATGATTTTTTAAATGTACAAAATGTTGCTATATGTAAAGTATTTTTCTATTGCTCAATTTACGGACCTAGGCCTACATTAACTATTCTGCTGTAGTTAAATGTTTTTGGAATAAAAATAATGTCATAATCAAATTATTTTGATTGAATACAGTAACACTGAAACCTTTTTAGAACATATTCTTTTGAATAACAGTAATTTGTTTATTTTTGATTGAACTTCCACAAAAATAAATTTGTAGACCAAAAAGATTAAAATTATAGCGCTAAAAAGTATGTACAAAAAAATGTACTTAACAGTTTTTAAAACTGTTCCTTTAAAGTGAAAAAAATACATTAAGATAAAGTTACATATTTGAATTCTATACAGTAAAATAGAATAAAATAATCGGTTATAAAATTTTATAGATCTGTATATTTACTGAAGTGAAAAACATAGGCTACATTGGGATGGGTCAGTGACCTGGCTAGTATACATGTTTGCCACGGGAATGTGAGAGGTAGACAGCTCATCAGCATTCTCATCAATTGACAAACTGGAGTCTGATTTCTACTTGTTTAAGGTTGACACACCGAAGTTTTGTTAAATGAAAGTTTTAATTGACGGTTGAGTTAAAGATTTCATTTTAGTGTTGTAAATGCTCACGATAACATTTAATCATATTTTCAATATCTCTTAACTTTAGCGTTTCATATTTCATCTGGATCATTTTCTTTAAAATAACTAACTGAGGACATTAGTCATTTGAAAAGCCTCTGATATTCCTTTACTTCTGAAGGTTTTAACACACATAGGTTCTTCCGCCTCATCAAAACCTTTGACATGCATTTAATCTTCCTTTGTCAACAAGTCATCATTGCTCAAATCTTCTTCACTCATTAAAGTCACTGAATCACACCTACTGCGTCATATCCACAATTTGTCTGGTTATTCTCCTGATATTTCACATATTTCTCCATTATTTGATTTATGATCTGTTCACACAGAAATTTTTCTACAACCCATTTATACACTGAGGCATCAGTCCTTTTCAAGACTTATCAAAGTTTTCAATTTTAATGTTGAATTCTAGATGAATCCTTTATAGAGAATGAATAAGTATAATTCTTTTGGGAGAAGCCAACATAATCCATGTGAGCTAATAAATGAAAAATATATTTGTTACATCTAGAAAGTAAGTTCCATTTGGTAATAAAAACTAACCTAGTACAGATACAGAAAAACGATATATTGCAAAAATCTACAAACCTTAATTTTTTTTCTACATAGCTCCCACCATTTTGTAGGCACTTATCATGTGGAGTTTTACATATAAAATGATATAATAAATTATGTTAAGAAATATTTAGTTTTTTTAAAATGAATTTTTCAATTTATGCATGCAAAATATTTAAATTACATGGTAAGAAATGTTTTATGTTATATAAGTATAATTTTTCTGTAAAAAAGTTACAAGTCCTATACATTTTTAAATTTCAGAACTAAATATTTTAATGTTATAGCCTAAAAATTGTTTGTGCTATGTACAAAGAAAATAAATTAATAATATTTTTGAGAGAAACATAATTGAATTGTTTTAAATACTATAATAATAACTTAATGTGAATTCTTACCTTATTAGGCCTGTTAACAATCCTTTCTTTCCTTTTTTATATAAGTACTACCGGTTTCGGCATCGAAACAACATCTTCAGGTAAAAATATTATCAGCATTTCTTTTCATCATTATTTCAGTGTAATGCAGAAAACATTTTTATCTCAAGATGTCGTTTTCATGCAGAAACTGGTAATACTTATATCAATAAGAAAAAAAGGAAAGGAAGGATATAGTTGACAGACTTAAAAGGTAAGAATTCACAT
The DNA here is from genome assembly GCA_963513935.1 of Aphrophora alni. Lineage (NCBI taxonomy): Eukaryota > Metazoa > Arthropoda > Insecta > Hemiptera > Aphrophoridae > Aphrophora > Aphrophora alni. The sequence continues at coordinate 40,030,162 of OY740775.1, forward strand.
TGTCACACAATCCTGATCGCTAAACAACTAAATCATTTTCATTGTAATAATTTTCTATGGAGTTTTGCATATGAAATGATATATAATAAGGTTATGTTATGAATATATATTTTTTTATTGGTTCAATTTATCTATGCAACTTACAGAAACGTTAAGAAACATCTCCCAAGCAGAATTTACAAAAAAATTACCACCATTTTCAGGGTTAAAGACAATTATTTGTCCAAATTCGTAACAACATTAACTTTACGAATTTCTACATGTAGTGCTAAATCTACAAATCAATTTGATTATAATTGCTAAATTGTGGGATATGATGGTTTGAAAAAGTAGCAAAAGAAGATTTATTTTTATCACACCATTAAGCTTCATTGACACAGCACATCAGCTGATTTTATTTATTTATAAAATCTATGAATAACCAAAGAACTTAATATCAATAAAACTTCAGCATTAGTTGTTTCAACGACTTTTAGCCATTTATTAGCGTCATTTTAATTTATTTCTGTTGTTAGAAAAACAAAACAAATTAATCGGAGCGAGACATTGCCATGATCTCACTACGACACTTTGCTGCTTCAAGGTTAAATTATTGCAATGACTATTACAAAATCTTGATTTATAATAGCAATAATAAATGTTATAATAATTTGTTTACAGATATTGTGTCGAACTGCACCACCTTACGATGGGTCACAGTCTTCCAGCATATCTTCTACAAGTTATGATATATGCAGGTAACTTTTAGGCTAATACAGTAGATTCATGACTATATTGCTCTCATCTATATAGCCTAAGCTATGGTATAAATAATATTAATTTGTATTCACAAATTTAGTCTATAAAAGAGTTAATTTATAATACTTTTTGATTGTAAGTTCTTATGAAATATATGCTTATAACCACAGTTTTCAGTGTGGTTTTTATATCCCAAATAATTGCATTTGCATGCCTTTGGAACAACTTTATTGACAAATACATCATTGTAGCAGCATGAGCAATGCACATAACTTTTTTCACATCTTTTTTACGATTCTATATTTTATAATACTTTGTTAGCAGAAGATATCTAATCTAATCGGTTGTTTATGCAGTGTTATGTTTTAAATGGTGCATTCTTATTGTGGTTTATGATTAGTTATGGAATTTTATAACTGTTTGCTAAATATGAGTAACAAATACAAGAAATACTTTATCCATTCTGTGTAATCTTTGTTAGATTCTTTTTAATCATTCTTAAGTTTTTATAAATAGTTTCTTATTTTATTTAACTTTCCTTTCATAACTAGGTCAAAATTTTTCTGACAGAGTCTATAAACATATTAAATATGCTATTAAACCATATTATTTAGTCATCTCATATTGGGTGCAGATTACAAAGGAAATAATTTACCTACACCATCCAGCCTACCCGGCTTGGACAAAACACATATTTAAAACTTTTTTTCCATGTGGCTTGGTCCACTGACCTTGAGTCACTATATTGCGTTAACTGTGTTGACAGAGAGGAATGATCTCAAGGTGAATCTAAATATATGAGGAATGCACTGACTTGATAAACTGACAGGGTCTAATTCAGGTGTTTACGGAGTCATACCCAGAAAGAGATTCAGCCTAAGCATAGGAATGCTGACAAATGTTTTTCGAACAGAGATGATTGCCCTTACAGAATGTGCGAGAAAAAATATAGATGGGGCTACAATGAAAGAAAATCTATAAATTCGGTAGGACATCACTTCTAGCTTAGGCAAAACACAACTGTATATTTATGATGTTGTGGGACTGTCATGTCACCCTGGAAACCCTGGCAAAAACCATCAAACTAAATCTATTGTGGGTCCCAGGTCGTCAGGGCATTGTGGTTAATGAAAAGGAAGACAGGTATGTCAAAAAAGGAACAAATGCCTCATCATTGGCCCAGAACCTGCCAGCGAAGTATCCTATACCGTAGCACACAGATGTGTCTCCCATTGCGTTTTAAAGGAACATCAGAAGTTTTGGGAGAGAACAAATATGTAATGTACTACAACGAAAAAACTCTACCTTTTTTAGAGTCAGACTAATTACGCCCCCTATCTTAATTAATACGTAATAGTCTCGAATCCTGAGATTTTTAGCCTACAGGATTCGTTCTCGCGTGACAAAAAGAATAAATTATCCAATCCACTGGAAGTTTTTGGCTTACTATCTTGCTGGCCTGGATTGAATAACTTCTTCGATAATTTGAGTTGCCCCAAATTACCGGTACCCCCCTTTTTATTTACGACTTCCAGTAACTGTATTTAAGATTACCCTATTTCTCAGGGAGAACACGAATTTACTTTATTTTCGAATTTTAATCTCGCAGGTGTGTGTCCTTAGGAATACCTTTTTGATACAATATATTTTACCCTTTTTTATAATAACAAACCTGAAAATATAGCATATAATTGTGTGACCAATTCTAAATAAAACACAGTTTTAGAGAATATATAAAAAAATTAATTCTTTTAATTAATTGAAACAAAAACAACTGAAATAATAAGCTTGACACAAGTCAACAAAATAAAATTCAAAACAATTTCTCTAATAAAATTAATGGATAACAACTAAAATATTTTTTCTTTTGAGCAGAAGGCAATCACTTATAACTTTCTTAAAATTGATCTATATAAAAATTTCTATTTATCTCTGAATTTAAATTATTTAATTTATCAAATTTATTTATCGAAAAAGATTTTTATCCACACATGAGTTTGACATTATCTATTTTAATACATTTATTTAATTACACACAAAAAAAAAATTATCTCAGGAAAATCAGTGAGACTCTAAAATCGGGCCAATTTTGCCCTTTAAAAAAGGAAATTTGGATTTTCTCAGACCTTGTCCGCCATGTTGAAGATCCTGAGTCCTGAGATGCTGATGGTCCTCTGGTGTCTGGTTGGTTGAATTTAGCGATTAAAGTTGTCTTATATTTTTTCCATGGAGTTTAGAAGGCTGGCTGGTTGTTCGAATCTATCACCTTCTATCGCTCTCGCTGACGCTGTTTTAATACTTTGGCATCGTAACACTTAAACTTCTTTATTGAGAATCTTGAGTCGGCAAACTGGCATAGCCACCCCTAGCACTTGTTCAAACTATTTTTTAAGAGAGACGTTCGGGCATAGTCACCCCTAGCACCTGTTCTAACAAATTTTTTACAAGAGACCTTCGGGCATAGTCACCCCTAGCACCTGTTTCAACGACTTTTTTACGAGAGACCTCTATGAGATTCGTGCGGCTCTTTTTATAGCCAAAAACTATCGTATATCGATACCAATTTTTTTCCCTCACTGGACCGATACGATAGTTCCATTTATGGTGTATTTCCATGCAATTCCTTGATTATTTTTGGTGTAGGTGGTTCAGTTATTTATTATTAATTTATTTATTACGTTTACCGTTTTTAAATTGTCCTTTTTAATCACTTTGTTCTAATTAATCCTTTAATCTATTTTTGCTGTAAGTTGGTATTCTGGCTCCGCCTACAACTACGTCACTTATCCTTGAACGTTTAAACCCTGCAACTTGTAACTGGCCGATGTAAAAATCTTCATTGTTTTCCTTTTAATTGTCTATAACACTTTTCCTAACAGTTTTTGCGTTTTTACGTAACCGGTGTCTTGTAGCTCTCGACCGCGGCAATTTCCCGCACTTCGAATGACATTTCTCGGACTATTCATTCGCCTTCAATAGCTTACGTAAGAATTTGCGTAATTTACAGTTTTTAATTCTTACACCTTTAAAGTTTTTGTTTTCAAACTTTGTCGCTTTGTTTATTTCGTGATTTAAACGCACTAGCCGTGATAACATAATTCTGCGACTTCTAGTAGTGATGTAATCTAGTGCGTATTTTCACACCTTTGGGTTTGGGGTTTATTTATTGACTGATTTTCCTGAAACTTACACAACTCTTAGATATTAGGTTTTAACTTCTTTTTGCAAAATTTCCACTTCTTATCTTTTTTCGTTTTCATACTATAGCGTGAAAACCATAACTCTTTTGTTTTAATAAAATTTAAATTTTTAATCATTAATTATACTATAACTTTATTTATTTAATTACTTCTATACAATCCTTTTCTCAAAATTTATTTTTATTTACTTTTATTAGCTTTTATACTTAACCTTTTCTGCTAACTTTTTAAATATCAATTTTTTCCAAATTTTAGCAAGAATACTTTTATCTTAAAATTACATTTTATTTTCAGAAATACCAAGGTTTTTTATTTTTTATTAATTTTGAAAATTTTTAAATTCTTCATCCAAATATGCCGTAACGTCTGTTAGTTAATATGAAATAACAGTACTAGATATGTATTGCATACGACTTGTATTACAACTACATATCCTTATACATTATTATTTCATATTTTCAAAATTCATAAAAAATGATTTTTCAATTCAAAATCCGCCGACATAGGAATTTACTGTTAGAACAAGCCGGCAAGAGTTGACCTTGGACCATTTCATAGTTCAATCTCACCGACCGGCTATAAGCAGTAAAAAGTTCTACAAAACATCCATACCTTGCATTGGGATTATTTTTTGATATTTTTCTTTTTTGACCAAAACATAACCCCATACAACGAATTTCCGTTGTAGTACAGATTAAGAGGATGCTCAAAGGTCAGTTTAGACTCCACACAATGGAGGCTCGTAGACTGGGCAGAACTGATCTGTAGAGAGTGACTGGTCATTAGATTTTTCATAGCCATCTACACAAAATGGGGTTATGCACACCAGACTTTTGTATAGGATGTGGTGCAGCTTTGGAAATGACTTGTATTAATTTTAAAATTTGGTAAAGGAAAAAATATTATTACATTTATTTAAAATATATATATATATATATATATATATATATATATATATATATATTTATTTTACTTTAGATGAATTTACTTTACTTGTTGAGCGCCATTTTGTGATAAAACTACAAACACTTAATAAATTTACTCCTTTTTACCTTGGGTCGTGAATTACAGGAAAATGTACTTGATATGCAAAATGATCATAAAAACCTCTGAAATAAACATGCATTTATTAAAAAGTTCTAATTATATATTAAACATTCAACATCTAGTCAAACCATTTTGATTAACTTTCTCTAAAATATGTACAGTGAATAGTACTAATTATTAGACATTAGTTTCATAAAAATTAAATATTAGTTCTTGTTAGAAGTATTCACAATATTAAATGTTCAAATAGTTCATGTTACAAATAGTCTTTACAATCAAAGTCAAATTAAAAATTCAAACGATTCAGGTAGCTATTATTAATCAATGTCTTTCATTACATTACGACGCCATAGTTTAAACTGATTGTCTCTACTTTTTTTATAATCTACCAATTATAATGTACTATTTACGCTATCCCAAGGCGTAACTTTGCACTGAATTTAGTTTTAGATACAAGGTTAAATAAAAGTATCTCACCATGGAATATGCACTGATCGTTGCACTAGATTTTCAGGCGATCAGCCTTACTGTTTTCTAACCGTATACATGATGCTCTGTTCCAAAATGTAATAATTGTGAGTGGCGAGTGTCTCCTTGTTCCTGCTAGAACCACTTGTGAATTCTCCCACTACTTCTATCTATCTTTTCATTAGTCTATAGTGCACAGTCCATTTATGGTAACTTCATTCAAAATCACTTCCAAATAAACGTTTCTCAATTCCATTAAACATACCAATTTAGTTAATTTTATTTTAATTATGGAATTCTAAACTAATATGATTTTTTATAAATTTTCTAATTATCACACATACTTTGTTCTATAAGTTTAACCATTCTGAAATCCTGTCTGTCTGTCTACATTCAACTTTTTACTATAGTTCTTTCAACGCAAATAATCTATGCAATAAAACATTTTTCAATTTTATTACATTTATGGATTACTCACGTTACTTGTAATTAATTTCATTTCTTACATCAAATGTATCTTAACCCTTCCCACGTGGCAAACGAGTATAGCCGCAATGGTATACTTTGACCCAAACGCGAATGACGATTAAAGTCGCAAAAATATATTTTAGCCTATGGTTAGTTAATTAGTTCACCAAAGTTCCGGTAGAATGCAGAGGCATGTCCGCTGTCTATTCAGGAATAGAAAAACGTTTTGTTGAAAGTTCTACGCCTCGAGGCAGTGGAGGGGGACACTATTTTGTCTGGAATTGCCCGGCGGCGCACACATTCTATAGCTTCTACAGAGCGGATAACGGCTATACTCGCAGTCTCATTAGTCTGATAGGCGACGACCTCCGTGTTTGCATTTGAGCATTGTTTTGAAGAAGTATTGTTTTTTGTTTTTTTAACATTGCCTTGTATGTTTTATATATTATTTCACAATATAACTGTTCCAATTTACAAAAATTAATTTTTACTATTTTGTTGTATGTAATAAAAAAATGTTAAATGTAGCCGAAAACCAATTATGACATTTTTTTTTAATTAACCTTTCACATACAAAGCGAAAACAAAAATTAACTTTGAAAAAAAAAAACAAAAAAATGTTTAAGTTATTTCAGCGTTGAGGTGAAATAAGGCAAATTTTATTCAGCGTGCGAAGGGTTAACATAAAGATATCAAAATTGTGAATGTTACAGACTCTACATGTAGTTTTTAATTTACCCAGTTCTGGACAGGAAACAATTTGAATCCCTAGACAATCTAAGGAATGGGGGACAAATAAGGAAACCTTACATATTCCGAAGCATCTTATGGTTTTCCAAAAAACATGAGACTAGGTTGATAAGGAAGGTCCTGTGAATGAGGATACACAATAAGTTATTCAGCTGAGAGGCATATACAGAACAGTGAATCCTGGCCCTCCTATCAATAAAAAAAAAATCTGGCCCATCCAACCACTTGATTAAGCTTGATAATCACGAGCCTATTGTAGTTGATTTGTATGTTTTTTTAGGTTATACGAATCTATGGTTGTAAACAGTGTTGAGTACACTACTTAAAAAAAAAAAAAAGAAAAGAAAGTGCTTCTTACAACTACATCTCCTTTTTAAATGTAGTTTGTTACAAACCGAGTTATAAAATAGAAGCTAACTATTTTTTATAGTTTTATCTTTTATTCAATGAAAGTGAATTGTGTATTTTGTCAAAATACTGTAAATTATGAATTGACTATACCGAGCTCTGTATTAGGTTACAAATCAAAATATTGCTCACTCTGTTTTAATATGTTAATTAATAAAACATAATTTTATTAAGAGAGTAAATTTCATATTAATTAGTTTAATTTTAACATTTATACACTTCCCAAGCTAGAGTTAAATTAATTAACTAATATGCAAGTGGAAAATATATGACCAAGACTGGGAATCGAACCCAGGACCAGATGTTGATAGATACTCGTATCTGGCTATGATAGCCCAAGTGGTAGATCATTGTTGCATAAAGCCGAAGGTCCTGGGTTTGGTTTCCAGTCTTGGTCATATATTTTTCACTTAAAATTTAGTTAATTAATAAATGTCATTATAAAAATGGTTTAATTATATAGATTGTGTTTTAGTGTAAGCTTAAAATTAAAGAATTTGTGTTTAGTTACAAATTAGGCCAATTTAATATGGATCATTTTACATTAACTGAAATTGGATAAAAACATATTGATATTTTTCTCCCTATTGAAATTGTTTCCACAAAAATTTGAACTTCTTCTACAGAAGCACTTGAAAGATATGTTTAGTCTTATGTACAATGGTTATATAAATTGTTGAAAATTGTTTTACATTTCCATTCATAAATCGTTTTAGTTCAGTTTTATGTCACATTCTTAATTTCACACATTTAACTCTTTCTAGAAAGAAATAATTTAACATCAAATAACTTGTGAGTTTATTGGGTTCTGTTACCAGACTGCATTTTAACACCTGCTTTAATAATTCATTGACTGGATAACAGTTCATTTGCAAAATATAAGGAGGTACCATTATGTCTAATTCCTTCACAGAATTTCTGCTATTTTTGGTTACTAATACAGGACCATTATGTTTAAAAATTGATAAGTCTTCACAATGAGTTCCCTATGATCACCATTTATTTTCTACACATTTTGGCATAATTTTGAAACCTATTTCCCAAAAAATGTGATATTCGTATAGTTACGATAATCGGCACGACTGAGTTGCTAGAAAAAGCATATCGAGGGGAGACTTCATCATATTATGTACAGCATGAAGGCCTGTTTCAGTCAATACACTGACACGAGCAAAGTGAGTGGAGGCTTTTAAAATATACACATCTTCGAGATTGGTCAATATCTAGTTTACGTCAAGAAAGTAGTGTTATACAGAATTACTTGAATCAGAAAAACTGTGTAACAACTGGTTTAAACAAACTTATGGTACTGGGTAAGACTCCTTGATCTATCAATGGAATTTATTAAAAGGATCTGCATCTATTATATTGTATGATGGTGCTGGGTAAATACCATGATGGCTCCCATCAACTTGTTTTCTTTAGGTTGCTGCTATTTCTTATTTTTAGCATTTCTAGATAAAAAATAGTTTGCTACAGTAATAATGACTGCTTAAAGACGTGTATTAATAATATAACATATGTTAACAATAGAATTACAAAATCCCTTGTGGTGTACTTGACAACCAATTGATCTAATCTTTCAATAACACAAATAGACTCGTAAACATTGTAAAATAGATATGATATTTACTATCCTAATATACACTTTTAGAACAGTTGTGTTTTTAATAATCTTAGTAAAATTTATATTTATGAAAAACAAAGGTTTCCTAAGCTCATTTAACTGGGAAGCCATTTCCAATCAAGTTAATTGGATCTTGTTCTTCATTTTAAATCAGCTTTATATCTCATTAATTCAAGGTAAACTGTTTAAATACAGGGACAAGTGGAAATATCTCCCTATTTTAAAAAATGAAGAAGTGTAAAAAAATTAATTTTATAATCTAAAAGAAAAATGCTTACCATTTATATAATTACTTTGGTTTATTCACAGCAAATTTATTGCATTTTTTTTTTTTTTTTTGTGACTTTTCTTTTTTTCAAATTTTTGTTGCACTAATTTTCTGCCTAAGGTTGGGAAAAATAAAATGTGCCTCTCAACTTAAGAATAGTTGCTGCTGGCGTCCTGAAAATTCTTAAGTTACACATGTCTCCGAGTAGTGCTAAATAAGCAGCAGCGCTGGCAGAAAGTATCCATAAGCAAATATGTTCAAACATAATCAATATTTAAAAAAATATATCTTTTTAATGAAAATTTTAGTCCTGTAAATATTTTAAAATATTTAATCTGCAGTAAAGCTCTCTCTCTCTCTCTCTCTCTCTCTCTCTCTCTCTCTCTCTCTCTCTCTCTCTCTCTCTCTCTCTCTCTCTCTCTCTCTCTCTCTCTCTCCCTCTCTCTCTCCCTCCCTCCCTCCCTCCCTCCCTCCCTCCCTCCCTCTCTCCCTCCCTCCCTCCCTCCCTCCCTCTCTCTCTCTCTCTCTCTCTCTCTCTCTCTCTCTCTCTCTCTCTCTCTCTCTCTCTCTCTCTCTCTCTCTCTCTCTCTCTCTCTCTCTCTCTCTCTCTCTCTCTCTCTCTCTCTCTCTCTCTCTCTCTATCTCGCAAAACCGATAACACAAAGTTTTCTTGAACTGAACATGATCCTTGATCCCTTTGAAACTCTCCGGTAATGAATTTCAAAGCCTACACGCTGTCACGGTAAATGATCTATTAAATATTCAGTTTTGTGTCTGGGTAACACTAATAATGTAGCTCCTCATTTTGTGTTAGTAGCATTTATATTTGAACTAAAAACAAACCTTTCAGCCAGATACAAAGCATCCCAGTGTTCAGAATAGTGTGGAATAGCAACAAAATATGATAGTTTCGATAAGAACTAAGTTTTAGAATTGAAATTTGTTTATAATATTTTATAACATGATCATCACGTTTTAAGTCAAAAATGATCAGTAAACAATCATTTTGAGCACTGGAGTTTATTAGCTAATTCATTGATTACAGTCATGTCATTGATTACAATAGTTACAATATCACTATATTTAAAATATGGGAAAATTGATGTTTTCACCAGCTGCACTCAAACATTAAATGGCAAGCAATCTTTTACCTTCTTCAAAGCAAGTCTGTCATGTTTGTAAAAATACAAAAAGACGTGAGCAGAATCTGTGTGTGGTGATGTACTTCGCAGAGTTCCACAAACTCAAAAATTATTAGATTTAGATTGAAACACTTTTTTAACATATAATAATTTTGGTATAAGAACGTTTTTTACATGTTATTATAATTTCTGTGTAGTACTTTTTTTTTTAATATTTAATAATTTCAGTACAAGAACTTTTTCTACATATTTTAATAATTGAAATTGTATTTTAAATATTGTAAGTAAATTTTATATGCAATTTTTTTAATTCACCTGAAAACCCCCACCTTCCTCTTCCCTCCACACCTCTCCCTTTACTCTCCAAACCAACAAAACATTTAATGTTAAGTTTATACATCAAGTAATCATCCATTTCTAAGTCATTGTACCAATATTTCATTTCATAAGCTAATTTACTATAGTAGTTATAAAACAGCCCAAGTGCCGAAAAAACCGAGCAGTAGGATATAGGAGCCATATAGAATAAACAGCATTCAAGGGGTTAAAACCAGTATTACTGATAAATCTTACCTTATAAAATGTAAAATTATTTATAATTCACACAACGTGTAACAAAATGTGTGTCAGACATCATTTGAGAAACATCTAATCCCTTATGAATTAGAATGACTAACCACCGTTTCGATCTTGTTCACAAAAACAAAGACAGGTCCGTCCGTACCTGACATGCAATATGGCCAAAAATTTTAAAATTGTTTTAGTTTAATCGCAAATGAAAAATTCATAATTATGAAAGCAAAGAATTTAATAAAATGTGAACTAGCATATCAACTAGTTTTAAAATCTAAATTCCCTTTTGGCCTAAACTATAGACAAATTTCCTTTTCTTTAACCTCTATGGTAAATTATGATTTACTTTCCAACATCAGCCAATCATATTCTTTCACCCTTAAATTTATTATTTTTTGCATATATTGATACTATTTTTTGCTACGAATAAGTTTTACGGATATTAGCAAAAACATTACCTAGACTCTTTTCTTTACATTAACTATTTTTTGTTAATTTAACTTTAAGCTTATTTTCAATCATTTTATAGAATAAAACTACTCAAAATAATATAGTTAAACAATTATTTAAATAAAATTTTTGCGTTTGAGGATAAGTGTCCAATTTACAGATTTATGGCATAAACAAATATTTTATTTAACAAATTATTCACTCCATGTATATACTTTTTTTGCTCAAACAAAGAGCGTTTCCCCAACATAAATGTAACATATAGAAAGATTTAAAAAAAAACATAAAAATTGAACAAAATTATCAACACTAAAATTAATGTGTTTTTAAAACAAGTACAAAATAGTACTGTTCAATAATGACCTTAACAATGTTACAAGTAACTGAATGAGTCATGGTACAAAGTCAGTATTTGTTTGCTTTCCCTGTGTAAATATTTTTGGTAAATAACTGAAACTAAGCAATTACATAATATTATTAAGATTATTTGTTTTTCCATGAAACAGAATAAATACAATTATATTTGAATACATTTGAAGTAAATTGCTTTTGCGTCTTAATCTTGACCCAGATGATTTGGGAAAATAAAAACCATAACATCTTTGGGAATTTATGAGCTTCAATTATGATAATAGAAATAATTATAATCAATAGTACAAAAACAAAATTTCTTACTAGCTCATCCTCAAAATCATATAAAATTGAAACTGAACAATTGTCACCAAAAATGTCAGTTCAGTCAAAAAATAATTAATTAAAAACGCAAAAAATAGGCTCACATCAGACATCATTCCAAAAACCACATTTATGGACTTGAGAGGCTTCAATACAGATATATCCCCAAAAAACTAAACATCAATTTTTTAATCCATTACATAACTTGTACATAAATTTGAGAAATAAATAAAAATAGACCTATAGGTCTGAAATGAACAATTATTATAAATAATTTAACTAATCTACCAAAATAATATTTATGGATTGGAAAATGAGTTTATTTATACATGAACATCATACTCATTCTTTCAAATTCTACTTTCTATTTTTATTTACAATGTATCACACCTCAGGGGCTCACTTTAACACGTTAAGTGCCATGGGGGGCTAATCGGTACAACAGCAAGCTCATAGTTGAAGTGGCGTGTCGGCCGATCGGTACGACACTGCCATTAATGCAAGGTTTTATTTTAGAGTCTTTTACCAGTAAGTGTTGCAACCTAGCGGAAAACACATACACTAAGTGAAATGTAGAAGATTGTAGCTAATAGCTGTAGATATTTCATTTTATTATCTTTAAATAGTGTTGCGTACGGTACGGCAGCGACATTTTCAGTTGGAATTATGGATTAATGCATTAAAACAATTAATATACAGTTTGAACCTTCTACAGTTGTTATATTAAAAAAATAATAAACTATTATTATTGTTATATTAAAAATTAACTATTACGGTAAGAAAACTAAATAAATTTTGCATATTTTTGTACAAAACATTGAACAATTACAAAATTGGAAAGCAATTTTTTAAAACTGTTTAACATTGTTATTTATTTACAATTAAGTTTTTAAAAATCATTTATTTATATTATTACTGTCTAAACTGTAAGATGAAAGCATTTTGAAAGCAAAATGAAAGCATTTAAAATCTGTTATTGACAAGTATTGGTGTTGCGGTCGTGGTCCTACATTGCTTTTGTAAGCGAGCCAAGCATTTACAATACAGGTGCCAAATAAATAGTAAATTTTCTGCAATTTTATGGTAAAATCTTAGTGTCTTTCGTACTGCTGAGTTGTACGACGACATTTGATCAGCAACATCGATGCTGGATTTTTGCTCATTGTACTCTGTTATTGCAAGAGGTTGTAAATGACATTTCCTCTTCGATCCCGCTTTCCAGTTTTAACCATGTCGACTTGATGTTTACGTGCAGTTACTCAACGCATTTCCCACCACTGAGTCATGTGTTACCAACATCACAGACCAAAATTATCCTAGGAAATCAATCAAAAGTGCGGTCGGCCAATCGGCTGACACATCAAATTCCAAACAAAATATGGTATTCAAAATGACATGCCGGGCCGATCGACCGATAATTTTTTTGAATGTTTTGTAAAACAATTTCTCAAAAAATCAGTTCTCCATATAACCATAAGACCACATATATACAGGTTATGTCATTACAATTGTTTATTTAAGTTGGCACTGTATGATAAAAGTGGCACTTAACATGTTAATGATTTTGGGCTTAGTAATCCCGAGGGACCTAGCTGGATTTACACCTTGTTTCATGTAGTCTTGGGTTAGGTTCCTCTCTTTCCTATCAAGTCTCTTTTGACCAACTCTAGTTCTCTACTGACCCCGACACTATTAGGGTATTCGAGGGCTAGAAATCTTTATTCTATGTTCTTTTCTTCCAAAGGAATGATAATCAAAAGTTTTTTTCACCTTGAAACAACATCGGAAAAAATATTTCCAATTTTGCACTCAGATTTGAATCTTTAATAATCATATTTCACTAAAATTTGTACAAAATCAATAGAGCCAATTTTCAAAAAAAGATTTATTTCATAATATACCCAAGGCCATTTTTTTTGATGTAATGGCGAAAACTAACAATCTGGCATTTTTAGAAAGATGGTGACAAATACAATCTACACTATGAGTTAATTAATTTTTTTTTAATGATAGCTACTTCCAAATTTTTAGTTATAACAAAAGCAACAATGAATGGAAAAAAAAATCCTGAGGTATGGTCCAAAATATACCCATTTATTGAAATCGGTTTTAACGTTTAGGCTGAGAGCACTGTCATATACCAGACAAACAGGCGACAGACAGACATCATTCAAAAACTATTGGAACCAGGGGAACTTAAAACAGATATAACCATAGAGAACTCGATTTACTCCTCATATAACTGTCTTTATTTTATATATACATGAGAAAGTAAGCAAAGTTAGAACTACAGGGTTTAAAGAATCAATAGGATGTTCATGTATAAATAAATGAACTAATCTCCCAATATAAGAGTAATATTTATGGTTTTGGAAAATGTGTTTATTTATACATTGAGCATTATATTAAATCTGAAGTTCTACTTTTTATTTATACTGCACCAAATCTTTATACCCATAACCTAGATAAACTTCCATAACATTTGTTTTGACAACATAAATGTCATTTTCAGATACTTTATTTCTTAAAACTAAGCGGCTGTTTTTCTTTCCTTAATTTCAATCACTTCACTTAGTAAATAGTTTGAAGGTTACCCAGATGCACGGTGTAAACTGCACAAATATGTTGACCTTAATTAAGACTTAAGTCAGTCTTGTGATAACATATAACATTATAACCTAATAACATTTAATTGTACAAGATAAGGAAAATAATTTAATATTTTGATATTGGAAGATATTTTGATAAAACAAAGGTTTTTACTTTCAATTCTACAATTTTAATGTTAAATTCCATACGAGTATTTGCAGTATTTTTAATGTCTTCCATATAAGTTAGTTTGTATAGAGAAAATTATGTTATAAATCAACTGTTTAGTTCTTCAAATGGTGCCATACCCTTTTTTTTTTTTTTTTTTTTTTTTTTTTTTTTAACTGGGCTGTGATAACCTCCATCAGAGGCATCACCGGCGTCGACCTAATGGTCTTTTGCCGCCCCAATTTCCTTCCTACACCCAATCAGTAATACCCGTCATCCTTATGAAGGAACAGATACTATCGATAGGGTTGTCTAGGATGGTTTCCATCTCTTTCCCCGGAGGGCCTAGAGAGTACAGCCTGGCTCGTCCTAGCGCCTCACACTCCAAAAGAATGTGTTCTGCAGACTCTTCAGCTAAACCACATTTCCTGCATGTATTAACTGCAGCAATTCCTATCCTGTGTAGGTGTTTTCTGAGGTGACAGTGGCTCGTTAAGAGACCAACCACCCACCTCAAGTTATCCCTTCTAAGAGAGATGAGTTGTTCCGCATGTTTCTTGCTTGGTCTAATTAACCTTTTAGCAAGTCTACTAGTGGTTGAATTCGTCCAGACCCTGTTCATCCCCTCCCGCATCCACGTATCAACCGCTGCTCTGGCATGTCCATAAGAGATTCCGAGCACCGGTTACGGGCCAACGAAAGGGGATTCAGAGCCTGACCTGGCTAGTTCATCTGCTCTCTCATTACCATCAATACCTGAGTGGCCAGGAACCCAGCCAACAGTGACCGCGTTCATCTGACCAAGCTTTATCAATGATGAGATGCAGTCCCATACCTGCTTCGACTTTACCTTTGTCGTGTTAAGTGCCTTAATGGCAGCTTGACTATCTGTGAAAATCAGAATGTTCTTACCCATGTATTTCATTCTTTGATTCTCCTTGATGCATTCAGAGATAGCACCTACTTCTGCTTGGAAAACAGTAGCATGCTTACCTAGGCTCAGTACGATGGACCTCTCTGGGTTAAACCCATTAATGCCACCGCCTGTACCCATCTCTGTTTTCGAGCCATCTGTGAACCAGACTATATCTTGCTCGTTGTATAGCTTCCTTCCAGACTCCCATTCTTCCCTAGAGAAGATCTTCGTCTTAAAAGGCTTGTCTAATGAAACCTTAGGTATCATGTGATCAGAGGGCATGTCTAACACTTCCCTGTTGACCACTTGATTTATCCTGCAGTGACCGATTGCAGGCCATCTCTTTCTCCAGCAACCCGTTTGCTGTAGTCTGTATGCACTCATCCTGGCCTGTCCCTGAATATAAACCCCTAGGGGAGGGAGATCCAGAAGTGCATTCAAGGTAACGGTTGGTGTAGACCCCATGGCCCCCGTGATAGCCAAACAGGCCACCCTTTGGAGACCATCCATTCTACTTCCAACCCCACCTTGTAGCGTCTTAGTCCACCAAACCACCGCAGCATAGGAGATTAGTGGTCTAATAATCATGGTGTAAATCCACATAACCACCTTGGGTTGCAGACCCCATTGTTTACCAACAGCCCTCTTACATGCAAACATAAGACACTTGGCTCTGGTTACTACCCGTTCTATCTGTGGGTTCCAGGTGAGCCTTTTATCTAACACAGTACCTAGGTACTTCACCTGGTTCTCCAACGCTACCTCCTGCCCAAAGAGCTTAGGTAGCGACCTCACACCCAGATTCCTTTTTCTTGTGAATGGAATGAGAGTAGTTTTTACAGGATTCACAGATAACTGTTCCTCCTGACACCACCTTTCCACCTGGTTAAAGGCAGCCTGCATAAGGTCACAAACAACACTCATGTCTCTACCTCTAACCACGATGGCCACATCATCAGCGTATCCCTGTGAGTAGAATCCTTGTTCGTTTAAACGCCTAAGGATCTTATCCACTACCAGGTTCCATAACAGGGGGGATAAGACTCCGCCCTGAGCACATCCACGTCTAGCTCTGATCGTGATGATTTCATCATACAGAGTAGCCTGGATTGACCTGTTGTTCAGCATGGCAGAGACCCATCCTACAACAGTCTTGTTCACTTCACAATCCTCCAAAGCACTGATCATTGATTGTATTGAAGTGTTGCTGAAGGCTCCCTCTATGTCCAGAAACGCCCCCAGAGCTATTTCCTTTGCTTCCAGACTTTCCTCTATTCTACTTACTATATGATGTAGAGCAGCCTCAGTGGACCTGCCTGGTCTATAAGCAAATTGATTATCGTGCAAGCCTGAACTCCTAAGCACGCTATCTCTGATGTTAACATCCAGAATTCTCTCCATAGCCTTTAGCAGGAAATAGTTTAGGCAAATTGGTCTGTAGGCCTTGGCCTGAGCATATCCCGCTCTTCCAGGCTTTGGAGCGAAGACAACCCTCGCCACAGACCAATTCCTTGGAACATGGCGCAGCGCCAAGCTCGCCCGAAAAGCCCCCGTGATAACCGGCCTGAGCACCTCCAAACCCTCCTTGAGGAGTAAGGGAGTGATCCCGTCCGGCCCCTTGGGCCCTGTGCGTCTCGAACGATCTAATGGCCCAGTCCACCTTATCCTCATTAATGAGTCTCCTCGAGCAGTTCCAGTCCGCTCTACGCGGACTTGCCCTAGTGTACAGGGAGGGATCACTTCCTCCCTCTATCTCGCAATCCGGGAAGTGACATCTCAGGAGTACTTCCAGAGTCTCCCTTCCGGACTGCGTATACGAGCCATCTGGTTTTTCCAGAGAGCCCACCATATTGGTATGTTCAGCCCTCAGGATCTTCTGGAGTCTAGCCGTTTCAGAGCACTCTTCCACTCTTTCACAGTACTTTCTCCAGGAATCCCGCTTGGCTTTCCGAATTGCTGAGTTATACTCAGTAAGTTTTTTGTGATAGGGTTCCCAGCAACCTTGATGTTTAGAGGCCTTGAACAGAGTTCTAACCTCCCTCTTCATTTTTGCTAGGTCCTTCTTCCACCACCTAACCGTGTCGTGTTTTTTCCTTTGTGTGAGGGGGCAGTTGGCCTGAAAAGCACCCTGCACCGCAGCCTGCAGCTGCACCGATACTTCTTCCAACTCCTCTATCCCCCTCACTTCAGGCACTATATCCTGAACAGCCTGCCCCAAGTCTTCCCTGTACTTATCCCAGTTCGTCCTTTTGGGGTTTCTGAACCAGATGACACTCTTCTGCTTCCACCTCATCTCGAATTGAATGTGCTGGTGATCTGCCAATGATGGCTCCACCGAGACCCTCCAACCCTTGATGAGTTGGGCAGTACGTTCAGTGCAGACTGTGATGTCAATGACCTCCCTCCTCACTCTGTTGATGAAGGTCGGTTTGTTACCTACATTAACTATATCTAAATTAAAACTAGACAAATAGTCAAATAGAGACTTACCTCTTGCATTGCAGTTGGAGCTGCCCCATACAAGGTGATGCGCATTGGAATCCACTCCAAGGACTAGGTGTTCACCTTTCCTCTTCGCTTCTCCCACAATGCGTGTAAACTCGTAAGTTGGAGGTGGATTGGCCGAGTCGAACGGGAAGTATGCAGAGCCTATGGTAATTTCTCCGCACACCTCCTGGTCCTCCAATCTCACCTTAGCTGCCACCAGATCCCTGGAACAGAACTCATTTAGCAACAAGACACTTAAATTCTTATTCACTAACATGCATGTTCTGGGAGCGTCCGATGACGTATCGTACATCAGCCTGCCCCCAGAGTCTCCCAGCCCCAGAACCTTACCTTTCACCGCCCATGGCTCCTGGATCAGAGCCACATCGATGCCTTCGGCCTTGAATCTGCTGGCTAGGTTAAGGCTGGCCGCCTTTTTATGCTGAAGATTGGCCTGGACCACCTTCAGCACCTTCATTGGCTGCACCATCCCTAGTTTTTTTACCAATGATCTGGAACTGGATCTGCCCAAGCCCGAGCCTAACCCTGAGGTTTCTCCTCTTGAGCATTTCCAAATCCTTCTCATTGAGTCCAAGAACCACTGTTCTCCCCTGAGGGCCAGTGGTTCTAGCATTGATGATCCTCCAATCTTTTGTCAAGATCGAGAGATCATGTTGCTGGATCCTGGACAGTACGTCCTCCACCTTCATCTTGTCGAATGGGGGCGGAAACCTGGTGATAACCTTGGTAATGTTAATCACCTTTTTCGCGTCCACCACCTCCAAGATGTTCCCTTTCCAGGGATTGCATATGGCTACAGCCTGCTCTAGCCACCCCTTGGTTTCTAGATTGCAGCACTGCAGTATCATAGCACCGCTTTCCAGCCTAGGCGACTCATTGAAGCCTGGTAGACATCCATCTGAGAGGGGCCTCATCTGCGCAATGAGAGCAGACGAGAGCTCCAGGATGTCCTCCTCAGTGAGTGACCTTTCCGGAAAGTCCTTAGGCACCACCGCGACCCCGAAAGAAGTTAGCCTATCTGCATATGAGATTTCCAACCCCCTCCTGGGTCTCTTTGGTGCCTGGTTGACTCCAGAGCTTGAAGGACTGCTGACATCGGACCTTTGCCTTTTTGGCGTTCCTACATCAACAGCCGCTCCCCTGCTCATCGGAGTAGCTTTCGGGTGTTCCACCCAAGTGCCCGCAGCCTTCTTCTCCTCCTTCCGGCGCCTCTTCTTCTCACGATAGAAGGCGGCGCCTTTCTTGGCTGTGTTACCAACGTGCATCCGGTTGATCCTGGATGCCATTTGACTCAGATCTGCATCTGATGTGCTTGCCTCAGAGGGCGGTACAGTGGATCGACTTTCTGCCATAGCAGACCTGTCGCCGCTGTCCCTTGAGGAAGTGGTAGCCTGCTCAACTGGAGCTTCAACCATCTCTTGACCTGCCATGTTTCTGGCCTGACCCATTGGGTCTTCCAGTGGCATTTCTACATCGTCAAGGCGCAGACTGAGGACATTCTCAACTGGAGATTCCCTCTCTGCACCTGACCGCCTGTTCACTTCTGGTCTATTTTGGTTGTCCATGAAGTTGTGTATTGGGTTTTTGCCCCATCTAGGGTCCTGAGCAACGTTCTCACCATCCTCGGTGAGGCATTCGCCAGACAAAGTCCTCCCGCGACTCAGGCTCTCCGTAGCCCAGCCACTGCCCCTCAGCTGTCTATCCAGAGGACCTTCCCAGAACCGACCATGGAAACTGGGTTGTTCCTCCTTCAATAAGCCTACTCACAGCAACTGCACTTGCCCCACTACGCATTCGCATAGTGAGAACCCCTGATCTGGGCTTGCCAGACCCGATCGCGGCTCACCCAAGCCTCCAGAGCGCAAAGTGATGTGTTGGATCCAACCCTCCACAAAGAGCCTTCACCTCAATCACCAGCCACCCCTTCATCAAGGGTCACCGTATCGCCCAAGCAGGGTATACCTGGGCGCCCCACTTTCCCAGCAGGGGGGAGGAACCCCCTATCCAGGCCTATGTATGTCCTGCACTGGTCGCACTTCCCTATCATCTCTGTGTAGGTACTTGCCTGGGACAGAGAGAGATTTAATTACCTCTACCCAGGCTGTGCGGCGTCGGTACATTAGCCTGCACCCTCCTAGTCAAGACTAGAAGAGTGCAGTTTCCAGGTGACACTGCGTGGAAGAGTACCGTCCGACTTCGACACCCTGCCATACCCTAAAACTCAAACTGATGGAATAATGGACCAAATTAAAAATGAGAGCAATATATAAAAATATGTGATACAGTAGAACCCCTCAAACTCGACACAATGTGGACTTTAAGGTTGTCGAGTTTGGGGGTTGTCGAGTTTTAGGGAACTTTGGTATTTAATGGTTAGGTTTGCAACAAATACTCAAAATTACTTGAAATAACTGTACATTTATTGATTATCAATGAGTACACGTTTATTGCAAAAAAGTCCCTGCCTGACAACAACAACAATAGTGTGTTCAATCACACATTAAAATGAAATTTATCGATGGGTCAATGAGATTTAAAAAGTCTTGTACAATAGGCTCAGTAAACTAAAAAGACCTATCCTAATATGCTGTAATAAAATTTACAGTAAAGTCTACAGTAAAAAACAGACAGTCCATTAAATATTTTTAAAGATTAAAACAATTTTATATAAAAAAAACAACAATAGAGCAAAGTTAGCATTGTTTGAAAAAACTTTTGATTCATCTTTGTTTTTTCATTTTCGACTCGACGTCTGGCAGCTTCATCTCGAAGTCGCCGAAGAAAAACAATGTCCATAACAAACACGGTCCAATACAAATGCTATAAATTGAACTGCTGATTGCATATAATTAAGAGTCGGATCATTTTTCTCACCTGGTTAAGACCTTTATTACGAACTTAAGACCTCCTTTGAATTGTTATGACAAAAGACTTGCCGCTTACTTTAATGGAATCGGTGCTAATGACCGGTAGCATCCGTGTGGTTTGGCGCTTGGGTTCACAACAATATGAATGTTTTGATAACACATGATAACCGGGCTGTCCCGGTCTACCTAGACCCTTTATCTTTAACTTTGGACTCTACTATACAATAGGATTAGAAAGTGGCTAGACAATGGAGCATCCCTCACAGCTGTATAAACAAAAGTGACAAGCCTCAACCTTCCGGCATCTGGCAGGCGCACATGGCGTAAAACAATGCAGTAAATGACCTTGGAAATCCCATGCTCCTGGTCACTGGCCCTGTCGAGTTTGACGGAATGTCGAGTTTGAGGGGGTCGAGTTTGAGGGGTTCTACTGTACCTATCTAAAAATTAAAGCTTTTTTTCATGTTTTACATTTTATCAAAATCAGAGTTCACTCAAATCAGTGTCATTAGCAGTTTAGGTAGTATACAATCTTAAAAAAAGTATATTAAATATATCTGGATAGTATAATTGAATCAATGAGTTTATATACTTCATTTAATACACAATTAAAATCTCACATATCTATTGCACGGATTTTGAAAAAAATTCTAATTTTACAAAAAATATTAAAAAGATATATACCATAATCGTATTTATGAGATTCCTGTTAAAAAACTATACATTCAATCCTTATAAAAGTAATGGTAAAATGGCAAATTCTGCGAATGGGCTAACAAAGTTTATCAAAATGTCAAAATATGGTTGGTTACAGAGCTGGTAAGCTAAAATGCTAAATACCAGCATTTGTAAAAAAAAAAAAGTACTTTTTTTATCTTTTGCATTAAAACATTTCTAATAATTTCCCTAGACCCATTTTGAATTTGTAATTTAATTAGACAATTAATTTAATTGTGATAGAATAACACTACAGTATAACTATTACATTTAACTATATCTTGGTAGATGTGTTTTCCATCAGTTCGTAATAGGGTTGTTATCGCATAGTGCATACATGCAAATCTCTTCACATCAATTATAACTTGTTAATCACAGACTATTTGGCTGTTGAATTTCTTACTTTTATTTTAAAAATAATAATATTAATTGGTATGGTCATGGTACATTTTCCAGCATAAAATTTCTCATTTTGAAAAGTGAATAAACAGAGATCATTGAAATTACAAAAAAAGAGAATTTATAATTAAAAAGAACAATGTTTACCATTCGTGGAGTTACTCTGCCTCTGCTGTTAGAGTCCTAGTAGAGTGAGGAGTGGCATCGATATGCCATCTTGTAGGAAAACAATACTATTTCAGTTGATATCATAGCATGGACTAGTGTGCATCATGTATTCAGTATTTTAAAAATTCCCATTCTGTCATTGCAGTGCAGTGATAATTTCGTACTCAATTTAGGCTAAGTCGAAATGATCCAGTACCTGACAGGAAGACCATATTGTTATGGGTGTCAAATTTTAGAGCCACAAATTCAGCTTTGAAGAAGAAACCATCTGGCAAACTTCGTAGTGTTCACGCATTTTAAAAGATATAAGCAATTACGCAGTATCCACGACGCTCAACTTTTAAACAATCTACTTTGGGATTGTCTGATTGGAGTGTGAGGAGAATTTAACATGTAGACCTGAAGTTTCATCTGCACAAAATAATGTTCATGCAGCACCTAAATGAACATTATATTGTAAGCTGTGATGCTTCATGCCAGGCTTTTTTTGAAAAATGCTCCAGTGAACTCTACTGTGCTATCAAGTTACGGAGCTCATTTTCACTTTTTGGGTTGCTTTAACAAACAAAAAAATTTGTATTGGGCAGAAGATATTGGTCCGCTGTTGCTGATTTTGTTGTGATAGGGCCACATTTTTTTAGGATGATTTACAAACCATCAAACCATGGAATTAGTAACTTCCAAATTATTATTTCGACATGTTACATAACTGTCTACAACCAAAACTTAATAAACTCTGAGATTAGGTTTTGTTGTTTCACAAGATGATGTCATAGATCACACTGCAAGACAATCCATGGATGTCTTGAGAGAAATGTTTCATCAGTGTTTAATATTTTCAAAACAAAGGTTAGAGTTTAACAGGGCACATAGCCTATTATGTTTAGATTTTTTATGGGTAGGAGACACAGGCTTACCTTGTTAGTACCTAGTACTTCTAATACAAAATATAAATATTTTCAAAACAAAGTAATTATATAAATTGTAAGCATTTTTTTTTGATTATACGATTATTTTTATTTTTTTTACACTTTTTCTTCATTTTTAAAAATCAGGAGATATTTCTACTTGACCCTGTATTTAAACAGTTACCTTTAAATTGAGGAGAGATTAAGCTGATTTAAAATGAAGAAAAATATACAATTAACTTTATTGGAAATGGCTTCCCAGTTAAACGACTTAGGAAACTTTTCTTTTTTTTTTTCTTCATAAATAAAAATTTTACTAAGATTATTAAAAAAACAACTGTTCTAAAAGTGTATATTAGGATAGTAAATATCATATCTATTTTACAATATTTACTAGTCTATTTGTGTTATCGAAAGATTAGATCAAGTGGTTGTCAAGTACACCACAAGGGATTTTGTAATTCTATTGTTAACGTATGTTATATTATTAATATACGTCTTTAAGCAGCAGTTCATTATATGTTTTCTAAGATTCAAGGTAACAAAATACAACCAAAACAAGACTTAAATAATATTTGTCATTTGGATATTTCAAGCCAATGTTAAGAAGTATCATTCTATATGCATTATGACTGTAGCAAACTACTTTTTATGTAGAAATCCTAAAAATAAGAAATATTAGCAACCTAAACATACAATGTAACACATGCAGATCCATTAATAAATTCTATTGATAGATTAAATTCTTTCTTTGTAAAAAGTGTTGAATGTTTTAAATTAAAAATGTGACTAAAAAGATTTATGACTGAAAATATAAAAGCATTTGTAACCATTTATATAACCATTACCTAAATTTATATAACCTAAGACTAAACGTAACATTTCAAGTGCTTCTATAGAAGAAGTTCAAATTTTGGTGGAAACAATTTCACTAGGGGAAAAAATATCAATATGTTTTTATCCAATTTCAGTTAATGTAAAATGATCCATATTAAATTGGCCTAATTTGTAACTAAACACAAATTCTTTAATTTTAAGCTTACACTAAAACACAATCTATATAATTAAACCATTTTTAAAATGACATTTATTAATTAACTAAATTTTAAGTGAAAAATATATGACCAAGACTGGAAACCAAACCGACCTTTGGCTTTATGCAACAATGGTCTACCACTTGGGCTATCATAACCAGATACCAGTATCTATCAACATCTGGTCCTGGGTTCGATTCCCAGTCTTGGTCGTATATTTTTCACTTACATTTAAGTTAATTAATTTAACCCTAGCTTTGGGAAGTGTATAAACGTTAAAATTAACTAATTTATATGAAATTTATTGTATTAATAAAATTATGTTTTATTAATTAACGTATTAAAACAGTGAGCAATATTTTCATTTGTAACCTTATACAGAGCTCAGTATAGTCAATTCATAATTTACAGTATTTTGACAAAGTACACAATTCACTTTCATTGAATAAACGATAAAACTGTAAAATATAGTTAGCTTCTATTTCGTAACTGCGTTTGTAACCAACTACAGTTAAAAAGGAGATGTAGTTGTAAGAAGCACTTTCTTTTTTTTTTTTAAGTAGTGTACTCAACACTGTTTACAACCATAGATTCGTATATCCTAAAAGAACATATACTTTTAACAACTACAAAAAAACATTTAAAAAATCAACTACAATAGGCTCGTGATTATCAAGCCTAATCAAGTGGTTGGATGGGCCAGATTTTTAAATTTTTTATTGATAGGTGGGCCATTATTCACTGTTTTGTTATGAAAAATAATATTACAAGTGAAAAATATACGATCTAGACTGGGAATGGAACCCAAGACCTTTGGCTTTACGTGTCAATGCTCTTTCAACTGAGCTATCCTAGTCGCTTCTTAGCATAGGGCGTACACTTGTCACTTGTCTTGGCTTTTGCTGAAATTTTTAATCTTAACACATATTTTTTTATACAAGCTATAATTAAATAACATTGCAAGTGAAAAATATACGACCTAGACTGGGAATTGAACCCAAGACCTTTGGCTTTACATGCCAATGCTCTTTCAACTGAGCTATCCTAGCCGCTTCCCAGTATATACTTGAACAATTCTGATACAGTATAAGTAACAATATAGGAACAATTCAAATATGATTAATACTAGTCTAAAATATAGGGAAATGATTTTAATTTGTAAATTTTTGATCGAAATCGTATATTTCTGCTCTGACTGACATGTTAGTTTAGTGTTGCTCAGAGTGACTGCTATTTGTCGCTGTAGCTCATTCATTTGAAAACTGCTTCTAGGTGGGATGACTAATATTCAAAACGATTCTTTTGGTTTATTTATTTTTATTTTTTTAAATGAAATGTTGTAATATTTTACGTCGTTAGATTTAATTTGGCCTAAACTTGTTAATCATTATTATGATACTTTTTATTACTTCTTCTAAAATTAATTTATTCACTATTATTATTGTTGTTGTCTGTATTTTAGCTATATGAGTTTCTTATCTCATGTGTATATTTAATAGCCTAAATCCAAAGTGTTAATAATCCATTTTTGTGGTTATGTTTGTTATAGTTGGTCAAAAATTTGTTACAACTTTAAATTACAGCCCTGTTATTAAGATAAAAACATAAGTGTCCTTAAGCTAATTTAGCTTATGGATCCTAAAAAGTCAAAACCTTCCAAAGGATTAATTAATATAGCCTTTCTAACAAAAAACATTAAGTGGGGAGTTGGGGTAACTTTAAGTTCATTTTATATATTTTATCCTAAATGTATTGGTATTACTTACAATTTAAAAATATGTTCCACTAAACAAATTAATTTCTCTAAATCTTTATTTATTTCTAGGATATGCCATTGCGAAGGGGACAGCGAAGTTCCTCTCATCGCACCATGTTATTGTGCCGGTTCACTACGATATGTTCATCAAGCATGTCTACAACAATGGATCAAGTCTTCAAATATCCGTAGCTGTGAATTGTGTAAATTTCAGTTTATTATGCAGACAAAAACCAAACCATTCAGTGAGGTAAGTAAATTTTCAAATATTTTCTTGTAGTTTAAAACTAATATCCTCTCGGTCATCATTGCCTTGTAAAAAAAGAAGAAAAGTAGATAAAATAAAGACCCCTAGTTCTCGAATAGCACCAGGGTTGGAATAAAACAAGAGTTGGTCAAGAGAGACCTGATAGGAAAGATGTAAGTGAGTGATCTAACACAAGACTATATGAAAATAGTGTAGATCCAGCTAGGTACCTTGGGATTGCCAAGCACAAACTCGCTATAAATGACCTCCTGAAGGAGGTAAGTAAACAATACAATATAATAGAACTGAAAAAAGGAAAAAAAATAACAAGATAAAAGTAATAAATAATGTAGTACATTAATTATATTTAATTTATCTTTCACCAACAAAATGAAATATTTGTGTAAAATGTGTCCATATGTTTCTTGATTATGTTTTATTATACACTTTGATGATTTTGGTCATTTCATAGGTTTATTTTGCCATCAATTTTTTCTCATTGTATATATCCCCGTAGAAAATATATGGATGGGGTTCAAGAGGAATTTAGAGAGAATAAAAACCATATATGAAAAATACAAAGTGCAAATTGTCCAAGAATAGAAGACAAATACTTGGCCTAATAATGGATGAAGTCATCACAGAAATACAAGGCCAAAGAGAAATAGAAAAATTAAAGGTGATATAGGCTTATGGAGTTGGTTTTATGTCATGGGAGGAGACTGAGGAGGACCTGGAGAGGGAATTAGTCAAATGGGCAAGGGCATTTTAGAAGTACAGATTGGAAATAAATTTGGTAAAAGAGTAAAAGGTGGACAGAAACAAAGAGCCAAAAAGAAAAATGACTTTAAAAGGGTGAGTTAAATTACCTAGAAAGCAATATCATCACAAATAGTAAGATACAAGAAGAGATAGAACAAAGAGAAGAGTTGCCAATTTTATAATATGGTGAAGGATATTCATGATTTGCTCTTAAGAAAATGATAAGATACGGTATTTATGGAAAAATGCTGACCTGGATTAAAACATACCTAGTAAATAGAGTTCACTACATAGAACTTACAGGTGCTGAGGGAACAGTTCATAAGTCTGATATATTTTACAAATAACCAAGGTGTACCTCAAGGGTTAGTTTGAGGTCTGGTTTTGTTTATTTTATGTATTAATGACCTGCCATTACATTTGTGTTGGGACACAGCCCTCATGTGTGCAGACGATACAACCCTCATTCTATCTGATCATAATCAAAACACTTTAGAAATAAAATCTTTCATTGCTTTAATATCAAGCTCTAGAGTATTTTGACAAGCTCAATTTGATACTAAACTTAAGATAAACAAATTATATCTCATTCTCTGCAAATAACAGAGCAAATGCAGTGCAATAGATGCCTTTGCAGATAGTTATCAACTAATTGAAGTATAAAATTTCGAGGTTTGACAATAGACTCACAATTAAATTGGTATAATCATGTAAATGCATTGTCCACAAAATTAAATTCTACAATTTATGTTTATAAAAATTATCATATTATTGTACTTTACCAGTTTTAAGAATGGCACATTATGATCTATTTTACTACCATGTCCAATATGGTGTTGCTATATGGGGAAATACTTCAAAAGGGTCAATGTTAAATATTTTCAAAATTCAAAAGTATGCTGTTTGGGCTATCTTTGGTTAGAAGTCTAGAGACTCTTGGCATTCTCTTTTCAAAAATCTGGATTTTTAACTTACCCTTTAATTTATATCTTGAGTGTCATTATGTATTCTAAGTTTCACACAGGAACATACTATGATCATATATTTAGATATGACACAAGAAAAACACATAATCTAATTATACCAAATTATAAACTTGCTCAAACTGCAAAATCACCACCAATTTCTCGGGAGATCCTCTACAATTATCATCCATATAAAATCAAAATATTAACAGAAGAAAAGTCCTTCAAAAAAGAAATACTATGATGTTTAACTGAATACATATTTTATTCTACAGATGAATTCATGGGTCAGCCATCTATTTAATTACAAAAGGGTGTTGGCATGTGTATGATTTTGTTGTTATTTATATAGTTTTTGTTTGATGGAGTATAATTTTTAAAGATCTTGACAAGGCTAATACAATGTACAAAATTGTGTCCTAGCTGCTAAATAAATAAATATAATATGGTGACAAAATATATAGAGAGGAGCCAAATTAATAATGTACAGTCTGTACTATCAACCCAATTCAACTAATGCACCAGAGACAGACATGGATGAAGAAAGAGGCAAAGAGACTTCAGGAACAGAGATGATATATTTGAGATGCATAGAAAATGTTACAAGAAGGGATGAATGAAGACCTTCGGGACACCCTTCTAGATTGAATCCCTGAAATTGACAACCAAGAGGAAACTTTTGAAATGATTTTGGAATGAAGGGAGGAGGATGGAGAAAATTAAAATGCCCTAAAAGAGTACTAGACAGAACATAAAAGTGAAGAAGTCGTATGGGAAATCCACAAACAAGATGGAAGGTTCAAGTTCATGTGGATATGTAGGCCAAGGGAGTTAGATTTGAAGACTAGTGAAGGAAGAACAGGTGTGGAGAGATCATCAGGAATAGAAGAAGTTGTATCAAATAATGACTAGCGGTGACGGAAATGTCAAAAGATGATGATAGTGAAGCTATATGCATTATACTCATATAAATACATATTGCAATACGAAAAAGACATCTGAATAAACAACATTAACAAAATAAAAATCAACTACAGTCTTAACAAATTTCTTTTTTTTAATTTTGATTTTAAATCAAAAATATTTATAAACAATGAATAGAATGTGAAATGTCAATTTTCAATAAAATATATAATGACAACAAAAAGTTTTTCCTTTTAAAAAAAAAAATTCTATTTTAATAAAATAAACGAGAATGGGAATAAAGTTCAAATTTCTAATTAAATACATTTAGATAAGTAGAGTCTTAATCTCGGGTCTAGGTATCGTGCCGGCTTTTAGTTTTAAGATTGTTGTTATAGTCTATATTATTTGTAAGTTTGTTATAAAAAATGTTTTCATATATTATATCCAATATTGAAGATAGTCTTATTAAATTTCTATCCCTAGTTTTTGGTTCCGTATTAATTCAAAATATATAGGTACTTATCATTTGTAATAAGATACTAATTGCTTTGCTGTGGATTATCGTCTTGTTTATTTAGTTTCAAGTTGTACAACATTCCTTGAACAATCTCTCTGGTTTCAACAAAAGATATTTTATTTGAATATAACCTCCAGAAGGACGTTGATTGTTTGAGACTTTTCACACCAATACCTTAATAGTTGATTTTTTGCTTTCCTGATTCCTCTTGCCTTGGATCCTCGTCTTTAGTTACACTGTCACTTTTGGTTTCTGATCACAAATAAAATTGCACTAGCTGTATAATTTCACGCATTGATTCTTATTTCTTAATTCAAATCTTAATAATAATAATAACTGAAATTTTTGTTTTGTTTTATAAATAATATTAACTAAAGTTTTTACAGTTTGTTTAGATTAGCATGAATTGTGGATGAAGGTATGAAAATGGGTGTGGCGACAATGATCAAGTTGCTAGCGGATTTGTTATTTCTAATGTCATGATATGTTTTTTCTTTAGGCCAAATACAATCAACATTTAGTTTATTTTTAAATTGTATTTTTTTTTCTTTTTAAAGTTTGATAGTTCGTTTCCTTAGTCGTTGTATTATTGTGTGTGCTTATTTTTTATTAGGTCTGTTTAGAATTCTTTCTTTTATATTGAATTTAGGTTAGGATATTGGGTTAGGTCACCCATTGGACATGTTACAATATGCATGTTTACATGTGTTAAGAAAATCTCTAGAATTGACAGTTTTAATCCGATTTTGTACATAGGGTGTTTTACAAACATCAGACAAGTTTATTAACCAGACAAATATGGTCAGTAAATTCCAAAATGGTAGCAAACTTTAAATAAAACTATTATTTTTTTTTTCAAATTAATGTTTAACTCTATCATCATTTTAAATTTCATAATACTTAATATTATGCAGCTTTAAAACCAGTTATGGCCAGCATCTTTTCTACATAAAAAATAACAGTTTTTTTTTTTAATGTAGAAAAAAATGTTAATATCAAAATTAGCAATAATAGCTATCGGAATTTTGAGTTTTATTTTAGTCAAATTACCAAGAGTACCAAATTACCAACGTGACAATGATCAAGTTGCTAGCGGATTTGTTATTTCTAATGTCATGATATGTTTTTTCTTTAGGCCAAATACAAGCAACATTTAGTTTATTTTTAAATTGTATTCTTTTTTCTTTTTAAAGTTTGATAGATGAAATGAAATGATATTTATTGCTCCTTATCTTTATACATACAAGTATATATACAACCATACATATAAGGGAAACAATAATAACATCCCTAGGTTAAAACCTGTTTGGGATGTATATAAAAAAAGAAAAGCACTTAAACATAACAACTTAAAATACTCGGAATGAAAGAAAAACCCGGCCACCAACCGCACTCCTCCGAATCTTACACACTACATCAGTCTTAACGTGAAGTTACAATAATGGCTTCCAAATTAAATACAAATATAAACTTACAAACTACCACAAGAAATTTGAATAGAAATCACACATTACATCAGTTTTATATATACATTTCCAGCTTTAACTTAACCAATCTAATATGGAATGGAATTTGAAATAAAGCCATATATATCCATGCAAACACATACATACACCAACCACTACATGTACATATATAAACATATACATGCACATATATACCCACACACACACACATACACATACATGCATACACACATACATATACATATACACATACATACATATACACATACATACATACACATAAATATACATACATACACACATACATGCACACATACACATCATACATACATACATTTCTCCTCTTCAACCACAAAACAATGCAATACATTTCCAAAATTATACTTCATTGTAATGTGCTAAATTCAGCAACACATCAACTTGGTTAATCAGAATTTCCCTAACGAAATCGTTTCCTTAGTCGTTGTATTATTGTGTGTGCTTATTTTTTATTAGGTCTGTTTAGAATTCTTTCTTTTATATTGAATTTAGGTTAGGATATTGGGTTAGGTCACCCATTGGACATGTTACAATATGCATGTTTACATGTGTTAAGAAAATCTCTAGAATTGACAGTTTTAATCCGATTTTGTACATAGGGTGTTTTACAAACATCAGACAAGTTTATTAACCAGACAAATATGGTCAGTAAATTCCAAAATGGTAGCAAACTTTAAATAAAACTATTATTTTTTTTTTCAAATTAATGTTTAACTCTATCATCATTTTAAATTTCATAATACTTAATATTATGCAGCTTTAAAACCAGTTATGGCCAGCATCTTTTCTACATAAAAAATAACAGTTTTTTTTTTTAATGTAGAAAAAAATGTTAATATCAAAATTAGCAATAATAGCTATCGGAATTTTGAGTTTTATTTTAGTCAAATTACCAAGAGTACCAAATTACCAACGTGACAATGATCAAGTTGCTAGCGGATTTGTTATTTCTAATGTCATGATATGTTTTTTCTTTAGGCCAAATACAAGCAACATTTAGTTTATTTTTAAATTGTATTCTTTTTTCTTTTTAAAGTTTGATAGATCGTTTCCTTAGTCGTTGTATTATTGTGTGTGCTTATTTTTTATTAGGTCTGTTTAGAATTCTTTCTTTTATATTGAATTTAGGTTAGGATATTGGGTTAGGTCACCCATTGGACATGTTACAATATGCATGTTTACATGTGTTAAGAAAATCTCTAGAATTGACAGTTTTAATCCGATTTTGTACATAGGGTGTTTTACAAACATCAGACAAGTTTATTAACCAGACAAATATGGTCAGTAAATTCCAAAATGACAACAAACTTTAAATAAAACTATTATTATTTTTTTCAAATTAATGTTTAACTCTATCATCATTTTAAATTTCATAATACTTAATATTATGCAGCTTTAAAACCAGTTATGGCCAGCATCTTTTCTACATAAAAAATAACAGTTTTTTTTTTTTTTTAATGTAGAAAAAAATGTTAATATCAAAATTAGCAATAATAGCTATCGGAATTTTGAGTTTTATTTTAGTCAAATTACCAAGTAAATTAGGTTTTACTTTTGATTGTATGAATAGAAAAATAAGCACAAAATTATAAAATTCCAATTATTGTAGCAAATTTTTGCTCAAATTTCATTTCTGGGCTCAGTTTTATTAACCATTAGATAACCTCGTTAACCAGAAAAATTGATCATTAATTTTGAAAATGACAGCAGATTTAGATGAATATTTCACCTGAATATAATTCAACATTTCACAATGTTTTGTGCAGATTTAAAAACTATATCTAATAACGCACAAACATAGAAAGAGCGTTATTACTAAATATACATAACCACCAAATTATTATTATTATTTTAAAGACAAAAACTCTTAGTCAACATGGTTTAAAAAAAAGAAAGATTTTTAATGCTCTAATAGCATCAGCATCGGAAAAGAACGAGAGTTTGTCAAGAGAGACCAGTTAGTGCAGATGAAAGAGAGGGATCTAACCCAAGGCTACATGAAGAAAGCTGTAAATCCAGCTAGTTACCTTGGGATTGCTACTCTCTATAGATGAGCACATGTAGTGAGCCAAAATTATAAAATTTCATTTATTTCTTTATGGTTAACAATAGAATTGCATACAACAATTCTAAGCCTTTACATCAATACATAAAACACAGATACAAAAGACATACAACACATTATACAAATAAGAGAATCAGACAATGAATAAACAATAAAATAGAGAAATATTAAACTATATAAATAACATTTCAACAAATAACAAATTTTGCATGACATATTAGAATAATTTATCTTAATTAAAATGAAAGTCATCCATACATGGACACACCCAGAATCAAAATTGGGGGGGGGGGGGCAAGGCATGGTCATTCAGGTTGTAACATATTATAGCGGGAAAGGAGAATGAAAACAAAATTTTGAAGAAAATTTAATATAATTATTGTAGTACTTTTTAACTATTATTTGCTTGACAAAAATTATTCAGGTTCTTATTTTAATTACAGGTCTTATACTAATAACATTTTTTCTTGAGTTTGAACAAAACTTGTTCAACACTTATGTTTCAATCCAGTCCTGATTTTCCGATGGACGCTCATCAAACACCAGTCAGCCTATCTTCTCCCGTTGTACATCTGAGGCAGGTCTTCACCCTTCGAAGGGTACTGAAAGATCTTTCAACAGTAGCCATGGTGGACGGGAAAGCACTTAAAATTGAGAGTGTGTGGCTTGTTGCATGGGGAAAAAATAGCTTCCTCGAAAAGTGCATCCACTTCAATGTCCTTTAATTTGTCTCCATCTAAATCCTTCTTTTTCCACAGATTGTACCATAAATCTAATTTTGCAGAGATACCACCCAACTAATAAAACTCCATGAAAGATTTAGCATCTTTTTCCAAATCATTTGAAGTCATTTTTAGCATGTATGAAGGATGTAGATAGGGCAAGGCAAAAGCTCGTGTATTTTCTTGTGAAAATCTAACATTCAATGATATAGTAAGAGAGTCAAGATATGGTATGATCAACAACCGTCTGTAGTATTCAATCGCAGTCTCAGACGGTGTATTACTCCTGTGTTTTTGTTTTTGAATGATTCAAGGTACTGATAACTCAACCCCGACTTTCTCTCTGATGGCATGAGATTTTTCAAGCAATTAATCAGAAACTTTATTAATTTCTTGTCAATCTTTCTTGATGACATTAAGGAATTGACTAAAATGTTTCCTCACCGTAATCAAATCCATATTTTTACTTGTGTACGGGTTCCAAAATCTATGAGTATTTTGTAATTATGATCAAACCTACGATAAAAAATTGGTTTATTAACTGTTGAGTGCAGTTGGTAGGCAAATTTTCTTGTAGCATAGTTTCCTTCAACTGAGAGATGTTGTAGTGCATTGATGATTTCATAGAAGTTTCTGAAAATTTTCTTACTCTGTCACTAAGTTTCTCTCATAACTTTATGACTATTTAATTTTTTATTGTAGGGAGGGGGCAGCTGCCTCTCATTGGGTACGCCCATGACTCCATGTACTAAAAATTAAAAATACTAAGTATCAGGTTTATAAAATAAATTGCTTCACCAGCAAAAGACGTCTCAGGCATAAATGAAGCCCCCAAAACTTTCCATGGTCAAGGTACTCCCCCACAGAGTAAAAAGATTTAGTCATTAAAAATTGTTTAAGGTTTTTTAAAAATGTTTTTCAGGATTTTAAATATTTTTTAAACGTTCGAGAAACATATTATACAGGTTCATACCAGCTTGAGATGGTAGTTTCCTATATTTGCTCAGCCTGTTCTGGCCCAGTCACAAAAAACTCCTGAATCGAATGCCGTAATTATACACATCTCTATTTAGAACTACATGACACTTAAATTTTGTAAGTAAAATTATTTCAAAAATAAAAAGTTGTCAATAATAACTTGAATAATCAAAATTTTGGATTTATGTTTTAGTCAAATTTAGCATCTAAACTTGATTTTACTATTCATTAATTTAATTTAAAAAATAAACATAATATTTTAAATTGGCTATAATTTTAATAAGTTTTTCAGTAGGGGTTTAAAGGTGAAAAACCTCTCGGTCAGCCTTACTTTTTTTAAAAACGAAAATAAGAACATAATAATATATAGTAAAAACCACTAGCCCTCAATCTCTAACAATGTTAAGTGTTAATACAACAAGAGTTGCTCAAGAGAGACTTGATAGGAAAGATAAAAGAGAGAGAATCTAACCTAAGACTATTTAAAAAAAACTCGGGATAACACTTATTGTATAACTAGAGATCTGCATATTCTAAATGTCATTAGTCAAGGTCTGCAAACGAGTGGGATATAAATATTTTTTAAATAGCGAAAAAAATCGGATCCTATCATGTGATGGTTTGCAGTGTTCTAGCTGCAAATTGATTATTTTGTAATTCATTTTGATTTGCATAGTGTAAAACCAGTTTTCTCACTTATTCCATAGCATTGAAGTACAAATATGTTGTATAAATATTTAAAGTCAAGAGAAACATAACAACAGATACATTAGCAACTAAATAAATGTTTAGCATATTAACATATCAACAAATAAAAGTAACAATAATGATTTATTAGTCACTCTCTTTGTAATAACAATATTAATTAAATATTTAAAATACAAAAGGAAATACTGCAGTGTGCAAATTAATTAGGACTAGATCATTTGGTACAAAATTCATAAATTGATAAAGTGTATTGTCTGACTGGTTTTGACTGCAATGGATTGTTGGTTGAACCTGCTTTAATGACTCAAACTGGTTTTAATTGCTTTGGGTTGTTTTGGGAAGCTGATCTTGACTAACTGTAATAGGTTTTCATAACTGTACTATAATCAATTTTAAAACAATTTTCAAATTGTTTCATATTGATCGATGCTAGGCCTAATCTATTTTTGCTGAATTATAAAAGTAAAGGACCTAATTAGCTGTTTTAAGTACCGTATGTATTACTATTTTGTTGCTATTATAACTAAATTTATATGTAAATTCACAACCTCAAGTTAAAACACTTTCTAAATTGTTTCGCATTGGTCTATAATACGCCTAACCTATCTATCTACACTAAAGAATTTCTCCGCGCCCACTCAACTTACAAAGATGGAGATGATCTCATTGGATAGCTAAGGATCTGAGGATCAATAGTATATATAGAATGTGATCGTTTGACCTAGTCTAGTCACAAGGACACTTTATTGGATATAATACCAAAGAAGACCTTGCAACAGCACACTTCTATTTGTATACTAAATATTACTTTTACAATCGGGGAAGGAAGTTCTAACGTGTCCAGTATCATCAATACCCATAAAGATTCCACATCTCTGTTTCCAAACACAGAAGAAAATGTTGTAGACTACGAAAGATCTGCATAGTTTTATCTGGTGTCAATTAACTCATCAATGGTACGACATAGGCTTCTCAACACTGGAAAGAAGACCAGAAAACCAGTTGTTGACGCCTGCTGTGAGTAAAAACATTTGGCATGGGTTAAAAATGACAAATTTTGGAATTTTGATAACTGTAAAAGGGATTTTACTCCAATGAAACATATTTTATAATCCAAGGTTACCAGAATTCAGTTATTAGACAAACTGTTAGTGAACCCGTAAAGATCAGATCACCTTTAACCGACTGTAAAATACCCTCCTTTAATGTTGTTTTGGATTGTTTATATGCAGTGGTCGTGGTGCCTTAATGTCAATTGAAAAGATGACAAATTTGTTAAAATACATCCAGGTTAAGAAATAGATTTATACACTTTTTGCAAATCATTGGTGAAGGCTACAGAATATTTCAGCGTAAACTTGTCCATGCCACAATATCAAAATTTATTCTCTAAACTAACATATACTTGCTTTAATGGCCTGTCATTTCCTCAGATATAACTCCAATAGAAAACTTGTGGGCTTTGATGACACATCTTGTGGGAAAAAATTGTTCCACAAAGAACGATGAATTACCAATATGATAAAAGTTTGGTTCCATGATAATGAAAAAGAAAATATTTGTAGTAATCTTGTAAAATTGATACCAAAATGGATTCAAGAAGTTATTCTAACCACAGGGAGCAATATATTAGTTATAAGTAACACAATTAATTGTAAATAAATATTGTAGATAATAAAGTAATTGTTTGTAAAAAAAAAAAGTGTTTCGTCCCATCCCAGTTAATTTCCACATTACTGTAATTAATAATAATTGATTAAACCAAATGTGATTATTGATAGAAGATTCTGACTATCATTAAGCAGACTCAGATTTTTCTGTAAACTAATTTTTTATTGTGAAAAAATATCTATATGGTTTGGCAATGTATTGTAAAGCTGTATCATAGTACATATTAGAGAATCAGCATGAAATTTTGTACTACTGAATTTTAAAGACTATACAAACTGATAAAGAAAGAACATAAATTCAAGTGTGTTGACATGTTTGAGTCATGTACTTTCTTTTTGAATATCTTGTATTGATATAAGAAGTGGCCAATTATATTTTGCTTTGTTAGACTATCAAGTTTTAAGATAACAAACAACTCAAAAGTATGAAACTCTATAATGAGCTGTATATTCTATAACAACAAAATAAACAGTGGAAAAATATTACTCCCCACAAACCATATAAAACCTAACCAAAACTAATCGTCACCTAAAATGTCATTTCGGTATTTCTCAATCAAAAAATGAAATTGAACTATGGACACTGTCTTTGGAAAAATATTTAAATAAGAGCCTAAACTTGCTTTACTTGTGCCATATACATGTCCTCAGCGCAAGTTGTATTTGTTTAAAATCAAGCTTTTTGATGATAGTGATAGAAGTTCATTTTTGTTTTTTTTTGCCAATTATTCCTCAACTGTAATATTTGTTTGTTGAGATTTTGCACACTGGTTTGGGTCATTAATCTTCACATTTCACTTATATTTGAACAAAATTGGAAAAGCCAATTTTGAGAAATTAGGTTTTTTATAATAGCCCCCTGACTGATGTTTTATTTTTATAATAACTCAGTAACTGGCATTTTAGGGATTTGGTGACCTATCCGTTCTGTTTTGGTCCTTAGAGGTTATACTTAAACAAAATATGATCAATATTGTTAAAGCAGATTTTGAAAAAATCTTTTTTTTTCATATGGCAGCTACCCCCAAATTTTGAGTTATCAAAAAAATGTCAAAAAAATTCTAGATATCAAATTTTATTGATGTCAGTCGAGACATATGGGCTGCACTGCACAGAGAGCAGGCAGACATCATTTCAAAAACCATTGTTTTGGACTCGGGGGAGGGGGGGACTCCAAAAAACATGCAATTGATTTTTGATCCAAATTACATTTATAAAAGATGTAATATTCAAAATCGGGTTTTCTATTACAGTAGAACCTCTGTTAACCGGCCTCGGATTAACCGGTCCTCGGATTTACCGGCCTATATCGTAGTGTACTGGTTGGATGAAAATAAATTGTAATTGAAACACCAAATGGCGGCGAGTCAAACGATTTTGTCGATAGCGGTATCACATTGTCGGCGGCATTGGCACCGTTGGTATAGCAGACATACAAAAACGTTTGATGGGCCACTTTTTTCCACGAATCAATTTAGTATACATTATGGAAAATATAACATTTCTTTTCAGTTTTCTTCTTGTCTTTGACTGGTTATGATCTACGTACGAAAACGGAAGCGTGTGTTGGTTTCGTTTGAGACGCTGTTAAATGTGTCAAAAGACTTGACAGAGGGGAATCTGTAAAAAAGCTTTGTAGTGTTTAATTTTTTCATGTTTGATGTATAATATACATAACATAATATATACGATACATTTATGTACAATAAAATGAGTTGCAATAACATCTTAATTGCATAATTCTTAGCGTTACCTGATTAAATAAGTTTTCTTTGAACGAAAACCGATTTTTCACGGGAACCACGGATTAACCGGCCAAACGGGCAACCGGCCTGGGTGTCAGTCCTGACTAGACTGGTTAAGAGGGGTTCTACTGTATGTTCAAATTTTAGTGGAATATGAAAATTAAGGACTTAAAACTGTGTAAAAACACAAGTAAAAAATATTACAGTTCAGAATTAATTTTTAAAAACAAAAATGAACCTTGACCACTATAATTAAAAGTTCAATTCTTATTAAATATAATTTATGTTGAGAACCTGCATATGATATGAGCAAAACATGTTAGAGTGTTTAAATTAGGAAAAAAAAGTAAATAAATACGTAAATAAAACTAAAATTCAAATCCTGCAGCATTGGAATGAGTAAAGAATAATCATACTTCGCTCATCGCCTTAGGTAAATCTTCCAAGTAGTGTGGCCCAGCCAAGGAGGCCACCAAATAAAAACTCTAATGAGAATAAATTAGGATGTAACAGGAAGGGATCCTAAATAATAAAATATCAATTGGCACTCGCGATTTTGTTGAGCAGTACAAGATCATGTAGAAGGGGGGAGAGACAAGGAGTGGAGGGCTTGAACCAGCGAACCGGGAAAGAGTCTGTTGAGAGAGCAGTGAGAAGAAGGTTGAACGGCAGACCGCTACGGGATGGACAAGGTCAGTCCATTTTTCGGCCACGTGCTATCCAAATTAATTTTTTGCTTTTCACCCACTATTAAGACATTTATCTAGCCGTTATGTCCTTTTTATAAATTATAGTTCATTACTGTATTTTTCAAATTCGGCACTAAAATAAAGGATAATTTTTAATTTAACTTGCGTTGCGTTCGTTTATTTAGTGTCCTAACCCGAGTCCTTGGCCCATCCTGACAAGATTCGGCTAGAGTGTACGCGGTCTCCAGGCAGTCGGAGCTTCCAGCTGGTCAAAAGAAGTGAGGGACGGTCACAGTAGTACCCAAGCATTCTGCTAGAAAGTTCATCAATTCACTCTCGGCAAAGCCTAGACTTTCTGTACTGTAGTACTAACTTGCATAGAGTTAGTTCTTGCTAAAACTCCAATTGAGCAAGATATGTTACGGTAGTCGTGATGACAAAATGTACTACATCCGACCGATATCATAACTTCCTTAAACCATACGTCTAAAAATCATCAAGTCTTAAACCTGATCTTGAAAAAATGTGAATTAAAATTTAACACCTTTATTTCTTGAAATGTGCAAGAAATGCAGAAATTTACACAATAACCTGCTATAAAACAAATTACCGACCAGCAGAAATAGACTTCAAAAAAATATATTTCGACAAAAATCTATGAACTAATGTTATCAAAAGTAATTTAATTTATTCCAACTTGTGTTGTCATAATTGTGATTGAAATTTGTTCAAATCTATAGAACATTCTGTACTTCATTCTTAAATAATAATAAAAACTGTTAATTAAGTATAGGTTAAACTTAATTAATTTGAATTTTTTAAATGTTCATTTTGTAAAAAGAAAAATTGTTTAAGTATGCTTTTGTTTTTATTTAATCTTTAAAATAATAATATGGGAGGAGCAGCAATTGCAACTTCCAGGCCATTGGTCCCCCAAGGACTAGTAATTTAAAAAATAATAAATATATAAATAAATAAATGTAAAATCTGTATACACTTGTAAATTTGTTTAACTCGAAAAATATTAGCTAGAAAACTTAATATTATGGGTCATGTTAACTGTGATTCTTTTTTTATACATACTTATGTGAACGTCATATATATATATATATATATATATATATATATATATATATATATATATTGTTAAAGATAATAATTATATCAAATTATGGTTGGTCTCTTCTGGTTATGGCTAATCAAATTTAATAAATTTGTAAAATTTCTTTAATTATGGATTTCTCTTTTGAGCAGAGCTCAATCAGTGTTTGTATAATCATTTTTAGTATGCATATTATTATATTTCTTGGTATGCTTGTTTATTGTATTGTATAAGGTACTCAACTTAGGATTTGATTTTATTGTGACGTGAAGATCAATCCAATTTGGCCAAGTTTTCTTTTTCTGTGTTTGAACAGAAAATGTATTTAGAGTGGAGGTAATAATTGGAGTTTATCTTATTTTAAAATTGGTTTTCTTAGTGTTATTGAAACACTGTTAGTTTTGCCTCCAGCGGCCCAAGCCATAGTTTCCTTTTTGATCGTTGTACCTATTATTAAAATACTTGAAGTACAGTTTGTCCCACGAAAAGGTACACTTGTTTGATTTTCTATTAATTGCTTATTCGTCAATCAATTTTTTTGAAAATTTACATACTTTTTAATACAATTACTCAAAATTTTGTGTGAACATGTCTTAACACACTGGTTTTTATAGAAACAAAATAACAGCAATAGGAAAAACACCCATTGAAATAAAGTACCACTTTTGTTATATTTCGAAAAGTTCTTCTCTTGCCTTATAAGGAGATTGAGTATACTTTTTCATTAATTTATTGAGTGAGTGGTTGATGGATCTGTTGATCCACTCACTCACCTGAGAAGGTAACCTGAAATTGTCTAAATTGATTCTACAACATTATTAAAAACAATGGCCCATGCACAACAGTTTACTTTTTGAACCATTTTGCAACTAAATAGGACAATACAATTATTGTACTCAAAAGAATTAGATTATAAGTTTCTGTTTTAATGTAATTGTTGTTTAATTTGAATTGAACAGCTGTTCAACAGTTAAACCTGCAAGAGTAAAAGGGATGAAATATAGAGGAGTAATTTTTTTTTCTGTTGTCGCCATTTTGTTTAAATTTTCACACAACATTTTTAGTAACTTTATTAAAAAGTATCCAAAGTTTCAAAAGAATCGGTTGAGGAATAAGCAATTAATAGAAAATCAAATCTGTGTACATCTTTGTTGGACACGCTGTATATAAGGAACTGGTTACAATGTTTAAGCCCTATTTAAATAATATATAAGTATCATAATATATGTAAATATATAGCATTCATAGTTAATTTTCACTTTTAACTAACAATTACTGAACTGATCGTTTTGGTGATGAATAGTTTTTTTTTGTGGTTTTTATTTGGTTTTGAGGATGGATGAGTTACAGAGTTTGTGCAATGTTTTTGGACCATTTATTTATATTGCTCACATTTTGTAATAGGGTACATTTTCAGTTATGTAGTCTTGGTCTGACTAGAGAAAGAAGTTTGACTCAGGGCAGTAAATGTATTCTGTTATAGAATAAAATAGGTTAATAATAATTAAAATAATGGATAGAGTTAAATAAATATACAAATAAATATAGAAGGCAGTTAGTACTAAATGATCGGAGAGATCTGTTATAAGTTAATTAAAAACGTATATAGGATAAAATGTAAGAGAAATATGGCAACAGGGTAGATGTGCATAAAACTGTGGGAAATGTGACATCAGCGTGTTGTGTGTAGAGGAGGGGACAGAAGACAGAGCTAAAAAGTTACTTGCTTGGAGATGAGATGTGGAAGAGCTAAGTTAGTGGAGTAAAAATTAGGAAGAGGACATGTGAGTTGAACAATGAAGTAGTTTGAGTCCAGTGTAAATTTGAGTATATTGCAGATTTTAGCTTCAATGTTAGCAAGCTTGGTATGACATGCTCAAATTACTTTTTATAAAGACTTAAATATAAAAATAGCTGGGACTTTCAGTTTGTTAACAATTTTGGATAGGATGTTTGTAGAGATATCACATGCTTTGAAATTAGAGGATAATGTGTTTTAAAAAAATAATAAACTTTAATAAAAGACATTCATGAGTTGATTCTATTGTAATTAGATTTGATGCTTAAAAAAAAAGTGATTAGTAAAAGAAATTTGGTCATATAAGAATATTGTATTATGAGTTTGAGTATATTGGAGATTTGGATATGAAAGATTTTTTTTTATTTTCAGAATTAGGTTGCAACCACAATCAATTTTAAATTGAGTATGTGTGAGTTAGAAATTTATGATGTTATATAAAAATGTGTTATGATTTATATTTTTTCAGGAAATGCTTTGACTTATGTACAATCTATAATTTTGTTTTATGATAATTAAATGTACATTTCAGAAATTGGATTCTGTATTTTTTATTTTGAATTCTCCAAAGTACACTGATAAAGAATTCACGACCCAATTAGAAATTTTCAATATAAGTTTTAAATTAAAATCAATAATTAAAAATCACATATGCTCTATTCAAGAGTATTTATCTTTTTATTAAAAATTTGTTTTTTTATATATTACAAAATGACGCAACAACTTGGGGCATTAGTTTTTTTTTTATAACATTACAATTTCACCATTGATGATAGCAACAAACAAGCATATTCCATTGACATATTACAAGAAAGTTACCTTTTGAAATGGATATCTTTGATCGTTAGTGTATGGGAATAATATTCATTTCTGTTAAATGATAACAAACTGTTATTTTGTAGATTTTGATAAACAAATTTAACATAGATACCGAAGGTTAAGTAACTATTATCACTTATTATTTACCATTTTTATATTTATCTACCAGGTTTAAAAAAAAAGTTTCTCTTTCTAAATGTAGGAAGTTCATAATACTTTTCTGCTATTTTTAACTGTAATATTATGGCTTGATAAGTGAGTTATCATAGAAAGTTATTATGGACTCTGAAGATAAGTGTGAAATATTTTAGATATAAAATTTGTTACTTCTACAATAGGTGAATAGCTAAATTTAAAAGTAATTAATGCTAGGCATACCATGTGAAGTTATTATAAGATTTATTAGCACATAACTTTTTATCAAACGCTACATAATTAATTTCAAAAACTAGTGCATTGGCATATAAAACTTAAAATATACAGTTTAGGGGCCCCAGTTGTGGGTTCAGGTGTACCAATCTTAAAAGTACACCTTTCTTGATCAACTATTGATTTCACACTCACATTTCAGTACTGTAAGTCCATAACCAATATAAATCAAATAGGAGTTATTAGCCATCATGAAAATATCATCACAACCATAGTTTCGCCAGATTGTATCTCTCTGTTCTCGGTTTCTATTAATATTACGATTACTCATGTTTACTTCATATGATCCGGATAATGTTTTAAAAATTTTTTTAATGTTAAATGAGTTGATATTAATTAATCCTTTTTATAATTTTGCAGAAACAAAACTTAAACTTTTACTTTTACTTAATGTAGATAACTTATTTAATTTTTTAATTTAACTTTATATATTTAAAACCAACAGCTAATAGGTTTGATTTATAAATTTCATTTTTCAGTCCTGTTTAGTGCAGATAATTTTTTTTTCATGTGACTTTTAAATTTTGCTCGTTTACTGTCACACCAAAAAGTCCGATGTTTATTGTGTCTATTTTAATTGTTCCCTTTTATCGAAGAAAACACGTTGTTAGTTGAAAAAATTATTACTAATATGGATATGGTTTATATTACTTTTAAAAGTTAAGTATTTAAAAAAAAAGTAACTGAAGGGAAATAGTTCATTCATAATTATTAAAATTGCAAAAGAATAGAACATGTGTAGACTATTTCAAAAGATTTTTCCTTCATGCAAAATGTTTTTTCAACACAAATTGTTAAGTTTATCCTTGAGTTGAACATATAAATAAATCATTACTCTTTTTCTCTTTTCATAAATTAATTTTCATCATAATCAATATTAATTACAATACAAATTATATACTTCTTATAATGAGAAAACTATTTTATTTCACACTCTTGTCCTTCTTCTTCTGGGTCACAATAGCTATGCAGTTGGCTAGGATAGTGCCTTCAGTGAATGGGTGTAACATCCACTTTACATTGTAATGTTTACTTACTATTTAATTATCTTGTATTGAGGTGTTACTGTCGAACAATCCTTACTTATAGTTTACGCTATCTTATATGATGCGTTTCAACGATTTGTCAGTCATTTTCAAATATAAAAACACATAGAAACACTTAACGACACATAATAATTCACATTTAAAAAACACAATTAAAAACATACATATACGGATGATGTGCGTTGTCAGTGACCGTTCTCGTTCACTCACAATCGTCAATTCAATTAATCCCTGGTCAGCTGATAATGATCTTCGTTATTGAGA
Source organism: Aphrophora alni (assembly GCA_963513935.1). NCBI lineage: Eukaryota > Metazoa > Arthropoda > Insecta > Hemiptera > Aphrophoridae > Aphrophora > Aphrophora alni. Next base: position 40,074,943 of record OY740775.1, read on the forward strand.
GGGGGCACTTATACAGTCTGTGAATCACAGGTATGGTTTCTATATTATCAATTAAGTCAAAAATGGTATGGGAATGAAATTGTAGCTTGTTGTTAAGTAAATGGACGGGGTTATGTTTCTGCACTTTATAAATGTGGAATTCCTCTAATGCATTCATCAACGGGCCCTTCTTACAGTGGTGTAATATTTTAAAATTCTTGTTAATGTCTGTGTAACTATGGTTTGCATCAATTAAATGTTCGGTGTACTTGGAATCTATTTTCTTGTTTGGAAGATGGGATGTGCTTTTTGAATCGGGTTTGAAATGTGCGTGCGGTTTGGATGTACGTTTTTGGGCAATCATTGCATAAAAGTTGATATACTCTGCTGCTGTTAAAATGAGGTGTATATCAACTTTTATGCAATGATTGCCCAAAAACGTACATAGGCTAAGCCGGACACACATTTCAAACCCGCTTCAAAGAGCACATCCCATCTTCCAAACGTTCCGCCAACAAGAAAACAGATTCCAAGTACACCGAACATTTAATTGATGCAAACCATAGTTACACAGACATTAACAAGAATTTTAAAATATTACACCACTGTAAGAAGGGCCCGTTGATGAATGCATTAGAGGAATTCCACTATTTACAAAGTGCAGAAACATAACTCCGTCCATTTACTTAACGACAAGCTTCAATTTCATTCCCATACCATTTTTGACTTAATCGATAATATAGAAACCATACCTGTGATTCACGATGTACAGACTGTATAAGTGCCCCCTCTCAATAACGAAGATCATTATCAGCTGACAAGGGATTAATTGAATTGACGATGTGAGTCAACTAGAACGGACAACGCACGTCGTCCGTATATGTATGTTTTTAATTGTGTTTTTTAAATGTGAATTAATATTTGTTGGTAAGTGTTTCTATGTGTTTTTATATTTGAAAATGACTGACTTATAGTTAAAACGGGTCATATAAGATAGTATAAACTACAAGTAAGGATTGTTTGACGGTAACACCTCATACAAGGTAATTAATTATTAACATTCCAGTTGGGCTATAAGCAAACATAATGTAATGTTTACATGTGCAGATTTAGTAGTAGTTCAGCTATTTCCCATATGAGATGTACTGAAAGTTGAATGTAGAATCGAGAGTGGTCTTGGGTTAGATCCCTGTTTTCATTTTTTATATCAGATATCTCTTGACCAACTCGTATTTTCTTCTAAACCTACTACTATTATAGTATTCCAGGACTCTATTTTATGATCTTATCTTCTTTAAGATGTTAATTAAGGTTTGGATTCGTCAAGGTTTTACACCTAAAAAAAATATACATAGTAGGTCATAAATCATCACGATTCACCAAAATCTCAGCAATATCACTTAGTAATATTACATATCACTTAGCAGTATCACCTTAGAAATATTTTACTTTCTAGGAATGGTTTCATTATCATTTTATTCTTTTTTTTTTTTACTGTTAATTCCTGAATGACCATTTATGGGAATATAGCTATGAATACATTTTTCCTTAGTCTGTGGTTTTAAAGAAAAACAACATGAACTAGTCAAAATCAAGAAAATATCAGAATCAAAAATACAATGAACACAATCATTAAACAAACATGTTTTGTTATTTTGTATATTTTAATCTTGTTACTGACTTGTCTATACAAATATTATTTGTCAAAAAGACTAATAAAGAATTGTAATAACATAGTAAATGCCTAGTTATAAATATGATCACCTTGATTTAAAATCTACTTCTTTTACCAAGTAATTATTTTAGTATAGGGCCTAGTATACTTTTTCTAACAGAAAATCTTTTACTATTTTTAAAAATTGATTTTCATGTAGTTGTGTAAGTGATATGTGATAAAGAATTGTATTAATCATATTGCCAAAGAAACAAAAGTAATCTTGGAGAGATCAGTGAAAGACGATTATGTGATGTTTAGAGGGACAACCACAAAGATCAGTATTAGGCTCAGTCTTTTTCGTTATGACATTGAATGAAAAACGAACATTTGAATTAACTGGATTAACATTCCATCTACTCACAAGAACACCCATGGTGTACTTCGAAGTTAATTCACTAAAGACTGTAATAACATTTAGGTTTTTTTTTTTTTAATTTCTCTCAAACCATAATGGTATTTAATTTTGATTTGAAAGACTGGTTTGGATTATTAATAATTTTTAATAGTCATTTTAAGTTTTATTGAATTTAGTAGAGATAATTTTGCCAATTTAACCTTAATAACAACAACTATGGTCAGTTTTTTACTGTTAATTTCCAAATCATCAATTTTGGAAAGATGACTAACAAGACATTTTGATTAAGATCTTCGGGGACATATTAAAACAAAATTAACCAATTCATTACATCCGATTTTAGGGAAATATCTGTTTGTTTTTAGCAAGTATTCCTATTTTTTAGCTATGGGAGTTTTTATTATTTCTTTCATTTTGTTTAAAGCTGAAAAACCTCTTGGTCAACATCACCCTATATAACAAAATTTAAAAAAATAACATAATATACAGACCACTAGTCCTTGAATACTCAATAGCATCAGAAAAGCATAAAAGTTGGTTCAGAGAACCTGATAGGAAAGGTGAAACAGAGGGATCTAACCCAACTTTATATGAAGAAAGGTGTGGATCTAGCTAAGGTCCTTCGGGATTTCTATGCTCCTACTCACTATAGTGAACCCCTAAAGGCACAGGAGTTTTATTGTTTTATGTGTATAATTAGGAGCACTAAACACATACCTAGCAATTTTTTACAAAATCAAACAAATAGTTTTTGAGAAATAAGTGTTAGATCATTCGGATAGAAATTTTGTAAAAAAAAAAACACTTTTTTAAAACTCAGAAATCCAAAATGAATATCCACAAATACTTCAGAATATATTTTGTCTTTCATCTATGTACATTGAAGGATAAAATAATATAGCGTTATATAGTTTTAATTATTACCAGAGTTAAACCACTCCCAGTACTGCAGTTGTAAATAATATTATGGCGATACTTGATAAGATAAATAAAGAATTATTACACAGTAAAGTATTTAAAATGCACAAATCCTATGGTGTGTTAGAATATAATGGTCTTAAAGTGTTATATATAAATAAATGTTGTTTACTTGTATATTTGTTGAGAAAGATCAATAAAAAAAATTTAGGAACTTAAATACCTTAAAAAAATTATTCTACAAATACAAATAATACCTAATTATATTAAATCAAAATAAAATTTCCTGTACAAAAATCACAAAAAGAAATTCAATGTATTTATTGTTATGTACTTTTAAGTGTAAAAATCACGTAAAAGGCAAGTAGACAAAATATATAAATACTTGTAGAAAAATTAAATGATAATACCTCAGTGCAACATTATTAAAAAAAGTGTACATACTTTAGAAGTTATTTGAATTTTTCTACTCATTCATATAGAAAATAATTGAAGCCGAGAAAGAAAAACATGTAATACTTATCTAAAATATAGTTTTAAATTTCAGTTACCTATTTCCTTCATTTAAGCTGATAAACAAGCAGGTTTCAAATTAGAATTAATAAAGTAATTTTGTAGAAAATGAAAAAATATATTATGCCTATTATTTTGTACACATACATGTCAAATTACAAATACCTTAAAATTTAAATTTATTGCTTTTAGATACATATTGATAATATTTTGTCTTGAAACACGAAATAGATTTTGAAAACTTGAGAAATATGTTGCATTTCTAAATTAACCATCTATGTAAATGCTCTTTTTGTGTTCATTGCATGTGTCCATATTTATTCGAATATTTCGTAGTATTTGATCTAGAGTGGAGTGTGGCAGCGTTCTTTAACAAAACCTCCATTTTTACTTAGCTTATGTCGACCCCTTGGTCCTAGAGAACCTCAAACTCCTTAACATAGAAAAATGCCTCTGTGGTTTTGTTTTAAGAGTATAAGAATATATCATATCCGATTGAAATCATTCATGGTTATGAATTCATGGTTATTGACCTTTTTTTTTTGTCAATTGCCCAAACAGAAGTTTTCTTTTATTTATAATTGATTTATTATACAGATTTGGGATTATTAATCTTCATATCGTTAGGGAAAAGAAATTAGATTTAAGTTAGAATTATTCTAACTCATTATGTAGACAACAGAGCATCGACATTAGTTGGGAAATAATGTAAAAGTTAGGAAACTGGTGAGCTTGCAGCTACTTAACGTAATGTGGAACATTAGAAGATGTATAAGCAATAACGCCTGACAGAAGAGAGACCTCAGGCATCGCCAGGAATTCCATCTACACAAGGGAAGGAATCTGGAAGGGTCACGAAGTTTCTCCAGTGGATTCAACTGATATTGCTGAGGAAGCTCTAGTTATGGTAATTTGTTATCTTTACTTGAAATAAAGTCCATAAAGTAGGACTAACTTAATTTGATTTTTATTTCAACATTGTCATTGCTCTGAGGTTTTGTTATGAATTGTATGTGTTTAAAAACATTATCGAAAATATGTTAAGTGTTTGTAATAGTAATTGTTTTCTGATTGTATTATATTCGTACATATAAAGATATATTACATAGCTTATATAATAAATTTAGACTCGATTCATTTGTGTATTAACGCGGCCCTGCCGGTTCTCACAACTATATTAAAATGAAATATATACTAATTGTGCTATTTACGAATATACTAATATGTGACAATACGAAATAGACAATGCATATGATTACAAAATTCAGATTTATTATAAAAATACATGTGGAAATATGGAATGATTGAATTATGTTTAATTAGTTCTTTGTCTTTACTATATACAATCTTATAAGTTCATTGAAAGTTCAATAAAAGTTTATAAGGAGTTCTAATTTAGAAGAATGTCTTCAGCTTCCCAAAATTGTCTGATGAATAAATTAATAATTAAGTAGGTCATTCACCATTATTAGTTTCTTCTACTTTAAATGTGTACCAACTATGAAGTTTACTTTTTTTGTCTCTTAATCTCGGGTTATTGGTTTAATTAGTATATTAATCTTGAAATAGCTTCAGCACAAATTTTATCCAACTGTTTTAAATGATGTCCTGAATCCAAGTGATGATTCTTATTGGCTCCTCTGCCTCCTTAAGTCCTCTTACTCTTTCTTCATCTTCTTTTAAGTTTAACTCCACTTTCACTTCACTTTTATTTAATTATTAACATTATTAACAATATCATTGAAATGGCAGATGCTTTGTGAAGTGGGCTAGGTATTGGATTTCTTTTGGTTATGGCTATATTTAGTGAGGTCATGGAAATTTATAATATGAGCCCTGAGGTGATTTTCATATTTGTCTATTTACATAGCTGAAATTCAATATTGTTATAAGATATAGTCCAAGAAAATCTCAACATTATTTTTATCCCTTAAAATATTTTCTCCCTTATTTATAAATTTAAAAAATAGAAACATCGACAAAACAACAACATAGATTCTAAACGAATATATAATTGTAAAATGTTATATAAAATACGAAACCTTCTGTTTAATAGTGGGAACATTTGGAGATGTCTGGTTTTGAAAGACGGAAACTTCTCTGCGCAGTCATGTTTCATGCAGTCGCACTGACATGCGTAGTCTGGTCGTTATATGTTTTAATTGATCGAACTGCCGAAGAAATTCAAAATGGTCTCTTGGAATGGCCTTTCTGGACAAAGTTAATAGTTGTGGCCATTGGATTTACTGGAGGAGTAGTGTTCATGTACATCCAGTGCAAAGCATATTTACAGATTTGTCAACGTTGGAAGGCTTTCAATAGGTGAGATATGTCTGATATTTTAGCGCTTAAAATGGAAATTTAACATAAAATGTCTGCAATTTGTAACGAACATTATACAGAACATTAATATTGATTAATTTATTAACCCTTACAGATTTACTGCCGCACAATAGCTTTATAGTCCATTGACACATCCTGTACTCCATCTATTATTGTCTATTTATATGCCATAGTAGTTACCAAAAGTATTTTCTATTCATAAAGAAGGTCTAAAGTGTGTGTTTTATATAAATCTACTTATTTTAGGTAACATATTCAAAATAAATAAATTAAGTGGCTAAAAACCAATAGAGAATATTAGTTAAAAAATATTGTGATGCATTGATGCATATGAATAAGGAAAAAAAACCCCAAACCACAAAATAACACAACTTCACAAAACTGTATAATACATTTATATTACCTTATGTACATTTCGATATATAAGCAGAGCTATCGAAATATACGTAAGGTAATTTAAACGCATTATACAGTTTTGTGTAGTTGTGTTATTTTGTGGTTTGGGGTTTTTTTCCCTTGTGCATATACAATCACCACAGTGATCTAGTGATTTATTTATCTCAATGAAGTATGATTAACATTTTTTTAAACACAAGGATTTTTTGATTTTCCTATTATCACAAGGAGCAAATTATGTTTTCCAAATGCATTGCTACAAGCTATAATAATAAGCCGATCTTTGCTTTTTTTATAGTCTTTGGCTGAATCCTCAATCTTTGATGTTAGGATAATGCTATGCAAAAGTCATAGAAAAGTCAAATTTCGCTTGCATTATAAATTTGGTTGGCTGTAAGCTCCTCGGTCAAAAATTTTTTTCCAACACATCGTAAATGCTCACCAGACACAGAATCACTAGAAAGGCTCTCACCAGTCACAGTTAATTGGCATATGCCATGGGGACTTTTTTCAATGTTCTAGCCACCTCTAACGTTCTAGCATACATTACAGGAATTCTTTAAATATACCGATCAAATTTACACCATAAACAATAAATGGGTTCAAATTGATATACACAACAATTTCGATAATCAGATAATATACATTTTTTATAATAGTTTTGGTAAAAACAGTTACTGAATAAAAACACTTATCACAGAATATTTGTGTAAATACAGTGCCAACGTAGGATGATAATATCAGGTGTCTCAAAAGAAAATTTATATTTATTGAATCAATATAAAAAAAAGTAAGCCATCTATTGAAAAAAAGTTTATTAATTATTAAAGTACCAAATAAATTTGGGAATTTATTTCCTAAATATAATATCGTCCTAATGTACACCCTCGCGTTTCGCTGCACTCATTTAGTCGAACAGTAAAATTTCATTTGATGGCTCAGCATGTAGACTCCGTGATGGCTGCCATTTCATGACGAATATTTTCTTTTAAATACGCTAGGGAATTTGGTTTGCACCAGATAACACCACAGGAAAAAGTCGATAAGGGTTAAATCAGGACTGCGTGGAGACCAATTTATGTCACACCTGTTCTGAACAATTTACCAGGGAAAAATTCCACAGACTCGTGGCAGAGACGTATTGGACGTGTATGACGTTGCTCCATCCTACTGGAACTATGTTCATTGGTTATAGCCAGGAAAGTTTTTGAATTCAGGCACCAAGAAATCTAACATCTCCACATAACACTCTGAATTCACTGTAACTGCACGTCCCCTTTCATCTTCAAAACAGTAAGGGCCGATAATTTCTCACGCTGACATTGCAGCCCATAAGGTCACTTTAAGTGAATGAAGGCGTTTCTGATGCTTGCGTTTCAAATTCGTTGCGATGAAAATGAGCTTCATCTGAAAAGAAGATGTTGGTAAACGTTGACAAATGCTCAATTACCTGGTTTATAAAGTCAAGCCTCTGACTCGCGTCCTTGTGCTTTAATTCTTACACCAATTTAATTTTATCGAGGTATAGCTATAGGTCTTTGTGCAAAATATGGTGTAATGATGATCTATGCAGATTTAAAGCACTTACGAATTGAAAGGTTCGGATTGTCACAAACAGACTAATTAACACTCTTCACGTTTTCTGGCATTCTTGATGATCTTGGTCGCCCAGATTTTGGATTTTCCATTGTTGTACTGGTCTCTTTAAACTTGTTAACACATTTTTGAATGAGTGGTATCTATGCATTACAGTCGGCCGAATCACAGTTTTTGTAAAACTCTCGCACGCACAATGCGCGGTCCACTCCCAAGAAATGCTCCTTAGCGACTGAATTCCCAAGTGCCAGGTTACAGATTGACAAACCCCTCCCCTTAGATTCGTTGCGTTTACACAGTAACCCAAACAAACATAAACTTTCTAAATAAATAAACAAACACGAGGGTTTACATTTGGACAATATTATTTTAAAGAAATAAATTCCCAAATTGTGTACTTTATTAATTAATTAACAATTTTTCAATAGATGGCTTACTTTGTTTGTAATTGATCCACTAAATATAAACTTTCTTTTGAGACACCTTGTAGTGTAATTTGTTGTTATTCATTTTATTTTTACTACAATTAATTAATTAAAAATAAAACTGGAATCAAATTATACGTCAGTTAAGTTATTTTACTCTTCTAAAGCAATCTTCCGTCATAACATCAACAGATAAATCATTTACTGTATTTGTAAGAATATAAAACAATACTTATAAAGATAGTAGTTATAAGATAGACATAGGATTATATAAAGATCAAATATAACTGAAATTATCTTATTAACTTATTGGCCCATAAAAGTTACTGTTTTTTGTAAGTGAGTTCTAATTCTGGTTTTCTAGACACAAAGTGCTCACTAGTAGGGTGAATCATTATCACCCACCGACATCTTGGAGGCAATTTTACTCACGGACTGGTTTCACCTCAAGGCACTCCACCCCCTTCTATTGGTGTTATGTATTCGAGGATATATCCTCAATGTTTGAAAATAACTATTACAGTTCCCATTTTTTAAAAAGACAATAGACGAATAACAAATAATTATCGACCTTAATCACTTGTGGTTTCCAAGATAATTGAAAGCATTATACAACATCAACTTTATATATATTTTAAGAATAACAATTTTTTATCTGATGCACAGTTTGGTTTTAGAAAGGGTCAATCAACTGTTAAGGCTGTGGAAAACGTTGTTTCCTATATAATCAGAGCTTTAAAAAAAAGAAACTGATGCTATACTATTAGACTCAAGTAAAGCTTTGATACTGTATCTCATAAAGGCCTTATTGTAAAACGTAGTTATTATTGTATAACTGCACATTAACTGTCATTGCTAAAGTTTTACTTGACAGATAGGTTTAAAAGTTGGTGAACAAAGATCAGATCTATTAAGAGTAACAAGTGGTGTGCCATGGGGCTCGGTCCTTGGCTTTTTCTTGTTCACTGTATTCATAAATGATCTACCTAGCCTGGTTTCGAATAAATGTGTTTTATATACAAATGACACTACATTCTAATGTCTAATAAAGATTGAAAAATAAATGAAGCTGTAAAAAATTATATGCTAGAAAGATCTTATCTCTGATTTAAAGCAAATAGATTAGTTGTAAATAATGAAAAAACTGAAGAGATTATTTTTAGTCTGCGTAATACAGAAAATCAGTGTGTCAAATTACTGGGGATAAATCTTGACTCTCAGTTGAACTGGAACCTACATACAAAAAAAGTGTGTACTTGCTTATCTAGAGTAATATTTTTGCTTAGGAAACTTAGACAGTGTACAAGCATTGGCTTGGTGATTAAAGCATATTAAGCTTTTTTTTCATGCTCATTTAGTGTATGGTGTTTATTGTGGGGTTTTATGGATCAAATCAAGTTTTTAAATGGCAAAGGAAAGCCATTTTTTAGGAAAAATTGTAGGTCAAGTGGAAGACAGTGTTATGCAAGCCTCATTTTTCACACCTTTAAGTTTTAACATTGCCTTATTTGTGCATACTTCACTGTCTTGTTTTTGTGAAAGAAAATTAAAAAATTATAATTTACAGTTATATTCATGAACATAACACAAGACAAAACAACCATATAGACAGTAATATATTAAGCTAAGTAAACACAACATAGGGTATGGATATGTTGGGGTTGAATTGTTCAATAAATTGCCTGAGAGTGCTAGAGTTGTTAGAGATTCCTAAAAGTGGATAATGTTGAAAAATGTAGCTTGGCTGATATGAGCAGTCTGGAATTTTAATTGTGTTTACCTTTACCTTAATTGTGTTTAATTGTATTGTACCTTAATTGTATCTATTGTATTCCACTCTCTTATATTTAATCTTTGACACTGTCTATTGCAATGTGTAAATTGTTTAATGACAATAAAACAAAATAAATTAATACATACTTGGAAATGTAAAATAAACAAAATTATTTAAAAGATTTTTTACAAAATTGATATTTATTTAATTCTGCTATAAGCATTACAGCTTACTTTTACACGTCAAACACTCTTATATTCTGAATTGATAAATTCAACTAGTACAGATAATACAGATAAGGATATATTAGATCATATTAGCTCTTACATGGTAGTAACAAATATAAGCTGTTTGGACTGTGGTCTATGGAGCTGCTAATCTACACATGATTGTCATTTCATAATTTGATACAGTACACTAATTTTAGTAAAGTAATGAATGGCAGACATTGAACTACCTCAAACAACATTTGTAATCTTCTACTCTTCTCCGGTTACAAATTTACTGATATAAAGATTATTTACTCTTCTTTTGTATTATCCATACTCAAACTATTAATCTTCAAAATATAGGATACCAACATCTCGTGTTGCGAGTTCTTTGGAATAATGTACTTACATTAAAACACAGTCGTGTTATCTGAAATGCATACATTTATTATCATAATAAGAATAGAAAAAAAAAATCTAAATCAACATTAATCCAACCTGAAACACATATTCATGAAATGAACCTAAATTAAAATATCCATAAAATAGTTTGAAAATTTTAACCATATCCAAATATTCATTAAATAATTCTCAAATTCAACCAAATCAAATGTTCATAATATGATCCTAAAATTGAATCAAATCAAATGAACATTCATGTCCCTTTTTATTTTTAAACAGTTTACACAAATTTCCCAAAAGTCACTATAATCGATGATTCCTTTAATTATTTTAATTATTATCTCTAAATCAAAACTTTAATTCATATAGTTCCTATAATAAATCATTCATTTATAAGAATATAGTTAATAATTGTAAATCTTAGTGTATGCTAAAAACAAACACACATTCACTGAATTTATCACATTTAATGTTCTGAGTTTGAGCTTTTTTTTGTTTGAATACTGAACTTTGATATTCTCCTAGAATAGCAACTTGAGTTATTATTCCAAGATTTCAAACTAATCGTCTCCCAACCATGGAATAGTCTGGCTTAGTTTAGACAGACCGCATCGGTTGAAGTATTTTTGAGTAATATCTTTTGCCTCACCTCTTTCCATGGCTTGAATTTTCTACTTTTTCTATCATCAAACTGACAACATGACATCATTTGGATTTGGAAATTTCTAAGTTTTTATCTTAGTCGACAGAAACAATATAAAGGGTTTGGTCTGAACAATATTGTCAGATCTCTTTCCTATCATTTGAACAAACAGGGTTGTCAGATTGACTATATTATTAATTTTATAGTTATTAACCTCTTAAACCTAAAATTCCTTATAATTATACACATGTTCTGGGCCATTTTAAATAAAAATAATCTGTTATATAATTTATATATCTCACATCTTGTTAAGTATTAAGTCATCAATCCTAAGTCTAATATTTCGCTGATAAGCCACGGTAACGGCAGATAAACTGTTAATATTTCTCGATCACAACTGGGACTATTTACTGGTTATTGAAGTCACAATCGGCAATTATCATACGATTTCTATTATACTTTAACATAGACTTTGAAAACGATAAGCGCAAAAATGTGAAACGTTACATATTATGTTAGACGAACAAGCAGGATTCAGTAGGAGAAGATAATGCATTTACGAAGTTTTGTTAGGTAAAACAGATTCTCTAAAATAAGAAAAAATTCAACTTCCAAATTCATCTAAAGTTTATATACTACGAATAAACCTTTGACCGATTTGAAAGAGACCTACCTACTGTGAACTATAATGTAGAACTCGATCACCAAATGTAAAACTCAGTTTGTCATAATAAACCTTTATTTGTGCAATACAATACAAAACAGCATTTCAGTAAATAAATAATCATCTTCAATCCACATGCACACAAGCTCTGAACTACAACTGGAAAGATCAATGTTATCTTCACATAGATAACAACAGGGAAGCAATTTGACCATCCTTCCAAGTCCAATGCCTTCACAATATAGTCAATCTAGAAGAGCAATTATTCTCAAATTATTTAAGCACTTTTAAAGATGAAGTAACTCAAGTTTTGAAACTGTACCTTTGATTTTATGGACTACAATTTTTAAATTTTGTCAAAAGTAACTATAATGGTTTGGAATAAATGTTAACTCTTAAAATAAATATTGCTTTTAGATTCCAAGAATTTGTTACTATCCTAAATAAAAAATAAAAATATAGAATAATTAGTCAATATGTAAAACAAAATTATTGTCTTTTAAACATCATGTATTTCAAGATTTGTTTCAATGATTTTGTAAAATTTGGATGAAGGTTAAGTTTAATGGCCCAATCATTACTTATGATAAACTAAATAAATCAAACATTTCAATGTGAACACAGATTTCCCCCGATTTATCAATCTGTTGCCACTTTTGTAGGTTAACGTAATTGGACTCAGATTAAGCCTAATCCAAAATGTAATATCGAATGTATTAATGTTATGTCTCTTCTTATAGACCTAATAATTCTGTAAAACATGTAATTTACAAATTTTGTACTGTTTAAGAGTAATCTACGTCCAGAATGCACCAGAGAAGCCAAGCCTGCCATCACCTATTGCTCAACTTCATGTAGTGCCAAGTCAACCTTTAGTTGGTCCTTCTCAGTCAATATCGGACTCATTTAGTGCTCAACCAACTTCATCAGAAAACCAGTTCAAACCATATCAAGATGGAAGTCAAGATTCAACTGCAGAAGAAACAAGTATAGATCTGAAAAATGTACGAAATTTACATATTTTTTTTAATGACGAAAATAGAATAAGAGTTCAAAAGGAAGACATGGAATCGTGTACAGTAGATTTAGAAAATATTAACAATGAAAATATTGAAAGTAGTACGGTGATGCCACAACGGGGAGATCCAGAAGGTCATGGAACATCGTGGCATATTAAAATTGGGAAAACAAAGGATCCCAGAGGTAAAGGAAATGATGTTACTATGTCAAATTCTTCTCATCGATGCAATGACGAAAATTATGGTGGAATTTTAGTTCCTGCCGAAGGCGGCAGTAATGGATGGAACAATAACGGAACGGATAAGTTGACAAAAAATAATGAAGTAGGAAATATAGTAAGCGAATCACCTGTTTTAAAGCTACAAATAAAGAAAGCAGAAATTGTTATAAAGTTTGGTCAAAAGCAAAGTAATAACGATACATTGTGTATGAATACATCTGAGGATAAACAGGAAGAAAAGGATGGAAATGATGCAATGAATATTAAAATTAATAATGGAGAGAAAGATGCCAGTGAACCGATTATTATTGATGTTGTAAAAAGTGTAGATGACGTAGGACAGAAAGAACAAGTAGATGTAACAACTCCAATTTGTATAGAAGTAGATTTTAAAAAAGAATCGCAAGAAGATGCTCCTGACGACTATAGTTCCCCGACTGCCAAATTACTTTCTCAGTCATTGTGTGATACGAATAACAGAGAAATGACACATTCATGGAGTCCAGAAATGTCCAAACATAACGAATCTGGCTCAGGTTCTCAAACTCCGTTACTTATGAAAATAGAAAAGGAAGATTTTCATGTTAACAAAGTTGACTAGTGTTTTGTGTACATAATAGTTTTAAGTTATATTAATTTTTTTTCTGTGAAAACAAAAGTTATTGATGTACAGTACTTATTAAATTGTTAATCTTGAGATTAAATTTGTGTTCCTATTTTAAAATATTTTGTAAATAAAAAAAATAAAAATTTTTAACAAAAAGACAAAAAACATGTAAATATTTCACAATTGATTTAATCTAATGTAATTTATATAGGAAAATCTTCAACTTACTGTTTTATATTGATGTTAGTACTGAAGTATAATGTTCAATATAAACATGTTTTCTCTTGATTGCTAATTTTCATCAAATGCTGTTAAAGGAAAGTTAATTTATTATCTGACAGGAATATTAATACTATAACGTATAAGTAGAAATGCTATTGATTTTTATGATATTCTAGTCATATTGTTCTCTTTTCCATTCCTCTCACAAAAGACAAGGAAAAATAAATGTGAAAATATATCTAAGGACATTGTTTAATAGTAAGCTTCAGAGTCAGAAAAGAAGAAGAGTTAGTCAAAAGAGAAAGATAAAAGATAGGAAAGATGAAAGAGAGGGATCTAACCCAAGAGGACATTTCATAGATCATATCATATCTGTATTGCCCATTTGTATTAAACAGATTTCTTTCATGTCACTTGTGTTTTTGTCTTGGCCAATCTAGTTTAGTGTGAATAATTTCAATACTGTTAATAAAAACTGTTTAAAATTTTCACCATTTTGAAATTTGTTAGGATTTAACAAAAAATTAATATGTTTCTAAACGATCATACAAGAGTCTTGTCTCATACTGAATTTCACATTGCTTTGTATAAAAAGTTCAGGCTTTGATTGAACTTATGCGTTTGAAGTGTGTAAGTTGTAAAAGTTTTCAAATTTAACAAAGAAATAAAATCTTGACTTTCAAATTTGCTAATACTTATCGAAAGGAATAGATAAACTTTTAGACTCTGAATATTCAGTTAACAGTATGTATGATAGCATTTGTTTTGCGGTTTTTTGTATGTACTTATTTACCTACTTTGACCAAACATTAATATATGCTGTTCAACAAATTCGACAAATTAGGCTATGACAGACTCAATTTATTTTATAGATAAAAAAGAGCTATTCGTAACAAATGGGCGCCATTTACCGACATATTTTTAAATCAATCAACACATAATAAAACTTAGTTTACTTGGTAAATTTGACTAAAATTATGTCTCCTAGGAGCTACTGTTGTTAATTTTGTTCTAATCTTTATTTTTTATCTTTTACAGTAATCTTTCAGTAATAACTTTATTATGTTTATTGTATAAAGTATGGTTAGGGGATCATGTTAGCGATACTAATTTTAAAGTCCATAAAATATCTATTGCACAAATTCTAAATGAAAGATTATCTCAAAAAGCAGTTTTCAAATTAAAAAAATAGGCTTCATTTTCAAATTGTTTGAATCATTTTTTTTAAATTTAATAAACTTGACCAATGATTTTTAATCCCCTAGATACATACCAAATTTCACCAAAATTGAGACCTCCAAAGTATTTACTAGGATACACATTATATATATATATATATATATACCAATTTATTCCAATAGTTGTTTCATGAGTAGTTTCTGAAAATGAAGTTTACATGAAAAAGATAGCAGCAGCTAATATGTCTTTATGTGTATATTTTTCCTTTAATGGCAAAAAACTGCTCAATCATCATCATCTTATAAAAAACAAGATAAAAAAACACCCCTAACATTTGAATACTCTAATAAAGTCGGCTTGGAAGAGAACGAGAGGTGATCAAGAGAGACTTGATAGGAAAGATGAAAAAGAAAGATCTAACCAATGGCTACATGAAAAAAGATATAGATACATCTAATATCTCTCGGGGTTACAAATTATTCAGATTCTTTTTTACAAATTCACAAAAGAATACATTTAAATCATAATTATGTGAATGTAAATTCTATTTCACGTTTTCAACACATTAAGAAACATGAATTAAATATATATATATATAATACTTCAAATACCAAACCTGCAAGTATTTTGACTTTGTAACAAAACTGATTAAACAACGGTGTGGTGAAGTTGCACATCAAAATTAAATTTTTATAATACAGTAGAACCCCTCTAATCCGTCACCTTCGGGACTGGGGGCATGGTCGGAACGCCAAAAAGGTCGGATTATCCGAAAAAGGTCAATATTTATTACATATTATATAAAGAGATTTTTTTAAAGTGAAATAAGTGATATATAAACTTTTAAAAGTCTATATAATAACGTCTATATATAAACTTTGCAAGTACTATAGCAAATCAATAGAAACAACACGAGAGATGACACAGCACTGAAGCGGGAAAACGATAACGATAGACGGGCCGTGTGTCATCGGCAAGTCGGCACAATATGCGAGCTCGAGCATGGTCGAATTAACCGGAGTAACGGACTACCGGAGGGCGGATTAGAGGGGTTCTACTGTAATTTGTGTTACGAAAAAATTTTGGAATAAAAAATATATATATTTCTGTTAGGGATGTTAGTTTTAATTTTGATACCTTACCCAAACAATAATTGTTAAACTAACTGTACTTTCTATGGCTGCAAACTGTTTTGATATCAAATTATGCCAAATTTAAGTAAATAGATTAGACAGTTCAGCAGTTATTGACAGTAAAGAGTGCCCACAAATTGGGAATTCAATGAAAAGTAGAATTTTATTTTTACCAAAGAAAAAACATGAATTTTGAGTTCAACCAGAAATGATCTGGTAATTTTTAATGGCTGTGAATTATGTCTCTTATCAATTGAAATGTTTTTAATTATGAAAGTAATACATTAAATATTAAGTTTTTTTTAAATGATTTTTTTAACTATGTTGTATGTGCAACGATATGAGCCTATATACCCTATTTGACTGTAGTTGACTAGAATAACATAAAATTAGTTTATGTATCAAACACGTTTTATCCCAGATCAATAACATTATTTTTTAAAATACCAGAATAAGATATTTAATGATATATTCTGTTGTACACACTTATGTCTTTGTGAAATATATTTTAAGTTATACTCTTATCAATCAATTAAACTATTGTTGATTATGTGTGCCAAATTTGTATTGTAATGTTTTATAAAAATGTAAAAAAAAAAGAAAAAGAAAAAACCTGAGATGGATTTGAACTGTTTATTAATTACAGCTAATAAAAGTATGTTTGATTTGTTTGCTCCTGGTTATGAATTTATTGTAGTATGTTTTCTGTAAATAAAATTTTTAATTAATTTTATTAACCTGTGTTTTTCTTCTTGTTTAAGGATAGTCAAAGTGTAATTAACAAAAATAAAAAGTTATACTTTTAATGTTTTCTGTATTTTACATAAATCATGAATAATTATCTTGTTTAAAGGCGAAACATCGCTCGGACACCATAGCCTCATGAAGAAAATTAAATAAAGACCCCTTGCCCTCGAATACTCTAATAGCATCATGGTCATAAAATAACAAAAGTTGGTCAAGAGAGACCTGATAGGAAAAATGAGAAAGGGATCTAACCCAAGACTACATGAACAAAGTTGTATTTTTTATTTTATTTTTTATTGTTGCTTAAAGGCAAAAAACCTGTCAGTCATCATCGCCTTACAAAAAAAGAAGGAAATTAGCATAAAATAAAGACCTCTACCCCTCAAATACTTTAATAGCATCAGGGTCGAAAGAAAACGAATGTTGGTAAAGAGAGACTTTATAAGAAAGGTGAAAGATAAGGATCTAACCTAAGACTACATGAAGGAAGGTGTAGATCCATCTAGTATGTGTAGTATTAAATATAGTTTAAATACTAGAATTTTTTAAGGAAAAAATTGTCTACACAGGATCCCACATCAAACATCTATGTGTATTCATTAGTTTACATTAACATTCATTATATTGTAAAACACAAATGTTGATTACGAATTCTGCCAATTGAAAAGTGCATCCAGTGATTAGATTTCAGAACTTAAAAAATATTCGTCATACTGGAATCGATTAACTTGTGGAAGTATATTGGGAAAAAGTTTTGAACAAGGGAAATGGGCATAAATGATGTAGGATGTTTAATGAAGGAAAAACTGATGTTCAGATAGCCAACTATGATCACTGAGGGATTGACAATATTGATAGGCATATTCGTAAAAACATCCATATCATTATTGATGAACTGCATGAAGCTTTCCCTAAAGTTTCATAACCTGTAATTTATTACATTCTTTCAGTTAAGTTACTACAGAGTTTTGGTAAAGTAACTACACACCTGTTTTACACTACTACAACAGTACGTAACATCGACTTACTCTTATAGTCGTTGTTGGAAATAACTCTCATGAACACCCAAAAATGTCTGAACTTGTTTCTTCTTATTCTCAAAGCTAACATGTTTTTCATGTAGAAAGTTGTTGGTGAAATCACGAATAATAGTTTGAAGTTCTTCGAGCGTGTGTGTTTCCACGATAAACTTCAGCAAAAACTTTTTGTATAACTCCAGAAGTAATAATCTGGTAGACTTAAGTAAAGAGAACGAGGTGGCCACATTCCCTTAGATATGATTTGATATCTGAAAACTTTTTCCAGTAACCTCTTGATAAAGGGACTGTATGTGAGGTTACATTGTCTTATTGAATCTCAGGATTATTAATTTCACCCTTGATTAGCTCTACCATGAACTGGTGAACGATATCACAATAATGATCTGTTTTTGCAAAAAGTATTGGACTGACTATTCTTCTCATAAATATTACAATCTACACTTGTTATGTTGAGAAATTCCATTTACGGCATGTGAGTTCTTGGCAGTCTATAAATTTGAGTTCTGTGTATCCACATACCCTAATAAATGGAACTATGCCTCTTCAGTATAGAAAACGTAGTCCACAATATCGGCAGAATTGTCCACTTAGAAACTGTTAAAACCATTCACAATATTGAACTCGCTTTCCACATTCTGTGGCCAATAAATTTTGAACTGCTCTTATTTCATATGGGATAAGCAGCTCCTTACTTTCATATACAGCTCCTTGTGCGTAGTTGGTACAATGTTTTTAAGTTGAACCATTTTTTGTATAGATTTGTTGAGACTCCACTGCATAGTAGTTATGTAATAATTGATAAAACAGAAGGTTTTATATTTTTATTAAGTTATTTTTATTTTTATAAGAAAAGAAACTATTTTATTAAAAATTTGCTCAGCTAAAGGGCGCCAGACGGTTTCTCGTCAATTTAGAAAAAGTGAACTAGAATTATTTTAAAATCTCAGGGTCTACAGTTCTTTTCAAGAAGTACTTGGCTTAGGTGATTTAAAGAAAGATTTCTAGTCTTTTTCTGCTGAAATTGTACATAAGTATTTATTAATTATTCATAACATCCTACAATTATCATCAACAAAAATCATATTTTATAATTAATAGTTATCGTCTAAATTTAATAATCAAATCATTAATTTATGTTTCCTTTTTTATTGTTTTGAATCAACTAAACTTTATATCTCAAATACTTTCTTCAAAAAATGTTGCAACAGGAATTTAATTCATAAAAATTTAAGTAACTTTTCAACTCTCTGAAAGAGATTCAATTTAGTATTAAGAGTTTCATTTTTTAATTATTTTTCTTGAAATAGTCTAATAAAAAAAACTTAAGATGAACAAACATGTACAACAATTAATTTAAAACAAAATACAGATTTTTAATCTAATAGTTAACATATAGCGTCTATACCAAAACGCCAAATAAAAAATGTCTGAAACGAAGAAAACTGATGTCCAGCAAATCAAAGTCCTATGGCTCGTATTGATCCACCATTGTCTAGAAGTCGTTTCTTCAAATAGTCTAAAACAATGTTCATAGCTTATTAAAAATGTTCTGTCTTTATGAACCAATTTCACCACGCGGTACACGATCTCTTTCGCACTCACGTATAGAATAATTAATAGTCTTTCCGATCTAGTCCGTCAGATTCTATTGTCTTAAGAATTCTTTGTTCTTTTTTATTAATCATTAAATACAAATGTTCATTTAAAGGATTTGTATCTACGGTCCTATCATCATACAAACACGCTAATTGTCTCATTCCTTTATCTCACTGCAATTAAATCTTATATTAATTAAAACGTTATTTACAATGTTACTACTCAAATTATGTCTGTCTCTCGTACACATTGATTTCTAGTCCTTAACTAACGCAAATTATCACTCAAAATACTTCTTATAACTCTTCTAACATTTTGCACTACATTATCAAAAACTTCTCTAGACAAATTTATAACAGGTCTGACCTCGTCAGAGTTCATCTCAAGACTGTAAAGTACACATTTTACCACGTCTGATCTCTAGCTAAGACTGACTAAACCACGAGATTTTCTCTCCCGCGCTGCATCGATACACCTTGCAAGATTAACGTAGACTCTCAATTTAACGTGTATCGTTCGGGAATTTACTCAAATTTTGCTTCCGGCTTTTTCCCCGCTTGCGACAACGTATCGTATGCAAGACAATTTTACTTTTATCGTAAATTGTCAAGAAATAAGTCTTTTCGACTTTATTTCGTTTTATTTATTAATGAATTTATTGATTGCTCAGTCGATTTTACCTTTTTTTTTTTTTTAAACTTGTGTATACGACTCTTCCTAGAGGTCGTGCCGTGTGGGAGAGTTTGGTTTCCAAATTTTATTCCATTTAGAAAAATGTACAAATAATTAATTTTTGTAAATTTCTCTTTAGAGCACACACTTTATTTCACAGATATATATTTAAAATGGCATACAACTATAGGAATCTCTACAATAATGAAAAGCAATTAAAGATTTTTCAAATCAATTATCAATATTTATTACTTTTTATATTATGACTGAAGGTCTTTCTTTTGTTTGGTAAATTTATATTTTTCTTTATACTACAAAATCTCTACCATAAGACACAATGAAATTTATACACATATATTACAACACATTAAATTTTATATAGACACTCTATAACATATTAAATTTTATACTCAGAATGACCAGAACAAATCATTTAAAATTGAATTTACTTAAAAATTACACTTCCCCTATAATTTTTATTGAATATTTAATTAAAATGAATTTACGTTTATTATTATTAATTCCCTAAAGTTTCCAATAAATCAAAGTATTGGTACCTTGAACACTAATGAAGATCATATACGATGCTGAAGATTCTGATGGGTTGAGATGATCTCCCGATGCCTGTAGTCTAATGTTGTAAGTTCAATGAGTAGATTTTCTGCTGGTGCTGACTCCTGAAGCACGTCTTCCTCGTAGGCTGGTTGAAAAAAGAGTATCCAAGTTACCTTGAATATTTCAGAGCTCCTCTGACTTGGGAATTTTGAGTACCAACTTAACTTGGTTTCCCTCATAAACTATCCCTTCACGTTTTTATACGTTTTCGGCGAGTTTATGCTTTATTTTGGGTTTTTTCATTTCCCAAAATATTTACAGATTATTTATTTATTATATTTATTCTTTTATTTCATTCTAATCCTTTTATTTCTTCCTTTTTACTTTATTTCTTCACAAATTTTTATCTTTTATCGGTTGTCTCCCCTTCTTTGTCATTGGTTACGGTCGAGTTTCGCTCAGCGATCCCTCCTCTTGTTAAAACATGATTTTGGTTGAAATTCTGTACTTTTTTCTTCTTTTCTCTCTAACTTCTGCTTCGCTCTTCCGATTCTCGATTTCCTTTTAGATCTCGGTTCTTAATGTTCTTGGGATCCTTTAGGTTTTTGTTTCGTGCTTGTAGTCCATTTCTTTCTCGAGTTATTTAGCTTTTACGTAATTTTAACAATTTCAAAATTTAGTTTTTTCCCTGATTTGGTTTTTGGTTTTTTAACACTTTTTTATTTTTTGTTCTTGGTAGGAACGAATGTAACTATGATCACTTTTTCTCTGCTATGTTTATTTCGCGAGAAATCTTGATTTAAAGTTTTTTACATCGTTTTCCCATGAAAACATGTTATTAAAACCCCCATCTACTGATTTTATAAATTTGGTTTGTTCATTCTGTACAACACACTAATTTAAACATTTCTTAATTATAAATACATTCTATTTATAATGTTTATCTAATTTTTCGATAAATTGGTATTTTTATAAGTGCCTAAGGTTTTTTTTTTTTTTCTTTTTTTTTTTTTTTATTAAAATATCGTTGGAGTTATTATTTTTATTTCATGTTTCCCCTTTATTTCCCCCTTACTTATTTATATTTAATTTACCATTTGTTAATTTCATTTATTTTATATTTTAGTATTTTTTGTCTAAGTTGTTTTCCCCGTAACTTTGTTAATTATTAATTTATGAAAATTTCCCCCCTTACTAAATATTTTTATTATTACTTTTACAATCTTTCTCGGTACTTTATTTTTTAAATTTGAAACATTTTTGTTTCACGGACAAGTTTATTCCCGTTAGTGACGCATCAACATCGCTAACTGCTGGCTTTACCTACTACGTTGCTAACGAATCAGCTTTACAATTTTTATTCTGCCTTGAGCGTTTTGGCCAATTCCAAACCGTCTCAGCGCGTTCCTCCAAAAAGTCCTTGACACATCAATTTATAATTAATTATTAATTTACACATTTACATAATTTTCCATTAAAACATTTATTATAAAATCATACTAAGACTATTTATTATACAATATTGTTTTCTTGGACGCTTTGCGTTAATAATTTACAGCTTTCCTTAATTTCCATACTTGCGTATGCTAAGAACCAATCAGAATCTTCGACCTACTTCTGAATAGCCAATCACGTTGCTTGTTTTAACCCCATTATTTTACTATATTACAGTTAATAATATTATGTCGAAGTTATTTTTCTACATCAAGTACTGATCATTTATCAATTCACTCATAGTTCTTTATCGATCCAGTTTCCCTAAATTTCTCGATTGGTGCTCCTTGCTCTATATCATTTAGAAAGCCTTGTGTACCTGGAAAGCTAACGGAAAACTCACGTTTCTCTGTCTTTGTGTATTCACTGAAAAATATTTTCTGTTCTAAAGTTAACATCTTTCAACACATACACAATAAACAACAAAGATGTATTCACAACTTCATGTAAGACCATGAGCTTGACTGTGAATATGTGGGGGAAGCAAATACAGAATTACCAACCTTTATAGTGTATTGAATGTAATCGCTCAATGCAATATGTTACCAACGCACTGTATTATCATATTATTATAGGTGTATATTTACTGTGTGAATGCAGTGTAGAAAATTTATGACAGGTGGTTTTCTAGAATAATTACAGGGGAACACAAGGAAACATGTATTTGGACTGTGTTGGTTTTAAAGCTCCGTTACTGAAACGATGATGAATACTTCTACTTAATCAATAACTTACATCTCTTATTACACACCTGATTCAAAGCGGCAATCAAAGAATCAATCCAAATCTTCAACAAAATAAAATAAATATGAATTTTAAAAAATGAGTTCTTTATCGATTAAATAGCATGCTACAGACTTTTATGCTGAATGGATAAACAAACTGCTAACACATCTCAACAAATGTTTAGATGTCCATGGAGATAACTTAGAGAAATAAAGAAACATAGTAGTTTCCTCAGTACTGGTGGAAATTTGGTTTATTAATAAAATTTCTGTGATTTGTATCAAAATGGGGAGTTACTTAAAAAATGATATAAATTTTATTAGAATAGGAATTGAATCTGGAACAAAATTCACAAAGTATTTCTAAATTTAAAGTATTTGAGTTATTCAAATCTTAATAAAAATAAGATAATTTAAAGCTTGATACATACCAACCCTTTCATGAGAAACTTTTTTTTCTTGTTTAAATGAGAAAAACCTCTCGATATCATCATCACCTTATACAAGAAGGAAAGAAAAATCCACTAGCCCTCAAGTACTCTAATAGCTTCAAGGTCAGAAAAAAACAAAAATTGGTCAAGAGAAATCTGATAGGAAAGATGAAAGAGAACGATCTAACCCAAGATTACATGAAAAAATGTGTAAATCCAACTAGGTCCCTTGGGATTACCAAGCTTGTACACAGGTACAAATCAAACTTACTGAAATCTTGTGACAGCAAAATTACCCTAATAAGTACTATACAGTGTTTAATCTTGACCCAAAATAGTTATAGAGGAACTAGAGGATTGAACTTGGAAAAAACTAATATAGATTAAATTTTGGTTTCTTAAATTAATTTGATAATAAATAACGTTAAATAAACTTTTCTGTGTTATACCACAGGTTGCTGTAGAGGGTGAGACACACATTTTGAAGGATTCATACAAAATAAAAAAAGGAATGATCAAAA
The DNA here is from genome assembly GCA_963513935.1 of Aphrophora alni. Lineage (NCBI taxonomy): Eukaryota > Metazoa > Arthropoda > Insecta > Hemiptera > Aphrophoridae > Aphrophora > Aphrophora alni. The sequence continues at coordinate 40,099,039 of OY740775.1, forward strand.
ATGAAAGAGAATAAAATTTTAAGAAGAAAAGATTGTATACAATTTTTCATATAAATTACCTAGTTTTTATGTTATGACTTGACAATGGTGATTTTAACTTGAAGAAACATTTATAGAACAATGGTGTTTTTGTTGATTAACTTGAAAACTCACATTTCACGAAACAATGCAGGCCAAAGTGAGCTTATATAAACCTGGAAATGAATGGTTTCTTTTTTTATAAATTTCTAGAATTAATATGGAAGTTTAAATATGACGTCAGAACATTTATAAGACAAAGTACAAATTTAGATTAAATATCTAATAAATAATGACACCTTTATAAAAGTTTTTTTGGTAGTATAAAAATCAAATAAATTATGACTGAAACTATATGCATTTTCATATTTCCCCCATAAAAAATTAATCATTTTTATAAAGTTTGTTTTTTTTTTTATTCAGATTTTTTCAATAATATTACTTTTAGTGAAAAATGGTATAGACCACAAACAAATCTTATAAACTGAAGATGGTTATTTTTTAATATCCTGTGGTATTATAAGTTTTGAAAACTTAGAATTTTTATTGGACAAAATATACATTTAGAATCCCAAATATCTAAAACAATATATGTAAACAATATTTACATCAAAGGACCAAAATTAATAAAAATTAATGTTCTATTTTTATTATAGCAATAAACACAACAAATGTATGATCAAAACAATTAGCAAAGAATACAAAAAATAATAATAATAATAATAACAAGTAGTACACAAATAGAAAAACGCACAATAAAACATTAAAGTTTTGAAATATTTCTGTCTTCTTTTTATACTATCTACTGATTGAGGTAGTGTTTACGAAATTTCAGAACTTTAGTGTTTTTATGTGTTTTTCTATTTATGTACTACCGTTACTAGGATATACCAAGGACCACTTGTTTTTTTTTTTTAATTTACATCTTTTAGTAGACACATTGTGTTTTATTTTTATTTTATATTTAGATAAATTTAATATTTTTTCCACCACGGATTAAACACAACTTCACATTACCCAGGTTTAAATTATTGAGACTGTAAAGTAGTTGTTTTATAGTGAGTCAAAAAATATAAGTGAAATTTGGAGTTGTAGCTCTTCAGATGTTTTCCAGATGTATAAATACGTAATACATTACTCTTCTAGAACAATGAGAACATACTGTTCAAGGCCACTAAATAGAACAACAATAATAAATGTAATTATTCTAGTTGTCTACACACTCTGTCTATAAAAAGTTTTCTATTGTCACAAGTGTTAAATGAATTCTCTCATCTGCTTGTTACCATCAATAGTAAAATGTCTCAGAAAGACGCAAGCAGTTACGATGTTAAGAAACATTATTCTGTTTTTAATTGTTTTTACATTTTTTGTAGAATCTTTTACTGAAACGCTGTCTAAAATTAATAATTTATCATGTATTGGAGAAAACGAAACTGTAAGTATTCATAGGGCTTTTTCACATTGGCTATTTGCCAGACTATATTGATGGACATTTTATATTCAAACCTGGGAGTTTTGATCAAAATTTGTTCACAGACATTAGTCTGTAAAAAGTGTTAATAAAATTTAATCATCTAAGATATTTGGTACTAAACAAGCACAAAGATATAATCAAATTAACCATTTACTCTGCATTTAAAGTTATCACTAAACCATATCATGTTTAAACTATTTTATTTTATTTATTACAGTAATTTTAAAATTCAAAATATGAGAAACATACAAGAAAAAAAAACTTTTACATTTTAAATGTTTGGATTAAAGCTCAATTTATTGGTCATTTTTGTGAAAACAAAGACCTATGAATTAATTTGTGATGACTGTATTGGCCAGAATTTTATTAGAAAACTTCTTTGAAACTATATTGTAGGCCTACCAAATATTGTTTTTATACTCCTTGCAAAAAGTAAATATTGATCTATACATTCACCATAGTTAGTGATTATATTTTGATTGAAAACAAATTTATCCCAAAATAAATACTTTTAAGATTTTACATTGGGAAACTATGAGAACATTAATTTTGAAATACAATATATATATATATATATATATATATATTCTATGATTTTTCAGAGTAAAATTACTTTTTGTAAAACACTAAATAAATGCAACCATTGACATTTCCATCGTAATTTTCATTCCCATACAGTGGATTCTCAATATACCAAACCTAAAGGGGAACGAGAAAATTTTGAATTATCGAGCATTTTGATATACTGAGGTGATTTTTTACTTCGATATATAGAGGGTCACAACAACAAAAACAATTGTCATTAGAAGCTAACACTCCTTGCGTTTTACAGTATACAATGTGTTAATGTTTAAAATAATCCTGAAAAATATTATAAAGTTTCAACAGGCTTCTTTTAGTGAACGTAGTATAGAGGATTAGAGACATCTATGAGTGAACACAATATAGAGCATCAAAGATAAAGAAGCAAGTAACTCGTAGTTTAACTGTTATTGTCCTGTCCACCACTTCCTTACTTTGATTGAGGTGCAGTGAAGCCAAGAAAACTATAAACATTCAAAATATTGAAGTCTTCCTAATCAGTCCTTTGATATATAGAGGTAAAACATTACATGGGAGTAGATAGCCAGTAAGGGGAATCGAAAAACTTCGTTTTATCAAGGAATTCAGTATAGCGAGGTTTGATATATAAAGGTTCCTGCATTTGAAGAAAAAAGAGAGGAATATATATATATATATATATATATATATATATATATATATATAGTGATTTATACTACGAACAAACATTTCACCAGTATGACAGAAGAGAAAAAAGAATTTCAATTACTAAAGCATTACCTAAAATTAATTGAGAAAATGCTTGATTACATTTTTATGCAATGAGAGATTAAGCTTTCTCTTGTACATTATAAAGCTTTGTTATTAAATGTTCAGAAAACAAAGTATAAGACAGTGTTTTACAGATAATAGAAATCTAACCAACCTAAGGTTGGGACTTCATTCTTGCAGCGATCAGAATGTGTGTATGATGTGTGAAGCAAGTTACTGAATAGAAATACGAGTACTTGGGAGTAATTTTTTATGACTGCTTGAAATGGACCGATCATATGTAATATATAATGGAAAACCTCAGAAAGATTGTATATATTTTTTAAGTGAAGTTCTCTCTAAATTACTGAAAAACTTGTATTTTACAGTATGGGATTATTCCATGGAGAGAGGACTTTAAATCAGTTTTTGCACTGTTCTAAATAACTCAAAAGGCAATAATCAAAGCAGCATTATGTAAAAGTAACACATATCCATTGGATTTGTTATTTGACGAATTAAAATTTTCAACATTTCTCAACTATATGAACGAGTCATTATTATATATATATTGTCAAAAATAAAATCAACATCTAAACCCTATTACTCATAACCTTACTAGAATCATCATTAAATACGGGAATTTTTATTACCTAGAGTAACTAAAAACAATAATATAACAATTCCTTTATATGTGGGTTAGTTTATTTTTTTTTACAAATTGCCTAATAATATTAAATTCCCCGACAAGTTTAATTAATTGCAACACCAATAGGAGAATTAGCTTTTGGGATTACGAAAGTGTTACCAGGGGACTTAAATTTAAGAAAAGGCGGAACCAAAATGGTAACAATGTTTGAAAAAGAAAAGTAAAAAAAAAAGACAAACACAAATTTAGTAATTAACAAGGCTCAAGTTTATTTAAACAGAAAAAGAAATTTCGACGGTTCAGATTTTATCATTTACAACTTAGAAAGACATCCTGAGACAAATCATCATAAACAGCTTATGATTAACAATATTATAATTAATAAAAGTTATACGCCCTTAATGTAACATATAATAATTTAAATAAAAAAAAATTAATCAATAGATTCTGAAAATTTATCCCCCCTTTTAGTTTATATATATTTATAGTTACAAAATTTAACAATAAAAAAAGACAATGAGCACAGCTTAATAATTAACAGGATTAAAATTAATCCAAAAAAAGATTATACGCCCTTAATGTAAAAAAATTACAAAATAAAAAAAAGATGAAAAGATACTGATATTTATTCCCCCCTTTTTTACTTTATGAGATGATAGTTTTTTAAAACAGTTACAGAATTTAACAATAAAAAAAAAATATAAATGAGTTTAATGTTTTAAATTCAAAAAATTCATATCAATTGAAAACAGGTTCATCACTAGACTAAAAGTTACATAATATTACTTATTTGGTAAATTTCTTAAATGCTATATTGGCCAATAAATTTATATATTTTTAAATAAAGAATTTATTATACAATGAGAAGTTTATTTAAAAAAAGAAATGAAATTTTGAAGATTGAAATTTTATTAATTGACGTCAATTTTTTTTTGATAATTTAGAAAATAACCTCTTGGAGGTTGTTAGGACCGAAAGTTTGCATGCAGGCTCCACCCAAAGATTTTTTTTATATAATCTATAAATAACTACACAAGTCTACATGTAAAAGATAGCTTTAAGAAACACATATTCGCTGAAGCAATTTAGGCACTTGTACAACATAAGTTTAGTTAAAGTTCTGTAAAGTCAGTTCTAAGGAAAACATCACTTTTGTGCACTTGAAAGTTCGTAGATATATCAAACAAAACGTGTTTTGTAAACAGGCAGAAACATGTTAAGAGCTTTGCTGGTGTATGCAATATGAGGCAAGAATTGCTAGATTTCTCCAACCAGCGTATTAGCTGAAGCAAAAAAACACGTTTTTTAGCGTCTGTGCAAAATCAGACATGTTGTAGCATTAAATTTCTTTATTACAGAGAATGTCTTGTTATTTGTCAAAATTAAAGAAAATTGATTGCATCACAGAAATTCGTTTAAGATTATAATTAAAAGCTTCTTAGATGATTATAAAGCTATTTATATATATATAGTTTTGTTTAAAACAAAGCTTGTATAAGACTTGCAAAAATCTGCAAAAGTCTGTAAAACGAAATTTTCTGATTTAGAAGAGATTTTTCTAATTGTTTTATATTTGACATGTTCAATAAGATGTTCTGATTGTTTAATGTTCAACATTAGTTTGCACTAATTTCACATAATTGCTCGAAACTTAAAATGTGCCTGTTCAAGGTTTTTTGTAAAGTATGTTTTAAGAAATGAAAATTTTTATAATCATTTAGTTTCAAAAGAACATTGAGTATTAAATAAAACATGAAATACATATTTTAAAGAATACATGATAATTAACAAATTATTTTAAAACATTAACAAAATTTAAGATATGATAAAATCTGTAAAGCTGAATACCTGGAAAATCCTGTCGTGGAGCACGTGATCTTGTGCCGTGAAAATAAAAATTTATTTAACATACTCGAACACTAAAGCGCACAAAACAGTAGACTGACATATCATTTAAGAACTGAGATGTGAATTTTGAGACCAGATAAAAAAAAAATTATATCTAACGGAGCTATGAAAGAATGTAGAACATTGTGAGTAATTACAGGTAGACTGACTGCGGGTTGTAGAACAGGTAGGCTGACCAGCCGTTGTACTTTGTACTTAGATGTCATGCGATGCTTAGTTTTGGAGAAGGTCGCCAGGTGCCAGCATCTGTCAAGGCACGGAAGTTGGATTTATGGAAGGACGAGTGAATGAATTTATTTACGAATTTGATTATTGAATTTGGATGTTACAGCTCTCCCCCCCCCCGAAAGACGGAGTTGGGGTGGAGTCAGAAAAGAGGCCAGAAGGGCCTCCCGCAAAATTTTAAATAAGGGGCAAAGGGCCAGAAGGGCCTCCAAAAGATTCTAAAGAAGTGGCCAGAAGGGCCTCCAAGAAAAATTGAAGTAAGGGGCCAGAAGGGCCTCCTACAAAATTTTGAAATCAGGGGCACGTGATAGAAACAACGCTTCATAATGCTTTTATTCACCACTCTAGGGTGTAGCCTCCTTCGGCATTTACTTATTAAATTTTGAAATTTCTACAGCGTCTCAGCTCTTCCCACCTATAATTGGGATAAGCCCAGGACAGAAAGAGCTGAAGGATGACGCAAAGGTCGACATTGCTGTGCATGAACTGACTTTGTACACTAAGGTACGTGGGGAAAAGGGGTGGAGTGGCACCTCGGGACACCAAGAGGAGGTGACCACTCCGGGGACTAAGGGAGGGAAAGTGCATAGCACCTTGGACTTCAGGAAAAGGCCGGACTCAGACGGGGGGAGTATCCTCTGAGCCGACCTTTAATATATATATATATATCAAAAGAAATAAAAATAAACCCAAAAATTCCTGAAGCCAAATAGGTCAGATCATGCTCAGCGTCGTTATTTTTTAAATTCCTCTTCTCCCATACGAAGAAAAATTTAAACTATTCACGGCTCTTAACAATTTCCGTGAGAAAAAAGAATTTTGAAAGGTCTAAACAAATAATCCATTTTTTTTTTTTAAATAAACAAAGAAGCAGTATGAAACGTTGGTGAGTCAAAAAAAATTTTCTGCTGCGCAAGGCAGGGCTTGTGATGTTTGACTTAAGGTCTTATATGTGTATCATGTGCCCCAAAAAAAGGAATTTAATTTAATCAAAAAAAATTATGTAAAAAAAAATTTCATCAAAATTTTTAAGTGTTCAAAAAGATATGCAAAAGAAAGAAGTGTAAAAAAAAGGTGTAGCAAAGTAAATATGTATATAAAAGGTGACCCATGGTGAGGAAAACCCAACTCCGGTTTTCTCAACCCTAACGAAAAAAACTAAATCAGGAAACAAACATGTTGACCTGCTAACTAACAACCAAACAAATTAATCAAGACAAACAGGCCAACCATGTCGTCCTATATACAAAAACTGGGCCCCTATAATTTGGAAAAGAGAAAAAAAATTTAGTACACAAAGATATTATTCAATGAGTGTTCAACATTTCAATTAACTATTAAACAAGTGCCACCATCTGCATCAACCAGTCCACCGCCATTTTGCGCATTACTCATGATGATAAAAAAAACTAAAAATAATTTTCTCTCAAGATGACAAAAAAAAATTTCGAAAGCGAGCTCAGTGTTCTTTAATGCATCTACCAATCTCAGCAAATCCACTGCCATTTTAAACTATTGCTGATAATAAAAAAAAAAAAATTTAACCAAGTGATTTTAAAAAAAAAAATTTCTTTTAAGATGATACAAAATGAAGAGAAGGACCAGAGAATGACTCGAGAATTATATGTTGTGTAATTGTTGTCTATATGTGTGTGTGTAAGTATGAATTAATACAGACAAGCGAAAGAAAACTCGAGAAAAATTTTTGAAGGAAATTTTGAATTTTTTTTTTGTTTTTTTTGTTTCTAACTATTTTTGGGTTTTATTATTATTTTTTTTTTTAATTTTTTTGGAATTCCCGAATGAGCCCGCTGTCTGGATCAAATTCAGTGAATGACGAGAGTGTGCAATGTATGTAAATATAAAAAAAATTTATTTAAGCAGAGAAAAAAATAATAATAATAAAAGAAAATTTTATCAAAATTGGTTTAGAAGTTTTTGTGTAAAGTGTTTATATGAAAATAATTTTTAAAAAAAGGGACTAATAGGTTTATAAAGATTTAAATATTAAAAAAAATTTTCATCAGCAATAGTTGTGCAGTATTTGAAAAAGCTGCAAAACATAAAATTTGAGCCTTGTTTAACAAAAGAAAAATTTTGAATTTAAATTTAGATGGTTCCGATGCAAAATTTTGAAAATTAACTAAGGTTCCAGAATTTAAATTAACCACTCTATAATTTAGAGAAAACCAAGCTAGAATTTAAAGCTAACCACGCTCTGCTACCAAAAACATGTTACCAGGGGACTTAAATTTAAGAAAAGGCGGAACCAAAATGGTAACAATGTTTGAAAAAGAAAAGTAAAAAAAAAAAGACAAACACAAATTTAGTAATTAACAAGGCTCAAGTTTATTTAAACAGAAAAAGAAATTTCGACGGTTCAGATTTTATCATTTACAACTTAGAAAGACATCCTGAGACAAATCATCATAAACAGCTTATGATTAACAATATTATAATTAATAAAAGTTATACGCCCTTAATGTAACATATAATAATTTAAATAAAAAAAAATTAATCAATAGATTCTGAAAATTTATCCCCCCTTTTAGTTTATATATATTTATAGTTACAAAATTTAACAATAAAAAAAGACAATGAGCACAGCTTAATAATTAACAGGATTAAAATTAATCCAAAAAAAGATTATACGCCCTTAATGTAAAAAAATTACAAAATAAAAAAAAGATGAAAAGATACTGATATTTATTCCCCCCTTTTTTACTTTATGAGATGATAGTTTTTTAAAACAGTTACAGAATTTAACAATAAAAAAAAAATATAAATGAGTTTAATGTTTTAAATTCAAAAAATTCATATCAATTGAAAACAGGTTCATCACTAGACTAAAAGTTACATAATATTACTTATTTGGTAAATTTCTTAAATGCTATATTGGCCAATAAATTTATATATTTTTAAATAAAGAATTTATTATACAATGAGAAGTTTATTTAAAAAAAGAAATGAAATTTTGAAGATTGAAATTTTATTAATTGACGTCAATTTTTTTTTGATAATTTAGAAAATAACCTCTTGGAGGTTGTTAGGACCGAAAGTTTGCATGCAGGCTCCACCCAAAGATTTTTTTTGTATAATCTATAAATAACTACACAAGTCTACATGTAAAAGATAGCTTTAAGAAACACATATTCGCTGAAGCAATTTAGGCACTTGTACAACATAAGTTTAGTTAAAGTTCTGTAAAGTCAGTTCTAAGGAAAACATCACTTTTGTGCACTTGAAAGTTCGTAGATATATCAAACAAAACGTGTTTTGTAAACAGGCAGAAACATGTTAAGAGCTTTGCTGGTGTATGCAATATGAGGCAAGAATTGCTAGATTTCTCCAACCAGCGTATTAGCTGAAGCAAAAAAACACGTTTTTTAGCGTCTGTGCAAAATCAGACATGTTGTAGCATTAAATTTCTTTATTACAGAGAATGTCTTGTTATTTGTCAAAATTAAAGAAAATTGATTGCATCACAGAAATTCGTTTAAGATTATAATTAAAAGCTTCTTAGATGATTATAAAGCTATTTATATATATATAGTTTTGTTTAAAACAAAGCTTGTATAAGACTTGCAAAAATCTGCAAAAGTCTGTAAAACGAAATTTTCTGATTTAGAAGAGATTTTTCTAATTGTTTTATATTTGACATGTTCAATAAGATGTTCTGATTGTTTAATGTTCAACATTAGTTTGCACTAATTTCACATAATTGCTCGAAACTTAAAATGTGCCTGTTCAAGGTTTTTTGTAAAGTATGTTTTAAGAAATGAAAATTTTTATAATCATTTAGTTTCAAAAGAACATTGAGTATTAAATAAAACATGAAATACATATTTTAAAGAATACATGATAATTAACAAATTATTTTAAAACATTAACAAAATTTAAGATATGATAAAATCTGTAAAGCTGAATACCTGGAAAATCCTGTCGTGGAGCACGTGATCTTGTGCCGTGAAAATAAAAATTTATTTAACATACTCGAACACTAAAGCGCACAAAACAGTAGACTGACATATCATTTAAGAACTGAGATGTGAATTTTGAGACCAGATAAAAAAAAATTATATCTAACGGAGCTATGAAAGAATGTAGAACATTGTGAGTAATTACAGGTAGACTGACTGCGGGTTGTAGAACAGGTAGGCTGACCAGCCGTTGTACTTTGTACTTAGATGTCATGCGATGCTTAGTTTTGGAGAAGGTCGCCAGGTGCCAGCATCTGTCAAGGCACGGAAGTTGGATTTATGGAAGGACGAGTGAATGAATTTATTTACGAATTTGATTATTGAATTTGGATGTTACAAAAGGAGAACATAAAATACTTTCTGACTCCGACTTATTCTTGAATTGGTTGAGTGTAGGTGTTTATACTTGGCCGTATGTGTGCGTTGAGTGCTGTGGTTTCTTATATGTATTGTAGTGGCTCCAAGACATAAAATAAATACAATTAAAAGAGGGAAAAAGGGAGGAAGAATGTATGTGAAATTAAAATAATTTTACATGTAATATAATTAGAGGTTGCTCAAATGTACACTATGTAATAATTCAAAAATGAGCTGATGTTAATTATTAATAATAGTGAAGCTATTTTAAGAATAAAAAATTTATCTTTTGAACTTGAAGAGTTCTTTCTTTATATTTTGTTACAAAATAAAAATGAATTTAAAATTTAATTTAATTAATAATTGCACAGCAGTTTAGGGCGCCAGATGTGTTAACATCAATTTAGAAAAAAAATGAATTTAATTATTTAAATCTCAGGGTGTAGTTCTTTTAAAGGTGTACTTACAGTGAAGTTTGGTATTGCAATGAAAACACTTTGGCTGAAATGTTAACAAAAAACATTTATTAAACAGTAAAGAACAAAAACATTAACATCAATTTTGAAATAAATATTATAAATCACTTATGTTATACATCCTACTATTAGATGTTATTAATTCCCTTTAAGAAAGTTTTAACTTTAAAGAAAGATCTTGAATTTATCTTTTTTATTTTTTAAGTTGCAACTGAAGAATTTATTATGAAGCTTAACAGATTAACTTTATCTGTTTTTTAATATTGAATCTATTTTACTTTAAAAGGAAAATTATGTCAATCTATATTTAGTATTCTTCTACAGGTACGTTAAGTAACATAATTATTTTAAAATATTAAATTTACAAACAAAAACAGAAAATCAAACATGATAAATTTTATAAGATGAACAATTTGAAATTTAAGTATTAAATAATACAGAGTTACCAGTCCGTTGTCTTAAACACATCACTCGATTATGGTCCAAACAGCATGGTTCTTATACGATGGTGTTCCTGAAGTGTGATGTCCCTCGAAGTCATTTTTTATGTATAATTCAAACGTTAGTGTTAAGAATGTCTATTAACTTATTAGTCCATATTACACTTTACAATTGTTCATTATCCATCCGTGTTTATTACTACACGCAAGATAGTCTATTGTCTCTTTATAAGACACGTTGTTCGTACTGAACACTTCTAACAGTCTACTTTATTTTAAAATTAATACGATTTACCATATTCGTCTACATTGTCCAAATAACTATTTAAAACTGTCTGTCTAACATACTTTATCAGTCCAGATAGCCAACTAAAGCATTCTGACAACACGTTCATTGTTTCTAGGCACTTAACTCAGACTCTCATTAACACAACCGTCACCTATGAGCTTCCAACTAAGACTGATCTAGCAATTTGCCACGAGATGTCTTACTTCCGAAAAAGTTCTTTCCGGTCACATTTTGCTGTTGTAAAATAGTCCACACACGTCGTAAAACTCAAACAATTTACATATAATATCAATTAAACTAAATTATATTGAAATTAAACATGGTAATTTATACTGTTGTCTTGAAAATCCATTTTGTTCCTATAAATGAATTTACTAAATACAATTCATGATCTAGACATCCTGTCTCGGTCCATGTACCCGCGGATTTTAAACCTATTATAAATTTTGATTTTTCACATTACCACAACTACACTGAATAATTTTGTTGTATCAAGCTCAAAAGTTTTTAGTGTGTTAAGGTGTCTCATTTGTATTTTGGTAGGCAATGATTTTTTTATTTAAAACAATTTTCAATTAATAGTGCTATATATTATGACAAAAGTGTTACCTGCAAAAGTGTTACCTGACAAAAGTGTGTAATGGTGAACTTTATTGGTAAGGACTTGACTTATATTAACTTTTCATTCCTTTGTTCACAGGCCACGGTCCATGAAAGCTATATGGCCATATATTTGTATGCTAATGTGTTTTATTATCAAGGTTCCATTACGAAAATAATAATTAATAAACAAATGAAATATTATTATTAGAAAATATTACTATTGAAAATATTCACAATATTGCAAAATTTAAATTCATAAATAATGTTACATACTATCCTAGATATATTAGTAAATAATTTTATTGCCGATTTAAAAGTATCTTCATCGAAAAAGTGTCTATGGTTAAGAGAGAGTTTGCAAACAACTATTAATTTTTTTCAACTGTGTTGTTTTGTAGCCATTGTCAGTATGGTTTTGTGCAATGATCAGTAAACCATTTAATACTCGTAGACTCATTTAATACTCATAATACCTGGTGTATTAAAAAGAGATGCTGTGAACATTGCTTGGCAGTCTCATTAAATTTGATAAATGCTCATGTTTCAAATTGATCCAATGTTTTTTTCATGAGCTATCTACTCACTAAGTTGGGATTTATAAAAAGATATGCCAACTTAGTCAGGTCAGACAATCAAGTTGCCATTAAGACAGTGAGTTCACACGAGTTTTCATCTTTACTCATATAGGAGTGTTAACAGACCTTGGTAAAAGTCTCAAACATCAAAAATATGGTGGGTCTTGGTTATAGAGATAAGCTGGGGCTTCACTTCGGCCTAGAGCCCATTTGTGGCATAAGTAAATCTGTAGCAAAAAGATGGGTAAAACAGAGATCCTTAACGGATGGAGTCAAGTGATAAACTCTATGTGTTATTGTTTCATCCCAATCTAAAATACTCTTGATAGATAGTCTTACTGAGCAGATATACGAGCTTGTAAACAGTAAAGTCTTGAGGTTTGTTACTTGACACAAATCATCCACAATGTCTATAAACACCAGATGGTTCGGAATGTAGGCTTTGTAGCAAATATATGAAAACTGAACAACACTTACTTTTGATGTGTGAAGTACTACTGATTTTCGGCAAGTCTTTCACCTCAGGAAATATAAATTATCTAGCAAAGCAAGTTATGTGTTCTACAAATAATATAGAGCTAATCTGTCTGAATTAGAACATGGAAGTACACAAAAAGTATTTTATGCTGAGGTATCTAGGGGGTGAAATCTGCCTTAGATATTTTTAAAACTTGGAATTAACACAATTCTCCATTCTAAAGAGACTTTTAACTCACTCTTGGTAGTTGTCTTCCCATATTAATATGTACAACTAATTTAAACTAATTTTATTCTTAGATTCAAAGGATTGTTTTTAAATGAATGTTTTCTGTTACAAGATTACAAGAATATAACTGTTTTCTACAGATGAATATGTGCAGGTTTCATTTCTAATATTAAAATACACAATGGTTGAAAACCACAATCAACATGATTAGTAACTAGTGCTATAATTAATGACCATTGTTGCAATATGAAAGTAGATAATGTCTGGAAAGCAAATTCAACATTGTAACAATTCGAAATGAGTTATAAATAAAATAAATTCAAACATTCTCTATAGAGTCTTGAAGTTTAAACCAATGAATATCTAGTGGTAGCCAAGAAAAGTACCATACTAGCAAATTGCCTAATTTTAATTAATTTCCCGACAAAAGCTTAGTAAAATTCAAAATTAACACATTTCCCCATGTATAGCACCATGTTTTCTACCATAAAATGTTTTCAATCAAATCCATCTATCTAGAAAAGGTAATCAAAATTCACATATAACCATTTTATAACTCAGGAATATGAATTTTAAAATCGGCATAAAAATTACTCATTGTAAAAAATAACTTTGGCCTACACCACATATTAGAAGATTATGAAATATTCAGAGATCAATGGGAAAAAGGGATAATATTCTTAACAGACCATATATTTCTATATCCAATTTATTTCACACAAAATCTTAAATACATATGTATAATTAATTATACAATATGAAATCAGCATTTGTTGTGTTTTATAAGTTAAAGACCAGACATTACATTTACTTCGTGACGTAATGCCACACCTATTTATCAGCAGACTTTCTGATTGGTCCTTTCAATTTCGTACGTTTCAATAAGATCTTCTGCTTAACAAGCTCAAAGAAATATGTAAATTAGATAATAATTATAGTATTATTAAGAGAAGTTATATAATTGTAATTAGTTAATAAAAACACAAAATTTTAAATTTCCTATTCTAAAATATTGTATTAAAATTTATCGCATCTATTCGTACCCATAGAAGAATAATAGTCATACAAGACAAATTCACAAACCAATCACAATTAATTCAGAGGGCTCAAGTTTCAAGCACTGGATAATTTGATATAAAAAATGAATAGAAAAAGTATTGTTGAGGGAGGCCTGAAGCAGATCAAACGTATTTGAAAAGCCAGGAATCAAAAATCCAGATTAGGCCGCATCACCTTCGTTTTCATCCAGATTAGTTTGTCAGAAGAGATTTTAAATGGTGCGTTTTTTTTTTTTTTTTTTTTTTTTAGTAACAGTGTTTTCTATGATAGTCGAGATACAACAGGAAGAATATATAGAAGACTGAACTTGGTACACTGGAGAGATCATTCCATTTTATTATATTCATTTCCACACACTTTGATTCTAAATACTAGAAAACCAGTAAAAACTGTTGAGCCTAAGGCTAGAACAATATAACTGTGATATATATTTTTTTATGGGTTTTAGACAATTGAACTTATATGAACAATTTTAATACGCCCATTTCGACTTTTCCATTTCAAAATCACATTACCATTTCACACGTTAATTGGACTCTTTAACTATATTTATTTAAATTTTTTGGAACTTAGCTCCTAGTTTATTTGCCTTAACTTGAATTAATATGTGTTTCTTACCCTTCTACACCCTGGGAAAAAGCCGGCACCATCCCCTATCCTGAAATAAGACTCTATGTGTGTATATTTTATGTAGACTGAAATAGACAGTAATAAATAATTTTTGAGCAGCTACGAGCCCAATGAAGAAAATATTAATGATATGAACGAAAATAACTTTGTGGGTCGACTTAATAAATTTGAACAATCTAAAATAATATTTTGAAGCTTATAAACTCAAAAAACCTGAATTTTATTTTGTTTTTTAATAATTCTGAATTTTATGATATTTTTTCATATAAATTCTCATAATAAATAAAATTTTAACATATTATCCAAACATATGTTTTGTTATAACATGTTAAGGCCTGGTAACAGTAACCAGTGGTGTTATCAATGACCATTGTTGCAATATGAAAGTAGACAATGACTGGAAAGAACAGTCAACTTATTAAGGCCCATTATCAATTAATTACAAGATACAGTGGTTTATCTTGGAGATTAGACCTTTCCTCATTTCGGAGCCAACTTCGTCTGATATGATACAGATATGAATTTTGTCTGTTTTGTGAAAAAATAAATATAAAGAAGAAGCAGGGAAGCTTTTTTCAAACTAAAAACATTTTGTATTAAAACTTGTATATTATATTTGTTATTTAACCTAACCTACTAACCTTTGTGGATTATAATAACAGTCTATAATGAAAAAGAACACTCACAAACAGATGGTTGCCTTATTTTCTATCAAGAGAAAGATCTCAATATCTTATTTTGTTCTATAAATTTGACGTAACTATAATAGGTACTTTTAAATGATGTCTCCTAAGTTAGCATTAAAATATTATCATATAATCAATGTAATAATAAATGATAATTGCTAATAACATCAATATTTACAGTGTAACCCCACCAATGATCACTGTTCCAAAGAATTCATTTGCGACAAAAAGATATGCAAGAGGAAGTGCATCCCAAGAGACGGAAAAGTAAGTTCACAAAAATAATGTAATTTCAAGGTATTGTTGATTTTGTTTTGGACTATGTACTTAGGTTTTTTTCTTTAGAATTAGTTCTTTTCTTTTTATATATTGGTTCTTTACCTACTATCTATAAATAAATAATAATTTATTATTTTAAGTAATTTTTAGTCCAGTTTCTTTCAACAATAACATACATTTTTTCTTCTCCTAGGCGCATGTGCTTGTGTATTGTATATGCGTGTGATTGTAAACTTTTCTGTTTCAGTATTATTAATTTAGAAATATTTTTTAATTAGTCAAGATTTCATAGATTTCGGTTAAATAATTTGGAATTTTAGGAGTCACAAAATAAACTATTCACATTATAGAAATAAGAAATAAAAAAATACGATGATTGTAACTTTTGGTAAAATTTTTAAATCACGAGTTTTTAAATGTAAGTACAAGTACTTGTATTTTATACGCTGAACTTAATTTTTAAAGTTTCAATTTTGGGGTAAGTTTGATACAATTTGTACGTGTGAAGTACTAGAGTTCATTATTTTATGGATTTAAAATAACGATAAATAATTTTAGAGTTCAATTGTTAGCCATTGTGTTTTTCAACTCATAGTATAAAATTTATGGATTTTTTAATCATTTAGAAATGTAAGCCTATAAGTTAAGACTAATTTTGAAATTGTACGATGAATTTTAAAATTAAAAAAAAAAATTTTTTTAGATATATGTGTGACGATTGAAGTTCAATATATGTCCAAAATAATTGTTGATAATTTATTTTGCCATAAGTCTATTTATAAAACTTATTTTGATATTGAAAACATGTGTATTTTGTCTAATAAATGCAGGACAAAATTTAAAAATTAACATTGGATTTCTGATATGCATGCTACATTTTGTTTTCAACATTTTAATTAACAAAGTGAGTAATACGGCAGAAGAAATCCCAACCCACAAATACAAACATTAAAGTTTAATATACCCTTATGTACATTTCGATAACATAGCTAGCACCCTCAGAGGGATATAAACTAATACTAAACCAAATGTGACAGGACAGTGAGACGACTTATAAAAGGTGTAAGGATGACTTTTTTGTCTACCAAATCAAAAATGTTAAGCTTCAAAGTAACAAAACGTTTACTTTTATCGAATTTTAGTATCTTTTGGTGTGAGTTAATTGTTTCCTAGCATTCCCATTAAAGAAACAATGGCATATTTTAGGCATTTTTTATCTATGAACCATGTAGAACATTGTAGAATTAACAAATACGTAAAATTAACTGAGCTCTGCATGTATCATCATTATTTTAGTTTTAACAATGAATATTACCAACAGCTTAATGGCACATCTATGAGGAAGCGTCCGTTTCCTTTCATAGCTGCACTTTTCATGAGTAGGCTTGAAGGAGTTTATAGTTAATAATTAATTGTTATATTTTCCAAAGATATGTTGATGACATCTTTGTTGTATTTGATTTTGATAAATGTACTGTTCATACATTTTTGAATCAAATTAACAATGTGCATAACTCAATCAAATTTACGATCTATAGGCAAAAAGAAACCCCTAAAAATTGCTAAAACGACTACCATTTATAAAATTGAAAATGTTTATTTAATTGTAACAAATAATAAATCCTAGAGCATGTCAAATTTTATTGAATTCTGATTAAAATTTTCTCTGCTAGATTATTTCTGTGTTTATTTGTAGAATAAGCACTGAAAGTTCATAGTTTTGGAAGTTCGGAAATAATCCCAAGCTAACTTTGATCTGAATTTGTTACAACCCAAGACTTTCCAAGCCACCTGACTATATATATTCTTATCCTTGAATCCAAGTCTTAAGTTTCTCTGACACATTTGATAGGAATTTACCTTTATTAGGCCGGGTTTCTTTATTAACATAATAAAGTAATCATCAGGTGTTCAGTTTTGTACTCAATATTAATAATATTATTTATCTACTCCAAATATCTTTACAATTTAGATTGACTCTCTTATTATACTAATATCAAAATAATATCGACCTATCTTATAAACATAAGTTTTTATCTTAAATGCATTGAAATCAAATTATGTCTATTTTGACATATGAACCCAGAATGATTCCAACTGTTGTTCCTTTATGAATCTACTTTACTTTTGATACAATTACCAGATCACTCTGGACATAAATGTTTGCTCACCCTGTTTTCCTGTAAAGACTCTTGGATATTCACCATGCTCTCTCTCTCTCTCTCTCTCTCTCTCTCTCTCTCTCTCTCTCTCTCTCTCTCTCTCTCTCTCTCTCTCTCTCTCTCTCTCTCTCTCTCTCTCTCTCTCCCTCGGCGATACATTTCACAAAGACTGGCTGTGTCTCTACTTCATTAAGGGCTTATATGCACTTATAATGTTGTATGTAAACAGGTCATCGTACTCGCAAGTCAAGCATTTCAACACTTTTTGAATTATTTTGCAACAGCTGGCTCTCATTTCATCTCTTCCTCCTTATTCTAATGCATTTAATATGTTTTATAATTATTATACTTATTCTATTCTTCATTTGATTAAAATACATTTAATATACCCAATACATACATACATAATACTTTACACTAAATGCTTACAATTATAATATTTACATACTATTGAATTTACGTAATATATAAATACTTAATCCTAACACATTCTACTAAGGCCCTGACTGAAACACCATTGGCAACACTGTTTTAAAACCATCTCTGAACCACTCTGAGTATTTGGGTAAAAGATTCATTCCCTCCAGCCACTCCCCCAAAACAATTTTAAATAACCATAATTTCGAACTTACCTACATGTTTTTTTCCAAACAAACATTTATTAAAGGTATTGTATTAAAGTATATTGAATTTTAAAAGCATTAACACATACACAAAACATGTTCTGGGATTCTTGATAAGTGCTCCTTTAGTTCTCTCAAATCTCCCATCAGGGTGGGTGCAGGGAACTTGTAAAGTTAATTTAATAATAATACCAGTTTTGTTTTATCGTTGCACATACATGAAACAAAACAAGTTACAGCTCAAATGTTGTATTCCAATAGCAGAAGCAAATGATGTTTAAACATCTGGCATCTTCTTAAAATAAACAGCCTCATTGTTAAACACTGTATACACAAATGATGCCACAGAGTATTTCAACATATCTAGATTAAAATTATTAAATAAATAAATTAAATTGAAAGCACACAATTCATATACATTAAAAAAAACAAAAACTAGAGTTATTATTATAAATGAACAAGCTTTCATTGGTAGCTTCTTCTGTGTGGACCTTGGAACTATAATATATTATTTATTCACGCTCCAAATGAATTTGTTTTAATATTGAATTATTTTAATATAATCTAATTAATAACTGGTCAATATAAAACATTAAAACTCTTTGTCAGCTTTTTCTGACTGCAAAATAATTGTAATGCTTGTAAAGGCAACTTGTATTAGAGCTGTTAGGCCTGTTTTTTTGTTGTGCTGTTTACAATTAGGTCTTCCCGGTTTCTGGAATTTAGTCTCTTCTTTACTTTTACCTTTATTTATCCTTAGGCACATTTTAATTTCTTTTAGACTAAGCGTCTTGATATCCTATGTAACAATATTAAGTGTTTTTTTAAAAATAACATTTATGTGATACCCTAAATGAATGTACTAATTTTGATCAAATTTATTAAGTTGACATAGCTTGCTGTACCTACCAGCAGTTCTTAGATATTTTGCAGTGTCTGCCTAAGAGTAAAACATAATAACTAATTTTTATCAAATATAACCCAAAAAAACATAATGTTTGCCATTTCCCCCAATATGCCGATTCAGGAATTATTAGTCCGAATTGAAAACATTAGCAGGTACATTGTTTGACAGAATAACTTTTTACATTTCGACAAAATTTGATTGGAATAACTCGGGGGCAAGATAATGAAATATTGTACTTTCTAATTTTTAATTATTTATCAATAACTTCCAAAGAGGCATATTTGAGGAGATGGTGAAGAATATATTTTATTTGCCTGGTATTGGTGAGAATGTTTGTGAAGCGTCTTTGTACGTTTATTTTATTTTAAAGTTAACCACTCCTCAATGTGCCAGCCACCACTAGTGTAATCTTATCACATGAATACTTTCACAAAACATTTTAAAAATAAAAACACTTTTTTCTTTTTCAGTGCAATGCAATATTTGATAAATGTTGTGATGGTGGCCCATGTAACAATGATACATGCCAATGGCCTAATTGCATTAAAGTTGGAGAAAAAGTAAGTCAAATATAAAAGTTAATAAATTGTGTACAAACCAATTTATCACAATATTTTAATTTGATATATATTTTTTGTTATGAATTTATTTTATAAAATACTGCAACTAACATAACCTACTAAAATTTTGCACCATTATTGTTTGTTTTAGTGTCAGGATGTTAGTGACTGCTGTAATAATCATAAAGATAATTTATATTTGAACTGTATAAACGGCATCTGCAAGCAATTATGTTTTGAAGATGGAAGTTCTGTAAATAAAAATGATCATTATACGAGCTTTTAACTGTGACAGCACTCTCCCCTCTCTCTCTCTCTCTCTCTCTCTCTCTCTCTCTCTCTCTCTCTCTCTCTCAATCCCTCTCAATCCCTCTCAGAAACTAATTATTGTTTCTCCATTGTTTACTGTTACAAAGTTGTTTAATTTATCATTAACTACTGGTGTTTACCCATTTGCCTGGAAGTCCGCTTTAATCTGTTCCATTGCAAAAATATCCCAACCTACTGTGTCCTTTCAATTTCAGACCGTTAAGTATTCTATTGGCTTCTATAAAAATGTCTTGAAAGTATATACCGGTATATCAACAACTCATAATTTACATTGAAACAAATAATATTCTCAACCCGTTCCAATCTAGTTTCTGTTCAGGCTCAAGTACTACTACTGCTATCCTTTATGTAACTGATGAAGTAGGTTTGGCAATGGATAGCAAAAAGTATACTATTTATTAAATTGTTCTAAGAGTTTTGATTGCATTCATCTTTTTTTTGATACTTGTAAAATTAAAAAACGTAAAGTATAGATTTCCTTATAGTTTTACAAATCTGTTTAATAGGGAATTAGTTAATATAATTCAGATTTAAGTATTTTTTAGCTTTACCAACGACTATGTTTGACAGTATGCAACTGCAATGACATTTTTGTAGACATATAGTTAATGCTTTTTGTTCAACGAATGTCCGTATATACTGCTTTCTTTGTTCAAGTATACAGTAAATTGAATTCCTCTGTTATATATTTAGCATGTAACACATGTTCAGTGAAATAAGCCATCTTCATTACGTTAATCAGTCCACTTTGTAGACAGAGGTCAGGGGTTTAAGTACACATATTCAACAAATTATGCTTTTTAAATATTTTTACATTAAGTCGAATATTCCTCTATTATATATTCAGCATGTTAAACATGTTAAATGAAAAAAACAATCTTCATTACTTAAAAAATTTCCACTTTGTAGTCGGAGGTCAAGGTAAGTTTAGAAAAGTTATGTTTAATTAAACGTATCTCCTAGTCCAAATATATCTTACCTAGAGAAATTTTTGAAAGTAATATTTTTCTACTACCTCTTGTGATCCCATGAACAAATCTCTTGAAATAGGAGATTAGGATGTAAATTTAAGTTATCTTATCATATTAAATGTAGCATCTAAATTATATACACTCTCGAATAAAATACTGAACATAGAGAAAAATAAAAGTTAAATATTGCCTTACATTGTGATTGTGAATTACCATTCATTGTAATTATACTGTTTTGAAAGTAAATATTAATTGTAACCTACTTATCGATTAATAATAAAAAATGAATTGAAAGAAACCCTTCTTTTGAGAATTTGTTTTTACAACATCTAGGTAGTGAAAAATATCTTTATCTAATTAATCAACTTATATTTTACTAAAAATCAGTTAAAAATTAAAACTATTTTAGGTCTAACATATTCTCAGATATATCTTGGGGGTTAATATGTTTTTGTCATAAATCACTACATAACATTTGGGTAAACATCAGGTGTACATGCCGCTTGAATTTAGTGGTGAAAAATCATGAAATCATTTACTATCTACTTTAATTGTAAGAATTAAATTATATTTTGTTTCGGAAGACATTTTTGAAGTTCCAAAATGCATTAGTTCAGTAGAAAATATGAAATATAAATGTAACGCCTACATTAATATAAATGACCAATAATTCATGTTTATTAACTTTGTAACTAGAAATATATATATATATATAATATACTAATTATATTTATATTTGTTTTGCAGTGTGACGGTAATTATGACTGCTGTAATGGAAACTGTATTAATAATATTTGCAAACCTAAATGCAAAGATCAAGGAAATGTAAGAAAATAAATTATTTTTTATTGTAAACCAATGATAGATTAACTTCTTTTAAGAATATATTTAAGAAGGAGTTTTCCTACTTATTAAAACTCTTTGGTTCCAGTGACTAGTCAGTATAGCTCATTTGTTATGTGGTTTTGCTTGAAGGGAGGGTGGTCTGGCTTGGAGTGGGGAGGCCAGTCTGCGGAGGGGAAGTGTCTACCCGTGTACACTTATAAATATTGCTTATGAATTCTTGTGTCTGGCTACGAAAAATTTTCATACCATCAATTTTTGTTCTGTTATGGTTCGATTCCGTATTAATAATAAAAGCAACAACACTACACAAGGCATTAACAAATCACTATTGATTACACGTTGTTCGTAATACACTGTATAGAAACGCACTGACGAAAGGACAGCGGAACAGTGACTCACTCGCTTCCCCTACCACTAAAAAGTGACAGGAAATTGTTAGCCCAATGAAGGTCAAGCGCCACTACATACCAAATGACCTCTAGTTACATTCATTTAACTGGTAAAAACTAACTCTCCACATTTAGGCCTACATAGTTTTAATCAGTTATATTTTAGGCTATAAGAACTGTTAGCTTATTGGTAGCTATTTTTTAAGATTAGCTAGAAATGTGTGTCCAGGCAAGCACATGACATTATCTGTAACATGGTTGTTTAGTCACACAAAAAAACAAAAACATAAGTTTAAATACCATTATATACTTAAACTACCTAATAACCCTCAGAGGCTCACTCATAGTTAGTGTGGATGTGGCAGACCTGTGGACCCTGGATCTATACCTTTCTTCATGCAGTTTTGGGTTAGCTCCCTCTCTTTCATCATTCATATCAGGTCTCTCTCGACCAACTCTTGTTCTCTTCCGACTCTGATGATATTAGGATATTCAATGTCTAGGGTCTTTATTTTAAGCTCTTTTTTTATAAGGTGATGAGGACTGAAAGTTTTTTCACCTTTAATTAAGGAAAAAAATATGCACCAAAATTTACTAGATAACTGATTTTATTAATTTATTCCTTAAGGCAAGTACCCTCAAGTTGAAAAAATTATACTTATATACTTTATTGGAAGTCAAAAACTGCATAGTTACCAATTTTTATCAAAATTGGGCGAAAAACCGTTAACAGTTT
Source organism: Aphrophora alni (assembly GCA_963513935.1). Classification (NCBI taxonomy): domain Eukaryota; kingdom Metazoa; phylum Arthropoda; class Insecta; order Hemiptera; family Aphrophoridae; genus Aphrophora; species Aphrophora alni. The sequence continues at coordinate 40,122,231 of OY740775.1, forward strand.
TTTTGAAAAAAAAAAAAAAAAAAAAATCACTGCTGAAGGATATAGATATGAATTGACAGACATTTAGTAAAAAATCTACTTCTGGGAAATGAAATGAATTTACCCACAAAATATTTTACACTGATTTTTAAAAATATATTAAGAAATTAATTCATAATCGAAACTAAAAGTTCACCAGTTCTTAAATATATTTTAATACAACTCATTATTTGTTCATGATGGTTAACTGGACTCTGTTTCTATTATTTATTTTTTATAAGAATTATAATAAGTAGTAAATGCAATTCTATATTAGTTTGTTTCTCAAAGTTTAGTTTATTTTCAAATAAAGGTAGTCTAGTATTAAATAAATTTTAAACTAACTAATTTTACACTCAATTTATTTAGACAGGTTTGAAACTAAATTTATCTTTCAAATTGTTTTAAGGTAATAGTAGTACTTAAATATTTTTTATAAGAAATAAATTGAGACGATGCTATCATAGTAAGGCAAATATTGTATATTAAAATATGGGAATCTTAAAACTCATATTCATGGAGGAAGTTTGAAATTGCATAATTTTTAGATAATTTATTACATTTTTTATATAACTTTAAGTTGGTTAACATTTAAGATTTTGAAAATAACAACAAAAACTTAATATTTTTGCGCTTCAGACATATCAGTGAATAAAGTCTGAATGTCTGAAAGTCCAAATGTCTGAACCACTATTCAAGCTGTTTTATCAATATTTTCTTTGAATGGTTCCTTGCTTTGTCTGTTTAATATGTGATAACTATGAAATTTTAGTCAGTCATATTTTTATGATTAGTTCCACCAATTATAGTCATTGTGAGTAAATAATATTTGGTATCACTACCTAATGTTTGCAAAGAGATACATTTCACAATGTCAATGTTAATTAAATGTTTTTCTGTTTCAGTGTAAAACCAATGACGACTGTTGTAGTGGTTTGTGTAAAAATGGAAAATGTAAATTAATTTGTCTTATTGATGGACAAAAAGTAAGTAAAGTCATGAATGTTTAAGTAAGTAAACAAATGAATGTTTAGCTTTTGTTTATTAAAAAAACTATTCCCAGTAAAGAACTAAGTAAGTTACCTAATGGTTTCTGGGTTTAAAATAAGTCAATTTAGCCTAATTTAATTTAATACCAAAATGTAATTCTGAGGAGCTATAGGCCCACCAAAGTTTCAAACTTTTAACTGGGTTTGGCGAGAAAAGGAATTAATTTTTTTCTAGTTAATACTGTATACATTTTCTTCGGTTTTGGAAGTGAAATGTTGTCCAGGGTGTTTAACGTCTTCCACATTGTAATGTCTTTCACTGAATCTTTTGTAACACTTAAAAATATGTAGATGAGATATTTAGTCTTCCCCTGTGAATCTTAGTAAACCATTGGTGTTTTCTACAATTTTATACAAAATTTCAAGATTCACACGTTGCTCAACTTTTAAACTTAGAATTAATTCAGCATACAACTATAGAACTAGAAAATACAACTATACTAAACAATGACTCACAAAAAAGGAATGGAGAATAGTAGATTGAGCAAGCTGTGTTGTGCTCCTGATTAACTGTGTTTTTTGAGTGATTATTGTGTTGTATATTTGACAAAATTCGTATAAAATTTATAAGATAAGTGTGAGCTTCATTGTATTATCTTGTGAGCTCTGTGATTTCCTCCTAGTTTAATTTTTATGAACTATTCAGAAATCATATTTGGAAAACAGTTTAGTATGAATTGCTTTCTTATTTGTATAAACTTTAGACTCTTTTAAATTCAGACCTTCATTTTAGACTTTAGATTCAAGAAATCAGTCTTATTATAATCTTAATCTATAATTGTTTACTTACTTTGAAGATTTACTTCTAGTCTAAAGGACTTGAGTATATCGATACTCATAATAAATTAATAAACTTTTAAATTCTGGACTTTGACTTTGCTGATAGTGAGCAGATAAGTAAAAAATTTGACTTCACTTGGGCACAGTCTGAGGTAAATGTAGTTTATGTAGTTCAAGTTAATATATTCGGGAATCGATAGATAAGATTCTAGAAATTACTTTTAAAAGTAAGGTTGTAATAAAAACAATCAAAAGTCCTCCAAATAGTTTACTAATAAATCATTTGTGGACAATGCAAATGAGATTATACATAAAAATGTAAATTCTAGTAATAATAAAAACATCTTTATTAATTTTGTAAATAACAAAGTTTTTACATCCCATTTTACAAGAAGGGGACATTTAAATCAGAGAGGAAATACAATAGTCTGTAAGCAGCTTTTTGAGTTGATATACACCTCAACAATTGAAAAAAGACTTTTCTGGAGAATTGGTTGGCGACTGCCAAGGACATCAGTGTAAATTTGAAACAAATCAGTATGAGTGATTCAACACCCTTAGAATGATGGTTGAAGACTGGGAAATATATCTCATTAAAAATAACTTAATTGGACTTTCTAGTTGTTACTAAACTTTTTTATAGATATGAAAATAAGTAAAGTTAAATGATTAAGTGTTTATCAAAAAATGATAAATGATATTAATGATAAGATTGAAAAACATTGTTAGGATAAGACTGTTTCTCGTATCTGTCATGCATTATAACATCCAAGGTATAAATAGTAAAAAAAATACTGGAATTGTTATTGTTTTTGAGACTATTAACTATTCACCTTTGATTATGTGTTTATGTGAACACTGGCTATGTCTGGAAAATATATTAATATTAAATACTCTTCTGGATAATCTATAGCTAGTACTTTCACTAGGACATCTTTGGTAAGAAGGGGAACAGCAATTCTTATTAAAAGGTGAATTCAGTTCAAACAAAGGAGTGACATTGAAAAATTTAGGCTTGAAGGTGACTGAATGTTCTGTAGTAGAGATTATAGATTAAAAAAACTTTCAAAAGCTAATACTCTTATTATTAACATCTATCGTAGGCCTGATAATAATTTTTTTTTTTAATATTGATATGTTAAACTCAGTTTTGAATGAAATACATAAAGAAATTAGAAGGAAATATTTAATAATAACTGGTGACTTAAATGTAGATTTCTATTGGCATAGTAATGAAAAACAAATATTAGTAAATGCTCTATAATTCTATAACTTAGAATGCAAAATAGATGAACCAACTAGACTTACAAAGCCACAAGCAAAACTATTGGTTATATTATTGTAACATCAGATGTATACTGTAGTAAGGCTATAGTTTTAGTGCCAGGGCTGTCAGATCATACAGCTCAAGTGCTAACATTAAATGTTGACCAAACAAAACCATGTGTAAATAAAATTCCTAAACCATTGATAAGAAAATTCACAATAAATAATATAATGAATTTTGGTATATTAATGTCTAACACAGATTGGAATGTTGTATATGACGTGACCGATGCGGACTCAGCATACAATTTATTTCTCAATATTTTTTGTCAAGGTTTTATTTCCTCTTAAATCAGGGAAAAATTGTCCTAATATAAATTCTTGGATGACGCTGGGTTTAAATATCCTGCAAAAAGAAATTGTTTACTTGAAATGATTAAGGTGTGGAGTGAGGAGCCTCTAAACTACTATAGGCTCTATTGTAAAATACTGCGGAAGCTTATAATTGTAGTTAAGAAATAACACAATGATAAATACATAGTTCAGGCTTTGTATAGATCAAGGGCTACTTGGGATATTGTAAGTAAAAAACAGGTAAATTGGTTCCAAATGGTTGTATTACAGAAATCGTTGATCAAGAATGAAAGGTTGTTGATTCTGAAGGTATAGCAGATTTTTTAATAACTTTTTAATGTTACAAAAGACTTAAGAGGAAGTCAAGATAAATCAAAAGCTATGGTACTCATGGAGTTTAACAACAAAATGAATAATAGTTCTTATAATAATAAATTACCTTGTATGGTCCGTCTTGTGACTTCATTTGATTTCTATAATAATTACTTAAAATTATCACCTAATGATTAAACTGAAATATTAAAAATAATCCAAAAATAAAAAAACAAAAAATCATATGGATGGGATAAGATATCAGATAGTATCTTGAAAACAGATGCATTGTTCGTCAGTAAACCGTCGGCATTTATCGTACATCTATCAATGAAGACAGGTTTTTTGCCTTCTAAATTAAAGTATGGAAAAATTAGGACAATTTATAAAAAGAGTAATAATTGTGAAATGGGAAATTACAGACCCATTTCTTTTATATCAGTTTTTTCAAAGGTTACTTCATCGGTTTACTTTATTTTTGTAGGATAACTGCATTCTGTCTGAGGCTCAGGTTGGGTTTAGAAAAGGTTGTTAAACATCCTCTGCAATATTGTCACACAGGTTCAGGCATGCCCAAGGCCTCTGCCAAAGAAGTTGTCATTGCTTTCTCTACGAGATAGAAACACAATCTTGTTATTTAATAGTTAGTTATATCTTGTTAGTGATTATCAGGAAAGCTTTACAATAATACATTCTTATGACAAAGTTGTGTGTTACAGTGTACTTCTTTTGACAAATGCTGCAATAATGGGACCTGTAACAATGCTGGTATATGTGAATCTAAGTGTCAACTAACCACAGAAAAGGTGAGTAAATATTTCACTTCTGACATATATGTATTCTACTTCCATTATGAGAATAGAACTGTGAGAAATTCTGGTGGAGAATCAAACCTATTTGGTTTTGAAAATTCTCTTTGACTTATTACCTAACCTGAAAATATAATTTTTAGGTGTCACAAGGAGTGATTTGGTGGTGGTCCAATTATATCAGTTATTGATATTTTGTATCCCTTAGTACATATACAATAGGGGATCATTTTATCCCTCAGTAGCTCACTGTTTTACTGAAATTTTAATGTAAAACGAAATAATGTTTTTCATAATTTTTTAACTAAACTATTTTATAGTCACTGTATCTTGGCAAATATAGTCTACTTTAACTATTTTTACAAGTTTATATTGATAACAATTTAGAGGGATGGGCGCAACCACCTTGATTTCATAAAGATGCAATTTGTCTAAATGCGGCACTGCTTATGAAATAATATACTTTATATGTAAATATCAAACCGGATGCAATTGGTGAAAATAAGGTTAGACCCCAAATTTATTTATGTTTCAAATAATATTATACTCGTCAGAGATAATTAAGTTACAAATCGAGTAAATCTCATTTTAATGCGTTACCGGTATAAATTTCTTTATTTTTCTCCAGCTTTGAAATTTCGGATAATCATTACTAATATATAGACCAGCATGGCAAACTAACTGGGGATTAATTTTATTATTTAACAATCTGCTTTTACCGTTATTCATATAATATGCTTTGTTACAGTGTAAATCGAATGAGGACTGTTGTGACAACTATTGTGTTAGTGAGACTTGCAAATACCCATGCAATACACCTGGATTACTTGTAAGTAAATCTACTGTTACCATTCACTTTGAAGTTTGTTTGTTAATTATAATTTTAAATAAGGAAAATAAGGCTTCCCTGAACCACAAAAAAAGGAAAGAACTAGGTTATAGTAAATCTAGTATGTTTAAGGTTGCCAAGAGGTAAGGTTTCAATGGACTCTTCCAAATCCGTCTCAGTTACCTAGCGAAAGAATGCGCCTCTTTGTGATGCTCTGGTGTTGAGCAGGAGGGGGTGCTACTTGGTACTTACATTTAGATTTATGTTTGGTTCACCTATAAACCTCTACAGTATGTTATCAAAATGTACATAAGGGTATTATAATAAACGTACTAGATATATTATAATCTTAGACCTTAGTTTTGTTTCTTGTTTTTGTGTGTCAGGGAATCCTTGTTTTCCTTATTGTCAATATTGTTACAGTGCTACTTGAACATTTGATATAATTTTAAAGTTTATTTAATAGCAATATAAATTGATGTCTTTATTAAAATTATTTTATAAGAAGAGAAAATATTTATTTAATTCAGCTTAGGAAGTATTATTTTAAATTTTATTTATTAGGTGTGGTCAAATACATATTTCTGCATCCATCCATGTCAAGAATAAGTTTTATTTTATTTTTATTTTCTTTGTTGTTGAGTTCAATTCTAAGTTTATCAGTAACAGGAGCCTCAGTTCTACACCCTAACCTAACCTAACATAAACACTGATAGAATTCAATAGATAACAAAATTACATATTACCAGGCTGTAAAGGGGCCTGCAACATATTATCATACAAAATTATTTTAAATCATATAAAAAATAAGTTTCTTTTATTTTATATGATTATGTCTTATTTCTTTGACAACATCAGTTTCAATCTTATTACAGCATTATCAAGTTGTATTTTTAATTAATACATTACATATAGTCATCATGCTACTTGTATTTTTAGTGAGTATGAGTTCTTGACATGTGTTATTATAAAAAGTGACTAAGTGTAGTGTATTCATTAAGATTACTTGATAATGATCTAGTAAGATCACAACTGCTGACGTTGAGAGAAAGAAGATGAACAAAAAATTAAGATGACATATTTACATATAGTAAATAAAATTGTAAGTGCAAATTATAATCAATAACTATCTAGTTTAGTTTTTCTTAAAAGCAGGTTGGTGTTGTGTTTATTGGTTGATTAGAAATTTCCATATTCCGCAGTGGCACAGATTAAGTTTCCACCCTTCTGTAATCTAGATCTGGTATGTCGTCCAAATTTATCATCAATTTGTTGTTTATTTGCTGCACAATAATGATATGAAATCTGTTTTTTTTTATTTACAGTGCAAAAATAATGATGACTGTTGCTTTGGTTTGTGTATAAAAGGGATATGCGGCCCAAATTGTATACCTACTGGATATTTCGTAAGTAAACATTTTAAGTGAAACATATAAAATTATCATTGTTATTTCAATAATAATACCAATTGAATACAACATTTATGCTGTGAATTGTGTAATAAACCCCATTGTGTAATCTACAAAATTCTTCTTTCTTTTACACATAATTAATGGTAGTCAATGTATATTCATCTTCCTTTTTAAAACTTAAATGTTAAAAGGATTTTTAATAATCATTACAGATGTATGAACATTATTTATTTACAGAACATATTATTTTCGTTACGTAATAATTATTGGATCTCTTTAGCAAGATATGGTGTAGAGGGAGAAAATAATGTGATAGAACTAGTTATAAAAAATGTTTTGCGAATGACCATTGTATCAATTTTTGAAATTAGAGGGAAATAAAAATTTTAGCAACACACCTAATCTTCAGCTACATTTAGTGATAAATATACTTTACTCACGACCGTTGTAATATATAATGAAACAGCATAATAATAACAATCTAAATATCACTTTAAATATAACTTTGGGAACAAAATGAAAGCCAATGCTGGGTTGGTCGAATGAGGAAAGGAAACCTGGATATTAGCTTTTAATACAACTGCACTCAAACTTGGTGATTACTCTTATACCTGGCAGCTAAAGTGATACAAAATATACTTCATGCACGAGTGTGTAGCATTTTATTTCATCTAATACAAATGTGTACCAGTTACAAAGTATCAGGTTGATACTTAAAGACATACTTTTAATCCACACATTACCAACTCTTTTCCTCCATTAAGGAGTTGATCACACAAGACTCATTAGGCTAGGAACAATTAATTCATCTTGTATGACTTCAGTTATTTATTTGTACTGATATAGTTAGCGATGTACTAACATCCTCTTCACAAACAACACTGTCAGTATGGAGCATTATAATCACCTTCCATAAAATCTGATACACTGACAAACTAAATTAGTGGGTCTTAGATTTATTAAGCGGCTGCTTTTTGGATTGTGGATCTTTTTACAGCTAGAGCTAGATTATGATAAAAAAAATGGCACATTGGGTTCATCTTTTCAACCAAAAACAGGACAATGTTGTGCTTATTGGTGAATTAAGGGTCAACCCAGCAAAATTCTAAAATTATTGTAGAACAAATGTTGCTCATTTGATTATGTCCTACACTTAATACAGGAAAAGATTCAGAATCAAAAGACTAAAATCCCCGTGCATGCGCAGATCGATTTGTTTGAGTGTTTTGTTGTAAAACAAAACTTTTGGTAACTTTGTTAGACAAGGAAGGCATCTGGCGACATGTTTGAGGCAATATATGGCCGCTCCATAAAACCCATTTTAAACAGATCATAATCAGATGTCATTTAACAAAACGTTTGGTTGTATGGTATTTTGATTGATGCGGTGTGCAGCCGGTCTTATAGAATATATTAAAAAGTAAAACTTTTGAAGTTATTTACAATATGTTGGAAGTTAGGAAAAGTGAAGTTAAAAACTGAGTTTGTGATAGGCTTGATTAAAGTACTGGACAGAATGTTAACTGCAGTGGAAGTTTCTCAGAATATTTTAATAAAATAACATTTTAAAGTGAAGAGAGAAATTAATGAAAATAAGTCATTTTATAAACTCTATAAAAGATAATCATTAGTGATGGGACTGGATGATGGGCTATAAGGAAAATTAGCACCTCAATTAATTAAATCAATTGTTACATATGAGTTAGTTTTTCAAAAAGAAAGCAGCTTTAGAATTCTTTGACATGTCCCTATTTGTTAACCCTACAATCCCACTACGACCCGAATTTGGGTCGTTGCGCCACGCATGGTTTAGTTCACCGACTCTAAAACACGTATTTTGCTTAAAAAATATACATTTTATATCTCTGTGGTTCTTACACAAATGATATTTGGTGTTAAGTTAAAAGAAAAATTTCTTGAACAATTACTGTAACATAAGAAAATAAGTCTCAAAGTTATGCATTAGATCCTGATAAGATCTCTTTGGAATGACATACATACAGAACAACAGAGAGACAGGCCTTCCCATATGCTGTTATACTTCTCTTGTTGAGTCTCATTCATAGTTTGTCCCATCTAATATAACCTTAAAACGCTTTTGTTAAACTGGATTTTTAAACAAATATTTAACCCAATGGAACTAAATCTGATTAAAAAATTGCACTACCCAAAATATTGAATGAGTTTTGAACGTAGTCAAATAGATTTATAGGAACTTAAACTTAATTGCGACATATGTTTCGCCGTTATTATCATGAAATTCCACCATGTACCAACTGTTGTAATATTAAATTAATTTAATACTTGTGTTTGAATGTTTGGTTACAGTGTTATGAGTTTCCGTGCTGCAATGGTTATTGCAATTACTTAACTGGTTATTGTATGCCATGTGGTAAAAAAGGTGAAGATGTAAGTTATGTATTGAATTATTTCATAAAGTTAAAGTTGTTTTAAAGTAATTTTAAGCAATGATGACTGCGATGTTTTTTGCAAAACCATTTTATTTTCTAAATTTTGTTCAACACGTTGAATATAAATGGCAGCTGGTCCATTACTCATAAAACAAAACTAGAATTATTTGGCCTTCACTGATGTGATAAGAAGCATGTTTCTTTTTATGTTTATTTTTTTAATCCGCTTGTTTACTAACAATAGTTGGTTCACATAGGATCTACAAATAAAACGGAACTACAGAATACCATATCAAACAGACCAATAAAATGAGCTATAGAATAACCATATCAAACGGCCACTATTTTGAAATTTCAAACTTTAATTTAATAAAATTGTTTAAATTGGAAAATCATTTTTATTTCTTAAATAAAAAAAAATACAAATAAAATAGTACTTTTAACTATTAGAGGATTTTTAATACGGATTTTTGTCTATTTAATGTTGTTTATTTCATATAACAGTATTTATTACTTTTAGATGTTTTGTAAAAAACACATTTCATCATAATTGGATGCAGACAGTAACTTATCAACCATCCTATATGATTTCACAAAAATGTAAACATAAAAAAGAAGAAAAAGATAAATAAAGAAACTATGTTAAGTATATTTCGGCTCATGCTTTTCTCAACAAATAAGAGAGAGTACAGATATTTAACCAAATAAATATATAATTTCACCTTGAAGTGTAAAGACATATATTGAAATTTTATTTTTTTAATTTAATAATTTTTGGAGATTTTAGCCACCGGAACTGAGTTTTCAATGATTATTAGATTAACTACCTTTACAGTATTTTTTCAGTTCGTTTGTTTTGGATATCGGATAACTAGTTTTAACGGTTACTTCAAGGTCATCTCATTAAAACATGTCTCCTGACCGTACACATCTGTCAAAATTATAAATGTTTATTGTTGAATCGTGTGTATACAAATGTGTGTGATATGTGTTTACAAAGTTCATGTGAATGCATATGTTTTAAAGATCTGAAGATGACTGAAGTAAATGTTGAAACTAGTTATCCGACATCCATCCAAAACAAACGAATTGAAAAAAGAATGTAAAGGTAGTAACCTAATAATTATTACCATGTCGTTGTTTTATTTGTTAGTTTATTTTGTTTTGATTTGTGTTGTTATTTCTATCTTTTAAATTAACGTCAACGAAGTTTTCAAATATATTGTTATTTAGTTGTATAATGTTTTGAAAATTTATTACCATCTTTAGAAGAAAGTTAATATTTATATACAATGTATTGTTATTAAATAATTTGTTTGCATTAACAGATGAGACCTATTCGTATTTGTACATTTTAAGACAAAATTGTAACTACATTGAGAACATATAAAAGAAAATGAATAATGATAATAATTCAGAATTATATAAGAACCTTTAAGTATTTAGTTATCTTACTTGACTAATAAGTTTCCTTTATTTCAGTGCAACAATAACTCAGAGTGTTGCAGTCATACTTGTAATTCATCGGGTAAATGTAGTGAGTATATTTGTAATTTTACAATTTGTATGATGCTACAAATAAATATTAAGATTAATTTTATATCTTGAAATTAAAATAGTTATATACTACTAATCTACTAATGATAATGCATCATCAATAACTATAAAGCTATGTTTATACAAATTTGTATTACTTGATTGTATATTGGTATACTATATCGATACTAATATTATATTTATATGAGCTTTTTATATAGAATTATCAAATTATCAGTTAAGTGGATAAGGAAGATGACAATAAATGGTAGATTGATCCAACAGATATAAATTTAAGTGTTTATACTTAAACACTTTGCAACAAAAGAAGACACTGGGGGGGGGGGGGTTAGAATTATTAAATATACATAAGTTAAATTACAACATTTGTTGGATAATTCTGTAACAACATGGGGGAAACAGCTACCCAGAGTCGTGGATCACTTTACTAGGTTGGGAGGTCACAGCTACTTTGTTGACACAGGATTAATCTACTACACTAGCCATCTTTGATGAAAATTAAATTAAAACTTACAGTAAAACACTTAATCTTATGTCACAGGGGGAAATCAGTTCAATTGAAATTATCACATGGATAATTTTCCATCAATAAGCCTAACTTATTAATTTAAACAGCATAAACCAATTTGTGAATGCACTTATCATTAAATCCCTCTGTGATTTCTAGACCTAACCTTTTCAGGGACTTAGCTAAACATTTCTCTTAATTATTACCAAAATTATAAAATAAATTATACACAATGTAGAAACACTTCTGGCTACTTCGACAGATACAAACTGTGGTTCCTGAGTGCCGAGCGTTTGAAGACCTTGGCTATTTTGAGACATTTGTTTTTCTATCAGACTTGGGAACAAGGAAGCAATCTGCAACACATCAATGTTGAATTATAAATCTATGGAGCAGGGGTGCAATATATTGAATTCGCCACAATTTCAAAGAATATGTGTCAGGAAACATTTTGTTTGGCGACTGTCTGTTTTTATCTTGTAAATACAATATCAAAGGAATAACTTCTAAATTTTTTATTCAAATTTGAATCAGAGTGGTTAATATGTGAAAAAAAAATATACATTTTAACAAAAAGATATCTTAACTATGTATGACATAATTGCAATAGAAAAATGTCTGTTTGAAAACAAAAGAGTATAGAAGGCAACATTTGTTGAATTTTTAACGCTGACCATGATGATTATCATTATATTTTTTCTAAAGTATAAAAATTGCGCTTGAAGAGAAGTAAATCTGGCCTAGTGTAGATATTCATTTGGCGCAAGCCTTTGACTATGGTAAGTACTCTGTACTAAAAAAAATATCTGTTGGCGAACTTCGTGGTTGTGGACTAGGGCCAATTCTATTTCTTTTATACATTCAAACTGTGAAGGATCAGTTAAATGAACATAATATATACTAATGATACAGCAATGATGGCTGCAAGCAAAATAATTGAAGTATGAATAACAAGATTACTTGTAGTCACAGGAAAAGTCAATATTTGGACCAAGAAATAGTGAATGAAATTAAAGGAAACAAATCTCATATGAAATTCACTAAAAGTAGCCTTATACTAATGTTAATAAATTAACAAATTAGAACACTGCAAGGTATCTGGGAATGACATTGGATACCAAGTTTCACCAACACATCAAAAAGAAAAGAACTGAAGATAAAATATAGAAAAATTAATTGGCTGTTTGGAAGATATTTAGAGCAGACACTATACAACAAACTGCTCTTATACGAGTATAAGCATATGCTGACATCTATTTGGAAGTGTGGTATTCAGATTTGGAGCTGTACCAAGAAAGCTAACATCAAGGTAATACAAAGATTTCATAATAAAATAAGACAGAATATCATGAACCATTGTACCATTAAAAATGAGAACATTCATCAAGACCTTAAAAGTTATTCATTTACTCGATAACACTGAACTATTGTGTTGAACTACAAGAGTGAAATTGTGTGATCTAGTTCTGTGAGTGGTAGTTGTAGATCATTTACTTTTTTTTGGTAAAAATTGATGGATTCATTAAATCGTGAGTTTTAAATTAGATAATCTAAGGGTTAGTTGTAACAGATTTTGTAAAAAAAAAAATTCTTAAATAAAAAAAAAAAATTTTTTTCTCCAAATCATTGAAGTTTTTTCTAGTGTAAACAATTTAATTTATAAACACTGAAATTATTCTAAACTTATATTTCATAAAATATATGTACATGAAAAATTGTACAAAATTTCTTGTTTATCCATCCCTAAAACCAAATAAAACCGAAACAAAAATAATTGTCACGAAAAATGTTAGTTTGGAATTATCAATTAAAAATTCAAAATGAATTATAGACTTTGAAGAAAAAAAAAAATATATATTTAAATAAGGGCCAAAACTTCCTTTGCTTGTGCCATACACAAGTCATAAGAGTAAATCATATTTGATTAAAAACAAACTTTAATGATGGCAGTCAATGTTCATTTTTGGTTTTTGCTTATGACTTTTGAGCCGTATTATTTTACACACTAGTTTTTGTCAATAATCTAATTTATTACTGACCGATGGTACTTGGTAGAACTCCATTTTCAGGAAGAAAACCACTAACACAATTTTTTAGTAAATTCTACTTTTTATTGAGTCTTGCCGACTATGGTTTCACCAGTGACAGCATTTACGAGGCAGCTTAACACAGACTAATGCTAGCTGTGTTAAGCTGCTTTGTAAATTGCAGGATCCTAGTTTTGGTGAATGTGGTATGCAAGGTGTAGGTGAAGGTTTACCCTACAAATACCTTGTTAGTGAATTTATTGGAGGAGCTACAAGTTACATATTCTTCTGCTGCCTACTTTGTACTGAAATAACCATGGGAAGGTTATATTGTATACAACTACATCCTGATAGTGACACCTCGGCTCATACCACTGCGATGCACCCTTTGGTTTGAAACAGAGCTAGAAAGCAAAGAGGTTAGATTTGAGTAAGTACCGTATTCATACAGAACTAAAGATGCATGGCCTAAACCTACTTTACAGTGATAAGGGATTATAACAAGTGCCTTACACCATTCTAAATAGCCTGGAGTTAAAATGTAACTAATGCAATATTAATGAACTAATCTTATACATAATAATACAATTTCTATTTTATATTAATATAGAACTGGGTAATAGATCTTAATACATTATTACTATTATATTATGGTATTTGTTAATATAAAAACTTTCACAAGCATCTATATTCTCGGCTGACAAAGCTACATTTAAATTTGGATATTTAGCTAGTGATTTTTTTTACAATGTTTTTCATTGGTGAAAAAAAAGTTGTTTAAACCTATTGTTGTCGAGTTTTGCTGCTTATAAGAGTACATCTCAATTCCTTGATTTTCTTAAATTTCACTTTCTTCATTATGGTATCTATTATTAATAAACGTACTGTTTGTGAAAGTTTGTGTTCAAGTTTTATTCTATCAGGTAAATAATATCCATAAGTTAAGCTCAATATTTATTTATTACTAATTGTACTTTATTTCATACATTATTGGCTGTTATTTTGGATTGGAAGCACAGACATTTGGTTTCATCATGCAAGTTTTTTTGGAGACTAAAATGATGTATCAATTGACCGATGTTTAAGAAGAATCCCTACTACTCCTATTATTGTAGCACCTTATCATAAATATATCCAACCTCATCATATCAAATGTGTAACCAGAATTTTGGTATCTCCAGCAGAAAAAAAAAGTTAATTTAGCGACTTTTAATTCACTTTACACATGATCTGTAACATCTGCATAATTGGTATTAAACTTATTTTTCACAACCTAAGCAAGATGTAAAAAAGATTTTATAAACTGGGTTTTAGTGACGTTTACTATTACAAAATTTTAACAAACCTTATCATTATATTAATATGGTGTAGATTTCATGTATTTCAGTTTTTCTAGTTATATAAAATATATTTTATATTTTGAAGAAAAAACTTAACTTCTGCTTTGTTATTTCTCTTTGTTATCTTTTTTAAGGTGAATAAGATTTATTAATTTTGTAATAATATTATATTTTCTATGTTTTCAGAATAGGGCTAACTGGAATTCATTTTGTCCTCTCCACTTGTCTCATTCATTATGTAACGGAAGAAGTTGTGAACAACTAATGAAAGAAATAACACCAAACATAGCGTTAATTCTGGTTTAAATGTTATTGGATTGTTCATAATATTACCAATATAGTTTAATTAGACATTTACGATTATTTGTGTTTGTAAAAAATTAAAGTACAATATTTTGAGAGCATGAATCAACATGTATGTAACAAGTAAGTGATAAATATGAAAAGTGAAAAATGAATACATAGCCAACTATTATCGTAGGGCCATGTTGACACTAAAACTAAAACTTGTTTAAGAAATACAAAAATACAATTAGGTGAAGTAAATAAATTGAAAATACTGTAGTCGAAAATCATAAATTCAATTAAGCAGGAGGCAAAAGCTAATACACTGGCAAAAAACATACAAACTGAAATAGTTGAAGTCTCAAACTTAAGGCTATCTACAACTATCAAACCTGTGTCCATTATGGTGTCTGCTAATAAAAAAGTTAATTAAAAATTGAAAATAAAAATTTCTCTGTTTAAATAAGGCTGATTTTATTTTTGGTTAAATCTCTACAAGGAGTGATTACTATGTCACGTTAAACTTTATAGAGGTTATTAACTCTGATAAAACAGTTAGGTATCTATGCTGTTGGTATACAACCACAGATTAGTTAGTTGATCATTGTAGGTTCTTGTTTCAAAATAGTGTTAGTTATTTCTCATGATGTGTAATACTATGCTTTATGGTTTTTCTGATATAGTTTGTATATTCGTAGTTATTTTGACTGCCAAATATTAAAAAAAAACTGAAAAATAACCTTGGCGCCCTTTCTTAAATTATTAGTACAGTAGAATATTTCTTATCCAGATCAATATAGATCAAGCATAGTCTGGATAAGAGAAATTCCAGATATGGAAACAACAAGAGAATTCAAAAGGAGAAAATCCTTCATAGTAAGCGGTTACTTTAACATTTATTCAAAAATGAACATGGTTCAAAAAGAATGTACAGTACTTGTATGAACAATACAGTAAAATTTCATAATTAAATTATTCAAAAACATGCATGCCACAAAAAGAAGATACGTACAACACAATAAAATTACATAAGAATAAAATAATAATAAGTTTTTTAAAATACCTGTTTCTATAATACTAATATCATTCAAACACATTTTGACTTAACAAAAATATAAATTGTAGTTTGGCGCAAATAACTCTTGCATTTTATTGCTACTGAATCGTGAATTCAGATGAGCTGCAACAGTAGGATTCTGTTGAATTCCTTTTGTCTTTCAAACTATTTAACTGGTACTTCAAGGGCTTCAAAAAATTCCTCATGAGATATGGTCTGGGATTGGGTCCCATAGCATCAGATTCAAGTTTGGTTTTTTATCATCTTCTTTCAATATTTCCTGAAGAATATCTTTGTCTGTCATCATTTGAAAACCATTATCGTTAGCATCACTATTCAACCACTCCATTATGTCTTCATCACACTTGTCATTCATATTTAGAGCAATTTGTTACAACCGAGTTATCATTTTAATTTTCTTCATAATTTCCAACCTCTTTCAATACTGTATTCCAAGTTGTGAGTCCCAATTGAATCCGAAGCGTTCACAATCATATAGCAAGCATATTTCAGATTTGTTTTTTTATAAATAGTAAACACTATCAACATAATCGTTTTTTGACAGACAATTTGATGTAGAAGATTCTTTCTGTAAAATTTCTTTTAAGATATGTTGACACTTCTGTTAAATAATGGATGTTACAAAGGATGGAATACAAAGGATGTGATGGTGCATTGTCACACTTATTGTGATGGTGACCAATAGCACTTTTCTGTTATCTTTGCTGACATTATTCCAAATTTTCTTCACTTTGGGTACGTAGGTATTGTCATACCAATAGACAAACATTTCAGTGTCCATCGAAGTCTTCCTCTGATTTTTGTACTTTAAAAGAGATTTATACATTTTTAAAGAACTGAAGATTTCATGATTTACCAATTAATTAGGAGTATCAGAATTTTGGGAGTTCCAGTGGTATTATCAAAAACTATAAGAGAGCTCATTAGCACAAATTACAAGTCAGCTCTTTACTTGTTTCTTACTCAGTGGCTGATTTTTCACATTTGGATTCCAACATTTTACACATTTGGATGCCAACATTTTACACATTTGGATGCCAACATTTTACACATTTGGATGCCAACATTTTACACATTTGGATGCCAACATTTTAGATGTTAGTGATTTCCAAAAAGACCTTTTTATTAGCAATATAATATACAAGTACTTCCCATCTTTAATAATGTTTGAAAATTGTTTGACAAACAAAGCTGCAATTGTACTAATTTTTTCACCTTTATCTTGAGCTCCCGAATCCTATGTCATTGTTTAAACTTGCATATCTACCCAGTACTTGCTACAAAAGAAGAATCTATGCCAAGTTTTTGGTTAAATTCCAAATGCTTTTTCATAAACAAAGAGTCAGACATTGGATGATTCAGCAAGAAACAGCAAGAACCATGTTTGATTGCTTTGTCCACCACCTTAGGCTTGAGTTTTTTCATAATTTTATGATGAAGACCACCATTTTCATTGCCCAAACTGTGTGTGTACTGCATCAACAACTCAGAATTCTTCTTGATATCTGAGATGGTTCCTACACCATATCGATCGCTAAAACACCTTAAGCACTTTATAATTTCCACTTCATTTTTAAAATAAAATATACTGGTGGATGACAAATAAACAACAAGCATCATAAACAAACTTTACTAAACACTGTTCGTGGGTAGGAACTGAGAAATATATTATCACGCTCCTTATGAAGGAGAGGAGTAGTAAAGTTTCTGAGGGTGATGAGAAGCCACACGCTATCTTCTAGCCCCTTCATCCATATGATGCGTAGTATCATTTATAGATTATTTTATTAATTTATTCTTTCGCCCGGTAATGAGAGGATTTGGATAACAAGAGTCTGGATAAAGGGGGTCTCTACTGTACTAGTTTAGTTTCCAACTTGGCCCTAGCCTGCTAAACTACACTAGCCTCAGACTAGGAGTGTGTCTGGTGTAGTGGGCGTGTCCTCCCTTTTACTTGTTTCCCTAGCCTGATTTGACAGTACAACCCATTCCAAGAAAACTTGGTACACAAATTACTGCTTAGCTGCAGTTAATTCTTAAAGTTTAAGTACAAGTTATTTCTTAAAAGTTAAAATTTGTAAATGTTTTATTTTTATTTACACCGATAAAATTAAGGAAAGTAGGCGTTTACATAGAAACATTTGAGGTCAATATATTTTTATTGGAGTTGTACTGCTGAAAGAAAATGCAACAAAGGAAGTGTGGGGCCCCTCTTTTCCTTTCCATCCCAGACATATTCCTACCTTGAGGATACTGTATGTTGGTGTTTTTCACTTTTATTATGTTCTAGGTTATCACTTGATAACACAGGAACTAATTCATTCTCTCAAAAATATGTGATTAGTTTTTATAAACATAAATGATGGGAAATGTCTGATTAAAAACTTTATCAATAATGTCTTTATTATTAAAAAATAATATACATGGTGGCTGAAAAGAAACTGTAACTTCCAACTTAATTTTGTAGGAATAAAGACAGTATATATATATTTATATAATTTAGGTTTGACATATATTTATTTGTTAAAATTAACAATCTCTCAACATGGCAATAATCTCTCCAACAATAAGTTTTCAAAGAAGATAGCTTTTTGATTAAAGGCAGAAAATTGTAAATTTCTAACAAAATTTCAATGCTAATTACAAGATCCATATTTAAAATACAAATAAAAAAGATACAATTATTTAAAATTTGTATTTACATCAAACTCATTATTAATGAAGTTTATATTAAAAAATTTCTTATTACTCTTTTTTATGGGGAAAGTTGAATCTATGACAAAAAGTATTTAATTTTGGCCAATATATGTATTTCAAGCTTTATTCAGTCAAACAACTGAGGGGGGGTATTTTTTCAGGTACCCTGTTTAAACATTTCATTGCTTACTGATATATTTTGTTATTGTTACATCTACTGATTCAATATTCCAGTGAGGTAGTTACTATATAAATATTGGTTTTGTTTAAATTTTGTTAAACCCATAAGGAAAATTCATTTATGTACAACGATATTATAAGCAACTATCTTCTTATTTTTGTGAATTTTTTCTTTCCATACAGAAATAATTTTACCACTTTATACTTATATATTATTTACTTTAATCTACAGGATCCGGCATATAAACCTGACGATTTTGGAGGGATAATAACTCAAACGTGTTTCGTACTATTAAAACATTTAATATATAAAATTAAAAAGCATTTTTTGTTTAACAGTGGTGCCAACGTAACAGGTACTACAAAGTCGTCAAATTTATATGCCGAACCCTGTATATTATTCCATCATAGATAAATAAACCCAGATAACTAAAACATTTTACCAGTTTCAGTGGTCTACAAAAAATTTTAGTATTTACCTTCTATATCCTCAATCATTTTCTCAATTTTCAAAGATTTAAAATAATCTCTGAGTTGAAATAAGGGGATGTTCTCTCTGCTTCACTGTTTAATTTATTACTCCACCATGCAATTGAAAGACATTATTTGGGAAGTTACATTTTCCAGAGAACGAGTCAACTTGGATATTACGAGGATTATATTGTCCTTGTAGTAAGATATGTGACCGCTCTGAAGGAATTATTTCAGTAACTTGAGAAAGAAGTACAAGAATGTGTCTAACTGTAAATGAAGGGAAAACAAAATACCCTGAGCAGGAGGGAAGGAGAAGAGTTGTAGATATTGAAATAGACCATTCAAGAAGTCTATTAAAATGAAATTAAATAAAAATATTAAACAAAAAAATAATAAAAATCATTATTAGTTTAAATGTCAAGGAGTCCTAGACTTTAACTATCTTGGAAAAGAATATCAACGGAGAAAATAAGATATCTAATGAGATATGGTCTTACAGGCAATACAGGTAAGACTGATGGGCAGCATATACAGAAAAATGAAGGCACTAACAGTGTTCATGTGCTGTGATATATTATAGTACAGTAAAAAATTGATTTACAAAGAGTAAATAAAGTGTTAAAAAAAACAAACAAAAAACTCTGGAATGTTGTTCAAAAATACATCATTTTATCCAGTGTACGAAGTTTAGGGTAAGTTTGATAATTGCAAAAATATTACCTCTATTTTGGATCTTCATTTTCATGTTCTCAGAAAACAGAGAAAGTGGTTTGCGACATATCGTCCATCTGTTGTCGTTGTCTCCTTGGAACACGAGTAGAGTGTGCTGCAGTTGAGATCAACATGGCGGCTGTTGACGGTGGGGGTACCCCCTCCCCCTTTGCCCCTCCCCTCCCCCCCTCTGCCCCACCCCTCCCCTTGCCCCTTTCCTGTAGGCCCCTCCCCTTTAGGCCCCTTCCCTTCCCCATTGGTCCCCCCACCTCCTCCCACCCCTCCCCTTGCCCCTCCCCTGTAGGCCCCTCCCCTTTAGGCCCCTTCCTTTCCCCCATTGGTCCCCCCACCTCCTCCCACCCCTCCCCTTGCCCCTCCCCTGTAGGCCCCTCCCCTTTAGGCCCCTTCCCTTCCCCCATAGGTCCCCCCACCTGTAACGTATTATTGTTTTCGAGTCACACACATGACGTCATACACACATGACGTCATACACTTAACATTTTTAATACCGGTGGGATTCGAACCTATGAAGTTTGGATTTGAAGGCGGACACGCTACCGACTGAGCTATCGTGCATAGTATTACAAGTCGGATATCTAACGCGGTATATAAGCCGGCAACGCCAGAACATTCCGTAGAAGTTCGGACACGAACCCCTTACCGTAAGACTTACCGAGTTTTTCGCGACCGCGAAAAACTCGCGTACGTCTTACGGTATGGGTTCTGAGTCGTACCTCTAGGTTACTCTGACAACAAATAGTAGTGTCCAAATTTAATGTGCTTGTGTTAACCTAACCTATAAGTTTTCCTACTTTTGCCTATGTTCACCACAGCCTATTTGTATCATATACCATACTTAAAAAAACCTATCACCAACCTAACCTATTATAATGTATGAAAAGTTACTACTTTTGCTCGTCCACCAATTACAACGTGGACAGATTAGGTTAAACTAGAAGGTGTAACCTAGGGTAAATATCTACCAACTCTATAGAAGGTGTAACCCGATGTACATATTTACCAATTTTATAAATGGTGTAACCTAGAACACCTATTTACCAACCCAATAGAAGATGTAACCTGATGTAAATATTTACCAAATTCGCAAAATTGTTTTGAGATTTACAATGTTTTGAGGGTGCTAAAGGAAGGTTATATCTGAGTTGACATAAGTGTTTATTAGTATATATTAATATAATGTGTTAAGATAGTTAAACTAACCTATTAAAGTTTCCTACGTTTTGGATATGTTCACCACGGCCTACTTGTATCAGCTGGTACATTTAATGTGTTATAATATAATGTGTTAAGATAGTTAAACTAACCTATGTATGAAAAGTTTTTGCCCATGTTCACCACGGCCTATCAGCTGGTAAAATTAATGTGTTATATATTTATATAATGTGTTAAGATAGTTAACCTAACCTATGTATGAAAAGTTTTTACCTATGTTCACCACAGCCTACTTGTATCAGCTGGTACAATTAATGTGTATTTATATAATGTGTTATATATTTATATAATGTGATAAGATAGTTAACCTAACCTATAAGTTTCCTACTTTTGCCTATGTTCACCACAGCCAATCAGCTGGTACAATTAATGTGTTATATATTTATATAATGTGTTATATATGTATATAATGTGTTGAGATAGTTAACCTAACCTATAAGTTTCCTACTATTGCCTATGTTCACCACAGCCTACTTGTAACAGCTGGTACAATAATGTGTTATATATTTATATAATGTGTTATATATGTATATAATGTGTTAAGATAGTTAATCTAACCTATGTATGAAAAGTTTTTACCTATGTTCACCACAGCCTACTTGTAACAGTTGGTACAATTAATATGTTATATATTTATATAATGTGTTATATATGTATATAATGTGTTGAGATAGTTAACCTAACCTATAAGTTTCCTACTATTGCCTATGTTCACCACAACCTACTTGTAACAGCTGGTACAATAATGTGTTATATATTTATATAATGTGTTATATATGTATATAATGTGTTAAGATAGTTAATCTAACCTATGTATGAAAAGTTTTTACCTATGTTCACCACAGCCTACTTGTAACAGTTGGTACAATTAATGTGTTATATATTTATATAATGTGTTATATATGTATATAATGTGTTGAGATAGTTAACCTAACCTATAAGTTTCCTACTTTTGCCTATGTTCACCACAGCCTATCAGCTGGTACAATTAATGTGTTATATATTTATATAATGTGTTATATATGTATATAATGTGTTAAGATAGTTAACCTAACCTATAAGTTTCCCACTTTTGCCTATGTTCACCACAGCCTACTTGTAACAGCTGGTACAATAATGTGTTATATATGTAATGTGTTATATATTTATATAATGTGTTATATAGTTATATAATGTGTTAAGATAGTTAACCTAACCTAAAGTTTCCTACTTTTGCCTATGTTTACCACAAGTTTCCTACTTTTGCCCATCCACAGCCAATCAGCTGTTACAATAATGTGTTATATATATATATATATATATAATGTGTTATATATTTATATAATGTGTTATATAATGTGTTAAGATAGTTAACCTAACCTATTAGAGTTTCCTACTTTTGCCCACCACGGCCTAGGTACATTTAATGTGTATAATGTTTAAACGTAGTTTCCTCCGTTGCCTACCAGGGTGTAGCACATGTGTTTATGTATCGTGTTAAAATATTGTTAACCTAGACTTAATTCCTACTTCTGCCTATTAACCTAACCTATAAGTGTCCTACTTTTACCCATCCACAGCCAATCAGCTGTTACAATAATGTGTTATTATATAATGTGTTAAGATAGTTAACCTAAAGTTTCCTACCTTTGCTCATCCACAGCCAATCAGCTGGTACAATTAATGTGTTATATATATATAATGTGTTATATATTTATATAATGTGTTAAGATAGTTAACCTAACCTATAAGTTTCCTACTTTTACCCATCCACAGCCAATCAGCTGTTACAATAATGTGTTATATATATATAATGTGTTATATATTTATATAATGTGTTAAGATAGTTAACCTAACCTATAAGTGTCCTACTTTTACCCATCCACAGCCAATCAGCTGTTACAATAATGTGTTATATATATATATAATGTGTTATATATTTATATAATGTGTTAAGATAGTTAACCTATAAGTGTCCTACTTTTACCCATCCACAGCCTATCAGCTGTTACAATAATGTGTTATATAATTATATAATGTGTTAAGATAGTTAACCTAACCTATAAGTTTCCTACCTTTGCCCATCCACAGCCAATCAGCTGGTACAATTAATGTGTTATATATATATATAATGTGTTATATATTTATATAATGTGTTATATAATGTGTTAAGATAGTTAACCTAACCTATAAGTTTCCTACTTTTACCCATCCACAGCCAATCAGCTGTTACAATAATGTGTTATATATATATATATAATGTGTTATATATTTATATAATGTGTTAAGATAGTTAACCTAACCTATAAGTGTCCTACTTTTACCCATCCACAGCCAATCAGCTGTTACAATAATGTGTTATATATATATATATATATATATATATATATATATATATATACAATGTGTTATATATTTATATAATGTGTTAAGATAGTTAACCTAACCTATAAGTGTCCTACTTTTACCCATCCACAGCCTATCAGCTGTTACAATAATGTGTTATATAATTATATAATGTGTTAAGATAGTTAACCTAACCTATAAGTTTCCTACTTTTACCCATCCACAGCCAATCAGCTGTTACAATAATGTGTTATATATATATATATAATGTGTTATATATTTATATAATGTGTTAAGATAGTTAACCTAACCTATAAGTGTCCTACTTTTACCCATCCACAGCCAATCAGCTGTTACAATAATGTGTTATATATATATATATATATATATATATATATATATATATATACAATGTGTTATATATTTATATAATGTGTTAAGATAGTTAACCTAACCTATAAGTGTCCTACTTTTACCCATCCACAGCCTATCAGCTGTTACAATAATGTGTTATATAATTATATAATGTGTTAAGATAGTTAACCTAACCTATAAGTTTCCTACATTTGCCCATCCACAGCCTATCAGCTGGTACAATTAATGTGTTATATATAATGTTTTAAGATAGTTAACCTAACCTATAAGTTTCCTACTTTTGCCCATCCACAGCCAATCAGCTGTTACAGTAATGTGTTATATATATATAATGTGTTATATATTTATATAATGTGTTATATAATGTGTTAAGATAGTTAACCTAACCTATTAGAGTTTCCTACTTTTGCCCACCACGGCCTAGGTACATTTAATGTGTATAATCTGTTAAACGTAGTTTCCTCCGTTGTCTACCAGGGTGTAGCACATGTTTTTACGTATCGTGTTAAAATATTGTTAACCTAGACTTAATTCCTACTTTTGCCTAAACCTATGCTTACCACAGTCCAAACGGGTGTTAGTCTGGCCACTATTTAACCGAACCGAAATTACCAACCGATTTACCAACCAAATCCAACCGATTTACCAACCAAAACCAACCGATTTACCAACCGAAATATACTTTTACCAACCGATTTACCAACCACAATATACTTTTACCAACCGATTTACCAACCAAAACCAACCGATTTACCAACCAAAACCAACCGATTTACCAACCAAAACCAACCGATTTACTGTCTGGAGTTAATATAAAACCACTAACTCCGCTTACAAAACCATTCCGCGACAACATAATGCTTGTTAAAATAACCGACAGTTCGGATTGCGAACAAGGGAAGAGCCTCGTAAAGAAGAATATCTGTGGAGTATTTAACAGTTATCTTCGTGGGAAATTTACGGATTTTGTTTCCGCAAGACATGGCGTAAAAGTAAAATTACCATTCCCTTTGAATGGAAAGAGACCTATGGCGAAACGTGTATGCAATATTATTGGAGCAGATGGGATGCAAGCCATTGCAAAGAAATTTAAAAATCCCATTGCAATCCCCTACAAGGTAGAGTTAGCGGATGTTGAGTTGGCTACTCTACAGGAAAAAATGCCCGAAATACTATTGGCTTCTACCTTATGGATTTGGACATTACACAAGATTTTGTGGGGATCTTTAACAAGCGAGAGATGTGTGAGCATTTAGTACGTCATTAAAAATAAATAAATGTTTTAAAATAATATTCTTTGTAATTTCTTACCTCCATTCCACCAAAACTCTTTTTAGTAGAGATGAAGATATTTGATGTGACCTTGGAATTGTAGCCGAAAACGACACGACCCCCCAAACCCCATTTTTCCTTTTTAAATATATAACGTCGTAACGTTTGTTAGGAACCGATTTACCAAACCGTAGATAAAATTACCAAGATTTGGTTGGTAAATTGGTTGCAAAAAGTATATTTTGGTTGGTAAATCGGTTGGTATTGGTTAGGTTAGGTTAGGTTAGGTCTGGTTAGGATAGGTTAGGATAGGTTAGGTTAGGTTAGGTCTGGTTAGGATAGGTTAGGATAGGTTAGGTTATGTTAGGTTAGGTTAGGATAGGATAGGTTAGGTTAGGTTAGGTTAGGATAGGTTAGGTTAGGTTAGGATAGGTTATGTTAGGTGAGGTTAGGTTAGGTTAGGATAGGTTAGGTTAGGTTAGGTTTTTAGGAGAATGGTTGTTAGGTTAAGTTAGGATAGGATAGGTTAGGTTAGGTTAGGTTAGGTTAGGATAGGTTAGGTTAGGTTAGGTCTGGTTAGGATAGGTTAGGTTATGTTAGGTTAGGTTAGGATAGGATAGGTTAGGTTAGGTTAGGTTAGGATAGGTTAGGTTAGGATAGGTTATGTTAGGTGAGGTTAGGTTAGGTTAGGATAGGTTAGGTTAGGTCTGGTTAGGATAGGTTAGGATAGGTTAGGTTAGGATAGATTAGGTTATGTTAGGTTAGGTTAGGATAGGATAGGTTAGGTTAGGTTAGGTTAGGATAGGTTAGGTTAGGTTAGGATAGGTTATGTTAGGTGAGGTTAGGTTAGATTAGGATAGGTTAGGTTAGGTTAGGTTAGGTTTTTAGGAGAATGGTTGTTAGGTTAGGTTAGGATAGGATAGGTTAGGTTAGGTTAGGTTAGGTTAGGATAGGTTAGGTTAGGTTAGGATAGGTTATGTTAGGTTAGGTTAGGTTAGGTTAGGATAGGTTAGGTTAGGTTAGGTTAGGTTTTTAGGAGAATGGTTGCCACACGCCCGGGAGATGGTAGGGTTGGGGTGGAGGTTGGTAGGCGTGTGGCAACCATTCTCCTAAAAACCTAACCTAACCTAACCTAACCTATCCTAACCTAACCTAACCTAACCTAACATAACCTATCCTAACCTAACCTAACCTATCCTAACCTAACCTAACCTAACCTAACCTATCCTATCCTAACCTAACCTAACAACCATTCTCCTAAAAACCTAACCTAACCTAACCTAACCTATCCTAATCTAACCTAACCTCACCTAACATAACCTATCCTAACCTAACCTAACCTATCCTAACCTAACCTAACCTAACCTATCCTATCCTAACCTAACCTAACATAACCTAATCTATCCTAACCTAACCTATCCTAACCTATCCTAACCAGACCTAACCTAACCTATCCTAACCTAACCTAACCTCACCTAACATAACCTATCCTAACCTAACCTATCCTAACCTAACCTAACCTAACCTATCCTATCCTAACCTAACCTAACATAACCTAACCTATCCTAACCAGACCTAACCTAACCTAACCTATCCTAACCTAACCTAACCTAACCTAACCTATCCTATCCTAACTTAACCTAACAACCATTCTCCTAAAAACCTAACCTAACCTAACCTATCCTAACCTAACCTAACCTCACCTAACATAACCTATCCTAACCTAACCTAACCTATCCTAACCTAACCTAACCTAACCTATCCTATCCTAACCTAACCTAACATAACCTAACCTATCCTAACCTATCCTAACCAGACCTAACCTAACCTAACCTATCCTAACCTATCCTAACCAGACCTAACCTAACCTAACCTAACCAATACCAACCGATTTACCAACCAAAATATACTTTTTGCAACCAATTTACCAACCAAATCTTGGTAATTTTATCTACGGTTTGGTAAATCGGTTCCTAACAAACGTTACGACGTTATATATTTAAAAAGGAAAAATGGGGTTTGGGGGGTCGTGTCGTTTTCGGCTACAATTCCAAGGTCACATCAAATATCTTCATCTCTACTAAAAAGAGTTTTGGTGGAATGGAGGTAAGAAATTACAAAGAATATTATTTTAAAACATTTATTTATTTTTAATGACGTACTAAATGCTCACACATCTCTCGCTTGTTAAAGATCCTCACAAAATCTTGTGTAATGTCCAAATCCATAAGGTAGAAGCCAATAGTATTTCGGGCATTTTTTCCTGTAGAGTAGCCAACTCAACATCCGCTAACTCTACCTTGTAGGGGATTGCAATGGGATTTTTAAATTTCTTTGCAATGGCTTGCATCCCATCTGCTCCAATAATATTGCATACACGTTTCGCCATAGGTCTCTTTCCATTCAAAGGGAATGGTAATTTTACTTTTACGCCATGTCTTGCGGAAACAAAATCCGTAAATTTCCCACGAAGATAACTGTTAAATACTCCACAGATATTCTTCTTTACGAGGCTCTTCCCTTGTTCGCAATCCGAACTGTCGGTTATTTTAACAAGCATTATGTTGTCGCGGAATGGTTTTGTAAGCGGAGTTAGTGGTTTTATATTAACTCCAGACAGTAAATCGGTTGGTTTTGGTTGGTAAATCGGTTGGTTTTGGTTGGTAAATCGGTTGGTTTTGGTTGGTAAATCGGTTGGTAAAAGTATATTGTGGTTGGTAAATCGGTTGGTAAAAGTATATTTCGGTTGGTAAATCGGTTGGTTTTGGTTGGTAAATCGGTTGGATTTGGTTGGTAAATCGGTTGGTAATTTCGGTTCGGTTAAATAGTGGCCAGACTAACACCCGTTTGGACTGTGGTAAGCATAGGTTTAGGCAAAAGTAGGAATTAAGTCTAGGTTAACAATATTTTAACACGATACATAAAAACATGTGCTACACCCTGGTAGACAACGGAGGAAACTACGTTTAACAGATTATACACATTAAATGTACCTAGGCCGTGGTGGGCAAAAGTAGGAAACTCTAATAGGTTAGGTTAACTATCTTAACACATTATATAACACATTATATAAATATATAACACATTATATATATATATATAACACATTATTGTAACAGCTGATTGGCTGTGGATGGGCAAAAGTAGGAAACTTATAGGTTAGGTTAACTATCTTAACACATTATATATAACACATTAATTGTACCAGCTGATAGGCTGTGGATGGGCAAATGTAGGAAACTTATAGGTTAGGTTAACTATCTTAACACATTATATAACACATTATATAAATATATAACACATTATATATATATATAACACATTATTGTAACAGCTGATTGGCTGTGGATGGGCAAAAGTAGGAAACTTATAGGTTAGGTTAACTATCTTAACACATTATATATAACACATTAATTGTACCAGCTGATAGGCTGTGGATGGGCAAATGTAGGAAACTTATAGGTTAGGTTAACTATCTTAACACATTATATCTTAACACATTATATAAAATATATAACACATTAATTGTACCAGCTGATTGGCTGTGGATGGGCAAAAGTAGGAAACTTATAGGTTAGGTTAACTATCTTAACACATTATATAATTATATAACACATTATTGTAACAGCTGATAGGCTGTGGATGGGTAAAAGTAGGACACTTATAGGTTAGGTTAACTATCTTAACACATTATATAAATATATAACACATTATATATATATATATATATATATATATATATATATATATATATATATATATATATATATATAACACATTATTGTAACAGCTGATTGGCTGTGGATGGGTAAAAGTAGGACACTTATAGGTTAGGTTAACTATCTTAACACATTATATAAATATATAACACATTATATATATATATATATATAACACATTATTGTAACAGCTGATTGGCTGTGGATGGGTAAAAGTAGGAAACTTATAGGTTAGGTTAACTATCTTAACACATTATATAACACATTATATAAATATATAACATATTATATATATATATATATATATATATATATATATATATATATATATATATAACACATTAATTGTACCAGCTGATTGGCTGTGGATGGGCAAAGGTAGGAAACTTATAGGTTAGGTTAACTATCTTAACACATTATATAATTATATAACACATTATTGTAACAGCTGATAGGCTGTGGATGGGTAAAAGTAGGACACTTATAGGTTAACTATCTTAACACATTATATAAATATATAACACATTATATATATATATATAACACATTATTGTAACAGCTGATTGGCTGTGGATGGGTAAAAGTAGGACACTTATAGGTTAGGTTAACTATCTTAACACATTATATAAATATATAACACATTATATATATATATAACACATTATTGTAACAGCTGATTGGCTGTGGATGGGTAAAAGTAGGAAATTTATAGGTTAGGTTAACTATCTTAACACATTATATAAATATATAACACATTATATATATATATAACACATTAATTGTACCAGCTGATTGGCTGTGGATGAGCAAAGGTAGGAAACTTTAGGTTAACTATCTTAACACATTATATAATAACACATTATTGTAACAGCTGATTGGCTGTGGATGGGTAAAAGTAGGACACTTATAGGTTAGGTTAATAGGCAAAAGTAGGAATTAAGTCTAGGTTAACAATATTTTAACACGATACATAAACACATGTGCTACACCCTGGTAGGCAACGGAGGAAACTACGTTTAACACATTATACACATTAAATGTACCTAGGCCGTGGTGGGCAAAAGTAGGAAACTCTAATAGGTTAGGTTAACTATCTTAACACATTATATAACACATTATATAAATATATAACACATTATTGTAACAGCTGATTGGCTGTGGATGGGCAAAAGTAGGAAACTTGTGGTAAACATAGGCAAAAGTAGGAAACTTTAGGTTAGGTTAACTATCTTAACACATTATATAACTATATAACACATTATATAAATATATAACACATTACATATATAACACATTATTGTACCAGCTGTTACAAGTAGGCTGTGGTGAACATAGGCAAAAGTGGGAAACTTATAGGTTAGGTTAACTATCTTAACACATTATATACATATATAACACATTATATAAATATATAACACATTAATTGTACCAGCTGATAGGCTGTGGTGAACATAGGCAAAAGTAGGAAACTTATAGGTTAGGTTAACTATCTCAACACATTATATACATATATAACACATTATATAAATATATAACACATTAATTGTACCAACTGTTACAAGTAGGCTGTGGTGAACATAGGTAAAAACTTTTCATACATAGGTTAGATTAACTATCTTAACACATTATATACTTATATAACACATTATATAAATATATAACACATTAATTGTACCAGCTGATTCAAGTAGGCTGTGGTGAACATAGGCAAAAGTAGGAAACTTATAGGTTAGGTTAACTATCTCAACACATTATATAAATATATAACACATTATATAAATACACATTGATTGTACCAACTGTTACAAGTAGGCTGTGGTGAACATAGGTAAAAACTTTTCATACATAGGTTAGATTAACTATCTTAACACATTATATACATATATAACACATTATATAAATATATAACACATTATTGTACCAGCTGTTACAAGTAGGCTGTGGTGAACATAGGCAATAGTAGGAAACTTATAGGTTAGGTTAACTATCTCAACACATTATATACATATATAACACATTATATAAATATATAACACATTAATTGTACCAACTGTTACAAGTAGGCTGTGGTGAACATAGGTAAAAACTTTTCATACATAGGTTAGATTAACTATCTTAACACATTATATACATATATAACACATTATATAAATATATAACACATTATTGTACCAGCTGTTACAAGTAGGCTGTGGTGAACATAGGCAATAGTAGGAAACTTATAGGTTAGGTTAACTATCTTAACACATTATATACATATATAACACATTATATAAATATATAACACATTAATTGTACCAGCTGATTGGCTGTGGTGAACATAGGCAAAAGTAGGAAACTTATAGGTTAGGTTAACTATCTTATCACATTATATAAATATATAACACATTATATAAATACACATTAATTGTACCAGCTGATACAAGTAGGCTGTGGTGAACATAGGTAAAAACTTTTCATACATAGGTTAGGTTAACTATCTTAACACATTATATAAATATATAACACATTAATTTTACCAGCTGATAGGCCGTGGTGAACATGGGCAAAAACTTTTCATACATAGGTTAGTTTAACTATCTTAACACATTATATAACACATTAAATGTACCAGCTGATACAAGTAGGCCGTGGTGAACATATCCAAAACGTAGGAAACTTTAATAGGTTAGTTTAACTATCTTAACACATTATATTAATATATACTAATAAACACTTATGTCAACTCAGATATAACCTTCCTTTAGCACCCTCAAAACATTGTAAATCTCAAAACAATTTTGCGAATTTGGTAAATATTTACATCAGGTTACATCTTCTATTGGGTTGGTAAATAGGTGTTCTAGGTTACACCATTTATAAAATTGGTAAATATGTACATCGGGTTACACCTTCTATAGAGTTGGTAGATATTTACCCTAGGTTACACCTTCTAGTTTAACCTAATCTGTCCACGTTGTAATTGGTGGACGAGCAAAAGTAGTAACTTTTCATACATTATAATAGGTTAGGTTGGTGATAGGTTTTTTTTAAGTATGGTATATGATACAAATAGGCTGTGGTGAACATAGGCAAAAGTAGGAAAACTTATAGGTTAGGTTAACACAAGCACATTAAATTTGGACACCACTATTTGTTGTCAGAGTAACCTAGAGGTACGACTCAGAACCCTTACCGTAAGACGTACGCGAGTTTTTCGCGGTCGCGAAAAACTCGGTAAGTCTTACGGTAAGGGGTTCGTGTCCGAACTTCTACGGAATGTTCTGGCGTTGCCGGCTTATATACCGCGTTAGATATCCGACTTGTAATACTATGCACGATAGCTCAGTCGGTAGCGTGTCCGCCTTCAAATCCAAACTTCATAGGTTCGAATCCCACCGGTATTAAAAATGTTAAGTGTATGACGTCATGTGTGTATGACGTCATGTGTGTGTCTCGAAAACAATAATATGTTACAGGTGGGGGGACCTATGGGGGAAGGGAAGGGGCCTAAAGGGGAGGGGCCTACAGGGGAGGGGCAAGGGGAGGGGTGGGAGGAGGTGGGGGGACCAATGGGGGAAGGGAAGGGGCCTAAAGGGGAGGGGCCTACAGGGGAGGGGCAAGGGGAGGGGTGGGAGGAGGTGGGGGGACCAATGGGGGAAGGGAAGGGGCCTAAAGGGGAGGGGCCTACAGGAAAGGGGCAAGGGGAGGGGTGGGGCGGAGGGGGAGGGGGAGGGGAGGGGCAAAGGGGGAGGGGGTACCCCCACCGTCAACAGCCGCCATGTTGATCTCAACTGCAGCACACTCTACTCGTGTTCCAAGGAGACAACGACAACAGATGGACGATATGTCGCAAACCACTTTCTCTGTTTTCTGAGAACATGAAAATGAAGATCCAAAATAGAGGTAATATTTTTGCAATTATCAAACTTACCCTAAACTTCGTACACTGGATAAAATGATGTATTTTTGAACAACATTCAAGAGTTTTTTGTTTTTTTTTTTTAACACTTTATTTACTCTTTGTAAATCAATTTTTTACTGTACTATAATATATCACAGCACATGAACACTGTTAGTGCCTTCATTTTTCTGTATATGCTGCCCATCAGTCTTACCTGTATTGCCTGTAAGACCATATCTCATTAGATATCTTATTTTCTCCGTTGATATTCTTTTCCAAGATAGTTAAAGTCTAGGACTCCTTGACATTTAAACTAATAATGATTTTTATTATTTTTTTGTTTAATATTTTTATTTAATTTCATTTTAACAGACTTCTTGAATGGTCTATTTCAATATCTACAACTCTTCTCCTTCCCTCCTGCTCAGGGTATTTTGTTTTCCCTTCATTTACAGTTAG